>OX101753.1:9625829-10225829 GCA_944452675.1 Tachina lurida
TCAATATTACATCGATATACTAAAAAATACATCGATGTATTTATTTACAAAAGCCTTACTAGGCTTACAATTGTAAAACTTTATATGTATATTAGAGTGGTTAGAAAAAAAATTTTGTGCCAGTCACTGCCTAGGATTAAAGATAATGATAAAACAATTCCAAATATATATAATTTTTATTTTTTCGCCACACCTACAAATAACTTTTAGTATTTTGTTCACTGTATTGTCATTTTTAGTTCCATCATATCATTTTATATACCGGTGTTCATGGCTCTGTAAGAGCTACATTTCTGTCCTTAATAGTTTTTTACTGGAATTCAGTGGCGCCCATTGTGGCCATTATCTTTCTCGCAAGTCCGGGACAGTGACACAGAAAATGTTTTACATCCCCCTCTTCGATGACTAACATCAAATGTTTTTAAAACATCGATGTATATTGTGCCTCACTACCATATAGTGGAATAATCTGCTAACATTCATAAAATTATTTTAACCAAAAGTTTAATTATATATGAACCGATCTATGAAAAGGTGGCTTATGACTCAAAAGCAGCTGTTAAAAATAAACAATGCACTTCGTCAGTTTCTCGGTAGCTGTTGGTTTTGAAATCATAAACCACCTTTTCATAGACCGGGTCACATATTATGGCTGATGTGAGCACTTACCAAACTTACCGAAGTTTGCTTAATATCTACATTAGGGTAGTATTCATGCAGGATGAGTGATATTTTTTTAGGCTTCTAATGGCACAAAAGTATAACCCTATTGCTCTATTATAATACCATTAAAATTTTAAATATTAAAACCCAAAAACAAAAATTATAAATCATTACTTAGATACAAATTTTAAAAGAGCAATTCCTAAATGCATATTATAAACAGTTTGGATATAACTTGGTTTTATTAAAAAATTGCTCCATTTTAATTATAAAACATATATTTAATTAAATAAAAAGTATTTTAATATGTAATATATTTTATTTTTTTAATTTTTTTGCAGATGCTCAACAATTTCAAATCAAATATATAAAATTAATAAGGAAGCTATAAAATTAAAGTTTTAAATATTTAAACAAGCAGAAATTAAAAAAAATAAAAGCATATAATACATATATCTATATAATATATCTTTCAAAATATTAATTAAATTGTTGCATAGAAGTTAAAAAAAAAAATTATAAATTAAATAAAATTTAACAAAAAAAAATCACACTTGCAAAAAAAGTGAAAGTGATAAAAAAAGTAAATATTTTAGCAACAGTTAACTTTCTTCAATTACGATATATTTCAAATGTCATAAAAAGTGTTAAATAAATATTCATAATTGATGTGAAAAAGTTTATTAAAAATTTATGCATAAAAAACCAGTTAAACATCACCAATCAATCCTGAGCTGTTAAGCAAAATTTAAAAAAACACAAGTTTAACAGATATTAATTGAAATTTACAACTCAATTAAAAAAAAAGGTATATAAAATGTTTATTTTAAGCTAATAAAAATATGAACCAGACACTTTAGGTTAAATCAAAAATATTGTATTTACAGTGCAAGCAATTTTTGTTTAACAAATTTCTCAAAAATTGCTTCTAGAGTTTCTTTATATCATTTAAAATAAAAGCTCCACAATTGCTTTATTTTATTTTTTTATTACAAAATTATATTATTAGAAACATAAATCTAACATAATATAGAAGCAATTATTTCTGTAAACCTTATAGAGGAACAGTTTTCTGTTAGAAATATAAAAGTGGTGCGTAGAATGATAACCTTAATGGTTAATAAGTTAGGAATACACAACATTTTTCAACTATGGCTTATGCAACGCTAATCATTAAAGTTTTAATCACATTTAATCAGCAAAGATTGCTTAAAAGATTTGTGTTGCTCAACTTTCTGCTAACTTTGGAGTGTAATATGGTCTGAAGATAATGTGAATTAAGGATAGATATCAAATTTATACCTTCTATAGTACACACAGCTTTATATAAGCTTAATTTTTTTAGTTAATATTACAGAATTAATCATTATATTGTTCTTTGCATTGTGTAAAAATTTCATATATATATATTTTATACGTATTTACCATTGGAGAAGCAAATTACATTTTATTTTTGAGTAAATTCAGAAAGTATGTTCTTAGGCATTAATCTTTTTCAAAATCTAGCCAAGAAAAAGTTCTTTCTTTTCACTAGCAGGCCTCAGTAAGTTTCATATATTAGATTAACCAAAATATTCTACCTTTGCAACGCTTTTTTTATTAAGAAAAATAATTACATATCATTTGCACTTCAAGGGCAATGAAACAAGGAGGCACATTATCTGCAAAAATATAGTGTTGTGGTCATTGAAATTTTCCATTTTCATGTCTCACTCATATTATTACTGCCATAGAGGGTGTTATCTTAGTAATAATCTGAAGTGCAAAAGATCAATTTGGACTCCCAGCATTTTTTTGCTTATACGCTGGTTATCAACACAAAAAGTAATTGTTAAATAAAATAAAATAATTTTTACAATCAGTTTATCGAAAACAATCGAAAATTCTTGCCAGCATATTTATATGGTGAAAAAATAAAGCACTCCAAGTTATCTTTTGTAATATAAGTAGGCAGATGAAAATTGTGAACTATTTACGATAAACTGGCAGTTGGACTTTTTTTTGTCAATATCAAAACCACTACTGATCTTAAAATTTAGTCCATAAGCTGCCTTAGAATAGGTTAAAAATTTGATCCAAAGACCAGCACTGCGGCACTTGATAGATCTTTTGTACCCTAGATTTGTAAATTAAATTAAATCAATCTCTGTATGACTCTCGTTATAAAAGTCAGTACAGATATTGGAGAGGACCGCTTAATAACATCTGAACACAGAAACTCAGAATGAAAACCACGTCATGTACTGTCACATAATACGATACAATCACAAAGAATGTGTGCCGTCGTCTCGTCATCTTCAAAGCATAAACGACACAAGAGTGGATGAACTTGGTTACTTTTGCACAGAGGAAAAGAAAGAAAACCAGTAATAAGTCGTAAATTATTCATGTTGAGGTTCAGGATACCATTATATGTAAATGGCTGCACCAAAGCTTTGGCGTGCCTTAAACCAGAAGAAGACAGCCACATTTTCTTAGCGTTAGAAGTGTTATCTTCTTTGATCAGAGATATTACAGTCGACCGACTTACGCCACAAAACAGCTCTGGATCCATAAAAGGAACAGCAGAGGCACTCTTGGCCAGTTTATCCGCTTTCTCATTCCCTGGATTACCGTTGTGGCCAGGTATCCAATAAATGTAAACCTTATTCCTTATGGATAGCTTTTTTAATGAGTCATGGAATTCCCATGAAAGTAGAGACTTAAGAGCTGCCTGACTATAGCTATATGCGCACCTCTAATGTCCTTGTTTAAATTAATATCAACACATTTGGTGATTGCCTGTATTTCTGCGTGAAATGCTGTAGGCAAATAGGTTTTTATGTTGGGCCCAAAACCTCCCGCACCAACTCCATCCTCCGTTTTGGATCCATCCGTATACCAACATAAACTTCTGGAATCCACAATGGGACCGTTTTCTTCCCACACTGCCCTTGGTGGAATTTTGACATTGAATCTCCTGTCGAACTTCAGTTTATCCTGTCACTAGGCATTCCTAGCAGTGCTAAGCAGTGCTAGGCATTGTAGTTAATAATCTGCTTTATTTGGGAGTAAATTACCGAGAAAAATGAAAATTTTTAAAATTTGCTTCAAGTCGTTGACTAAATGAATTTTTTTTCTTTTCTTACAGCAAAATATCATAAAAATATAATTAAAAAGCAATCAATTAGGAAGTTTGGCTTGTTTTTTTTTTTTTTTTTTTTGTTAAAAAACGTCCATATGCATTTTCTTTCTGCTTATGAAACTCGTCAGTAGAGTTCAACCTAAAATATTTTTTAAATAATTAAAAAAAAAACTTCGTATATTTATGATAAGTCTCATCACATATACGAAGTTTGTTATCTTATTTCTTATTTCCATAAGCAGGAACGAAGTGCATATGGACGTTGCTTAACAAAACAAAACAAGTCAAAACTCCTTATTCATTGGAGAATGAAAGTGAGATAATTATATTAGCTAATTATATATAAAACTTTTTTTTTTAAATAAATTAGTTTAAAACAAAATTAAATTAAAAAAATAGTTGAAAAAATTTTAATTAAAAAAAACTAAACCATTTTGCTGAAAATTTTTAAAAATATTACCTACAAAAATACAGCAAAACAAAATTACAATTAAAAATATCAACAATATTTCGCAATAGAATTTAGTAGAAAATATTTAACTCAAAAAATGTTTATAAATTAAAATAAACAAAAGTTATACATATTCATTGAATTTAAAATTCCTATAATTTAACAAAATATCTGAAAGAAAATATGTATCATTTATAATAAAAATTAAAACATATTGAAACCAACAACCATAATAACAACCAAAAAAATACAATATAAATAAACAATTATAGAATCATCAAAATCAGGCAATAAAATCAACAGCAATAAGTAATAATATTAATAATTCTTAACACTCGAATGATTTTGCTTTTCCAGCAAAAGCAGCAAAAATAAAAAATTCAGCAAAAATATAAAAAATAATAATAACACATTCGTGAAGCATAAAGAACAACAATAAATTCAGTAAAGTGCGACTTTGACTCGCGCACGAAGGGTTCCGTACGTTGGGCTTTGAGCATTTTTTTAATACAGTGTTTTTTACGTTTTTTTTTTTGATTATTTTTCGCTTTTTTTTGTTTTGGCGATTTTTTCAATTTTGGCGATTTTTTTCATTTTGGCGATTTTTTTCATTTTGGCGATTTTTTTCAATTTGGCGATTTTTTTTTCATTTTGGCAATTTTTTTTATTTTGGCAATTTTTCCGGTTTTCCGCGATTTATTTTCGATTTAGAAATTTTTTTTAATTTGGTGCTTTTTTCGTTTTGGCGATTTTTTTTTTGATTTTGGCGATTTTTTTTTTTGATTTTGGCGATTTTATAATTTTGAGACTTTTTTGTTTTACCGTTTTTGAAAATTTCAAGAAGTTTGCTCTTACGGTTTCCAAGATACAGCAAGTTATCAAAATTACATAGTCGAAATTACATTAACTGATGGTACACCCTTTAATTAAAATTTTTTAAATTTTAGTGTTAATTGTTGTAGTCTGTATAAAAATACACTAACTTTACAAATTTCAAGTGCATATACATACAATTGTATGTATATTACATGGGATTTTAAAATTTTTCGTTGCTCGTTTTGGCACACCCTTTAATTTCCAACTCTCATGTATTTGTTGTTGTAGCGGCCAAGGGTCCCATGTAATATACATACATACAATTGTATGTATATTACATGGGATTTTAAAATTTTTCATTGCTCGTTTTGGCACACCCTTTAATTTCCAACTCTCATGTAGTTGTTGTTGTAGCGGCCAAGGGTCCCATGTAATATACATATATACAATTGTATGTATATTACATGGGATTTTAACATTTTTCGTTGCTCGTTTTGGCACACCCTTTAATTTCCAACTCTCATGTATTTGTTGTTGTAGCGGCCAAGGGTCTCATGTAATATACATATATACAATTGTATGTATATTACATGGGATTTTAAAATTTTTCGTTGCTCGTTTTGGCACACCCTTTAATTTCCAACTCTCATGTATTTGTTGTTGTAGCGGCCAAGGGTCCCATGTAATATACATACATACATACAATTGTATGTATATTACATGGGATTTTAACATTTTTCATTGCTCGTTTTGGCACACCCTTTAATTTCCAACTCTCATGTATTTGTTGTTGTAGCGGCCAAGGGTCTACACACTGTGTCCAAATTTCAGGTCCGTAGCTCTTACGGTTCTCGAGAAAATACCCTGTGACGGACAGACGGACGGACGGACAGACGGACAGACGGACAGACGGACAGACGGACAGACGGACAGACGGACAGCGTAGCGAAAATAATAGGGTTCCATTTTCACCTTTGGTGTACGGAACCCTAAAAATAAAAGGAAATACATAACATTAATGTTATTAGTGTTCTTTATTCTTAGCTCACACACACACATACACACATACAGTTAAATATTGCAAAAAATAACACACTCATTTGACAACAAAAGTGTTAATCTATTAACGAAAGTTTACGAAGATCCATACGCTAACGAGTGTGGAGAACACAAATGAAAGAGAAAATCAAGCATAAGCAGCTCTTTTCCAATGAATATTGTTGGTTGTTGTTGGTTTATTACCATCTCTGGTGCTGTGCTTTATGTGATAAAATGTGCTCGTGTGTGTGAAGGCATAAATGTATGAAGGGATTAAATATTATTTATATTCATATAATAAATGAAACTTTTGGGTATATAATATTGTGTGAATAAAAACATACTTATATTACATACATATGTATGTATACGTGTATGTGTGTATATAAGCAGATATGTATGCTACAATAGCTTGGCGTAAAACGTTTAAAAACTAACATCAGCATAATACAGATTAAATATATTATTATAAGAATTTTTTCTGTAATAACATATTTCTAAAACTTTTTAGCAATAGAAGTAAGATAAATTGGGATTTGTTGAGGGAATGCTGCATTTTTAGTGCTACCATGCTTTCCTACTTGGGCATAAGCTTGTATTGAAATAGAATGTGAACGAACTGTTTGTTTTTATATTGTTCAATATTGTCCTGCACAAGACCATTTATAAGACCTTTCAAGATATGAGAGATTTTTAAACTGCTTTACTACAGCGAAGTATTCTAAAATAAAAGCTAAGCAACACTGTTTGCAAGGCACTTGTTTCAATTGTTTGTCTTACCAACAGTGCTGTTTAGCATTTGTTTTAAAATATTACGCTGTAGTAAAGCAGTTGAAAAATCTCTCATGTCTTGAAAGGTCTTATAAATGGTCTTGTGCAGGACTTTGTTGTGCATACAATTTTTTTTAGGTAGGAACAGCACTCATGGGATAACCCCTACTCATGCAATGCATTGTACTAGAACTAGGAAAATAGGCTATAGAGAGGAGGATAGAGGGAGTAGTGTTTGTGGACATTCGATTTAAACTTTCCCACGTTGAAAGTGACAGGAAACACTTCCGCAGGTAGATTATGATGCTTCAATGAGTCAATAGAGTTGGATACCCTACTGTCACCAATGAGCTTCTTCGCCCTCTCCTGTACGCGGTCGAGCAACCTCAAAATAGATTTTGAAGCGCCGGCCCATACATGCGAGTTGTATTCCATTTTCGGTCGGATATAAGTGGTATAAATAGTAAAAAGATCAGATGGAGTGAAGTATTGCTTGCACCGTTTTAAGAATCCTAGGCACTTGAATGCTTCTTTTCAGACCTGAAAAATGTGTTCAGTCCAACGAACATCACACTGAATTTTCATGCCAAGAACATCAAGAGCTTCCGATTCCTTAATATTTATACCACCCATAGTTACAGAGCCAGCAGCATTTACGGTCATGCGTCTATGAGTAATCGTACAGCATTGGGTCTTACGGGCGTTAAAATCGACCCTATTTGCATGACCCCACTCAGTATTTATTTATAAAGATGTTATTCATAAAAAATTTTATTTGCAGAAGTTGTATAAAAGAGTTTTCCCTACTTATCTAAATAATTATTTTTAAACAAGAAACAGATTTTTTGGGGCTAAAAAGTAAATTTTTTTCTAATAATTTTTAAGGCTTAGGTTGTATTTCCTTCTCACAATTTGTATTCACATAGATTTAATCGATTGCGATATTAGTGACTGATTTATACAATCAAACAATTATTCATATTATTATTTTAATATGAAGCATAACCCGAGAAAAATACAGTCTGAATGAAATTGATATTTGTTGGTTATCGAAGTGAATTATTAGATCATCAGAGAGATTGTGACAATCTCCACAGTAAAACAAATTTGGAAGTAGCTATTCAGGAACTACTTTTTCTCGAGGTATCAATAAATGTGTATTTTTCACTGCGCAAGGATCGATGATTAACAACATCCAGATGGTTAATTAATGAGCTATTTCACTAATGCAAAATTGAAGATCATTTGTAGTTTTCGCAAATATCTACATTAGTTCTTAATTTTTTAGGAAAATTATATTCATGTCATGAAGTATTATATTTTTATTTATAAAAAATATATTGATTTAAAAAAAATTTAGGAAAAGAAAAAAACAACATACGAAAAATCGGATTTATTAAACATAATGAACATGACTTTGGATTCACTGAATATGGATCGAAAAAGAAAACTTGTAAATATAACCCTATGTAAAAATCATAAGATATTATCAAAGTTTGCATTACTTCCAGGTTACAACTTCAAGATCTTGGAAGCTATTTTTTACTGTGACTTTTGATAAGCGAAGATATTTACGAAAAATTGTTTCAGTAATGCAGAAAATATCGCTAACTTTTATTGCCGTGCCAAAATAGGCCCGTAAAAGCATATATCTAGAAGCTGACATTCACTGATATAACTTATTTCTATGTCTTACTTTTTAGTGTTGCTTCCCTTTTCAGTTCTAGTATTAGCTTAAATACCGATATTAATACAGACAATTCAGAAAAACGGTGAAAACACAGATGCTAACACATTTTTTATACTGGAATAATAGACAATATAGGAAGTATTCATAGTTTTATGGAGGACATCGGAACAATGTAGTACTTCCTTTGTAACTTTCCACCTTTTGGTCTGTCAAGATCGCGTTATTTTTGGGATGACACCTTACGGAGTATTACTCAGCTTAGTTCTATTGACTGGAGTTCATTTTTATTTTTATATAGCCTATACTGGCTTAGGCGTATGTCTCAGGGCATGAGCGTAATGGCTCTTCTCTTCAACCTAAACTCACACAACCTAAGTTGTTGAGAAAAATTAATAACAGGATGCCAAACCAGAGTTTCACAGAGAGCAAAGCTGTTGTAAAAGCCTTAATGAAGAAGTTAGTTACTTCTTGGAATTTTTTTTAATGCAGAAATGAGACAAACTCACACGCCTACAATAAAAGTCTATACAAATAATATGAATACTAGGATAGATATCGACATATTGCAGGAAACAAAGAAACTGACAGGATAACCAAGATAACGTCACATCTGCAGAACGTCAGAACTTTTAAAATTTTCAAAACCGAAGTCAAACAGAGGACGAATTTTTTTTCGAAAATGTAATGTTGTAATGCTCTTTAACTAATATATAAATATGAACCTAATATACTTTTTAGTACAACTCGTTTAATTCTATATAAATTTTGCAATGCATGTTTAACAATGGCTCGGATTTTTTTATAAAATTATTTTTTTGAATTACAAAATACAGACTCCACCTGACTGTAAGTCACAAGACTATAAAAAAAGATAAACAGAAAAAATATATAACAATGCTGAAAGAAAATATGATTATATTATTAAGCAAGGGATTAACTTAAGGACTTGCTGTGGCATGGAAAATATAACATCAGCACAAATAAAGAAAAATAGAAAATTATACCAGAAAGTAATATAACTATTTTATGAATGTTTTTGCTATTAAATTAATTTAGAGATTAAAAGTAAAAGCAAAGAAATATTTTATCAAATGCGTAGCAAAACGAAACAACCACTGGCAAAGATCTTTTGTTGCAGTGACACATATAAAACTAGTGCGAAATAAATACATGTCTCGTTGAGGTTTATGATTTACTTATTTTACATGCATTAAGTATATGTTTAACTTATTCAGGGCTTATTAAAAACAAAGAAGACACTTAAAAAGCTGCTTATCAGAGTCATGCATCGGTTTTTTAATTAGATTTCTGCTCATACATTTCATTTTTATTTATAGTAAACAAACTAGCTTAAATTTCACTAACATACATTTTTGATATATTTTGCAAAGTGAAGACTATAAAGATTTGTTACTAATTAATTTAAATTTTTTATAAAAAAAAACTACTTAAGCTGAGCAAAAATTCTTTCATAACTTAAGAAATAGAACACAAAGTACCTACAAGTACCAAAAATCTAAAAAAGAACTTTGTTAAAAAAATATTATAAAAGAAACAACTTCATGAAATACTATTTCAAATATATGAAAACAAAAAAAATATTTTTAAATATTAAAACTACTTGGTTCCTTCCTTTTAAGCTCCTATTTCCTCTCAAGGATAGAAGTGAAAAAGAAACACTTTTTATTTGGCTCAAATTCCTTCGTTACTGGTGAATTAATACACACTTCGTTAAACTTTTGTTGGCCTGGAAACAGCAAAAAAAATAAAATAAAAATAAAAGAAATATTTGACTTATGTGATAACAAAGGTACTCGTACCTTGTAAAAGCTTGATAAAATTGACGAAAGGTCACACTGAGCTTATTTTTGAGATTATAAGATCAGTATATTCGAGTAAATCATCATTAATAGATTGATGTTTGAGCACTGCTACCAAATTATCCATATTTTACTTCGAACATCAGTCATTAATTCGCGCAATATTTATGGCGCACATAATTGTCCACGTATGGGGATTTTTAAGTATTAACGCCTGCCTTTCATAAGCTAGGCATTGCACCCTGCTATAATTTTTTTATAGAAATCACTCACAACAATTACTCCTTGTTTCCACAATTCAGATAGTAGACTTGAGTAGAAAATTTCACACTCATGTTGTGTGATTGATTTTTATAAATATTTTCTAGACGAATCATCTAGCCGGCTTTTGAAAACAGCCAATTATGACTTTTAATATAAGTTTTCTACTCAAGTGGATCATCTGGAAAAAGTATCTTGGAATATCTTTTGATTTGCAATCAGACTTGATGCGCTATAAATTTTTTTATCCTTCAAGAAGCTTTAGCATGTTTTAATAGTGAACTATGAAAATTATTCTCATTTTAATAATGTCAACTGAGTCTGAGTTGTTTTGTGTAATATAGTAAAATATATATTATTACATACTTCACAGCATGTAAGAAAAACTAACTTATAAAATACTTACAAATAGTTCGTTAAACTATACGTTTCGTTTTAATGAAACTTTCTTTTTTTAACACTTCTGTGGAGCAGCAAAAAACAGTATGTATATACAACTAAGAAAAATTACTTTGAAAAAGTAACATTCCGACAAAAATTATATAAAATTTTATAAAGGAAAGAAAATATAATAAACATTCAAAAACTTTTAACTTGAGCAAATCTTTTGGTAAAAAGTTCTCTTCCATTCTCTTTTTTTTTTTTTTTTTTTTTTGTTTAAAGTTTAAGTTGTTAAAGAGGAAAATGTTGAACTCTTGTTGCAAGTTCTTAACGAACTGAGAAATGTTGAGAAAACTGGTAAGGAAGTATTCTTTAGGTATTTAAATAAATAAAATCTTGTTAAAATGAGTATAATACAAGTGCCAAACTACAACAAAAGGAAAAGGAAGAAATATTTTTTTATTTTTGCATATTTGGATGCAATATTTAATGAAACAGTAATAAGACTAATGAGGGAGTTACCCACCTATGTTTTAGCAAAAGAGACTGATGTTAAGGCCACAGTGATGTCCAATTCAATTATAAAGATAAGGTTTTGAATAACCTCAATATCAACTGGCACAACAAAAACCTCATGGAAACTGAGATTTATTTTATGCCCTAATTCTGTTTGTCGATGCTATAGTCTATTCTATAGACGAGAAATAGCCACAGTTGTGATTCTTTAAAACAATTATTATTTATTGTCTCTGCTAGAAGGTTCGTATATTTCCTTTATTATTTTGTTATAAATTCAAAACCAAGAACTCAAAAGTATTTTCAAATAACAACGTCCTAAATCTCCTCACTTAATTAGGGCATTAATATCTCACAAAAAAAAAACTCTTTTGATATTAGGAATGCCCACTAAAATGAATTCATTATTTATTATTATTTTCAGGAAACAATATTTTTGCGTTAAATTACCTTACATGCTCTTCACCATAGGATTTTCATTCAGCACTAAAAAGGCAAAAGTGGGATAGCGCGAACGATACGTATGATATTTTCAACGATATTTTTAATATTTCTATTGTTATCTCGTATTTTCCTCAAGTACACCCGTGCTTTTACAGTATTAATCTAAAAAAGAAATCAAAAAATAAATAAATGACAGTGCATAACTTTTTGTGATACAATTTTTAAGATAATAGCGAAATATAAAGTTTCATAGTAGCGTATGATTATTATTTTAAATTAATATTAAGTATACGCGATCGTACTATATTTGGTTTTAAGCTCAAAGTTGGCTTATTGGGAGAAATTAAGAAAGTATTCTGGTTGCCAAATATTGAAATACTGATGGACGTCCTTGGACTAGCTGGGTATACTGCAACCATAGAATGTCAAGCTGACGAAAAAATTATTTTAGTTTTGACAATTCTGTATCAAAATGAGACCCACAAAATGCACAAGCACAATGGACCATAAAATCATAGTAAATGAGTTTTTGAGACCTAAAAATTTGGTACAAATTTCATAAAGAAGGTCACTCAAAATTTAAAAATTTTCAGGAACAAGCGCGATATGTTGAAGTGCTGTTGAGAACCTTATTTCGGCGATAGCTGATTTAATTTTGAACTGCGCCATTTTTACCTTACAGTGATTACAACAAAATCTAATAAATGTGTCTTTTGCCCCTATAATTTGTAACAAGCTGTTACAAAAATTCCCTTATGATATATAAGTCACACTTCCTTGAGAGAAAATATGTGAGCTTCGAAATGTTTTCACCGCCATTATGGTGAAATTTACTTAAGTACATTGTTTTTTTTTTCAGTATGCATTGCCATTATTTGGTGTGCACAAGTTTATCTAACTTACGCGATTATACATACATATATTAAAAAAAACCAAAGCAATTAGTCCTTTTTAAAGCTTTTTATTCCCCTTTCACTAGCATCAAATTAATTTTTTTTCATACGTAAAACTAAATTTAACTTAATTACAACTTAATTTTAAAAGTATAATTTCTATAATCCAAAAATATTTTTACTTGCAACACATAGAATATTTAAATCCTCTTTTATCTCTGCTAAAGCTTACACACAATTTAAATTTCCAACAAAGAAATATTGCAACGATATAAGTTTTAGCAAAAATTATGTTAAAAAACAGTTTTATTTTTGAACAAATAGCAAAAACAACAGTTTAAAAGTTTTCGTATTTACTTACTTTGGGGGAGTCTTAATATTTGGAAAGGCTTGAATGTATAGCCAAATGAAATTACTTAAAACTACGGGGGCAGAATAAGGATGTCTGTGTTTGAACAACTTAAAGTAGTTTCAAATGTTGCGAAATAAGTTTTTTTTTTCTATGCAAATAAAACTTTAAACAGTTTATTTAATTGCAAGTTAGAAATAAATTTGTATTTAGGGCGGAAATAATAGCAGGGTTAAAAAAGAATTTATCTTCCACAAAGAATATCGAAAATGTGTCCAATAAATGCAAATAATAAACAAATTAACATTATTATTATTTTATTAACATTAGCATATTAAAAACTATTATTAAAATAATATCAATATTTCTACTGGGCACAACAATCTTCATTTGTTATTACAACTAAGATATATTTATAAAAAAGTATCTAAAAAAAGTACTAATTGTCACATCAACCTTCAAAATATTTGACAGATCACATACAGTATGTAAGTTATACGAGGGCGGTTCGGAAACTTCTTAGCCTATCAATGAAAGAGAATAGTTAGTTTTTAAAAAATATTTTTATTTTTCAATATAATCTCCTGAAACTTCAATACACTCTATTCCAACGCTTTTCTAGCAATTCTATCTCTTGATTAAAATAGTTTTCCTCAAGGTCTTCAAAATAGTGGTTTACAACTGTAATTGCATCTTCATTTGAGGTAAAACGCTTGCCAGCAAGGAATTTTTTTAGATTTGGGAACAGGTAAAAGTCACTGGGAGCCAAATCAGGCGAATAAGGTGGGTGGTCAAGCAACTCGTACTTTAATTCGTTGATTTTAGCTCTTGCGCGCTGGTGCGTTGTCTTGATGAAAAATTATTTTTTTGTGTTGTAAGCCAGGACGATTTTCTCGAATTTGTACATTTAATTGATCCAAAAGGTTGCAATAGTACTCTGAATTTATTGTTTTACCCTTTTGCAGATAGTCAATCAATAAAATACTTTTCAAGTCCCAAAAAACCGTTGCCATAACCTTACCAGCCGATTGAATTGTTTTTGCCTTCTTTGGGCACTTACTCCAGCTTCAGTCCATTGTTTGGATTGTTCTTTTGTCTCTGGAGTATAGTGGTGGATCCATGTATCATCAACAGTTATGAAACGACGCTTAAAATCCATTTTATTTCGCTTAAAACGATCCAAACAAGCTTGAGAAATGTTCATTCTTATGCGTTTTTGGTCGACTGTTAACAAATGCGGCACCCATCTTGCAAAAAGCTTTTTCATCTGTAGTTCTTCATGCAAAATTAAATGGACTCGATCATTTGAGATGCTCATGATATTAGCTATTTCACGCACTTTTATTCGTTGATCATTTAATACCATATCATGCACATTGGCTACAATTTCTGTTGTTGTTGCTGTTTTTGGACGTCCACTACGTGGTTCATCTTCAATGCTTGTACGACCACGTCTAAATTCAGCAACCCAATTTTTTACTGTTGCATATGAAGGAGCACTTTCACCTAACACATTCACCATATCATTATGAATTTGTTGTCGCGATAAACCTTTTTTATATAAATATTTAATGACACCACGCATTTCTAATTTTTCCATTGTTAAAAAATCGCGGATGCGTCTTTTGTGAACACCTGTTTCTATATGAAGGAGTTTCCAGATCGAAACAAATTTTAACATGTGTTCATAGCAGAGATGGAAGTTTCCAAAACACTTAACTTTTTTCTGTTTATACTGCGCTTTTTGTGCTAGGCTAACAAGTTTCCGAACCACCCTCGTAAGAAGGTCGTTTGCATTTGGCCTCTTTTGAGTTTTAAATTTACCTCATTTCCCATCTCTGCGACATGTTTTATTACCTTTTCTATATTTCGTTTATGCAAAGCTTTATATTTCATTTTTAAAAGCCTTATATTAAGTTTCTTTTTCACGTTTGCTAGCATTTTTATCATTAAAATACTTTACAATTTTAATGGTCTCTTATATTATACTGAAAATACAAAAAAAAATAATACAAGTGGCAAATACTTTGATTCATTAAAAAACCTCAAAAAATCCTTTTAACAACATTAATCACTTTCAGCTGAATATTTCCCTTAAAGAGGAGGAAAATAACAAAAGAAAAAATTGTGAGCTATGGTATAAAATAGTTAAAATATTAGATAAAGAGAAAGAGTCTTGATATATTAAAATGTAGATAAAGTAGACACACTTGCTGCTCTATGGACACTTATGTTCAGAAATAAATTAATATATAAAGAGTAACTGCCTTATTCATAAAAAATATTTCTGTTTAATAAGAGGCTTATGAAACAAATTTTCTATGGAAATAAGATTAATAAACCTTTTATAAAATCAAAATATTTTTTATGAATTAGACCTTAAGACTTTTAGACTCAGGCATAAATAATTTTATGAATACCCGCTATGAATTCTGTATGCCGACTCACTCTCAGATATGTGCTTTCCTATATTCACTCTTGCCAAGACCTGACCTTTCCTAAAAAGACATGATCTGTCTTATAGAAAACATGCTACGATATGAGTTCTCTTTTGGTACTTATCTTCAGACTTGAGCTATCCAAAGATACTCATGCCAAGACATGAACTCTCCTATAGAAAATTTTGCCATGAGCTTATAAGTTCTTTTTGGATGCTCATTCTCAAATAGGAGGACATAAGCTGTTCTACAGAAGCTTATGCCAAGACATGAGCTATCCCTTAGGCAGCTATGAGAAGATATGAGCTGCCCAGTTATACTAATATTGAGCTCTCCTTGGACATTCATACTTGGCCATGACCTGCCATTTAAACAGCATGCATACTCTTTCTGGTATATGAGTTTTTTTATAAATATTCATGTTCAAACATGAACTACATGCTAAGACATAAGTTCTCTATGGTAATTAATTGTCAGATATAATTCAGCAGTGGCATGAATTCCAAGACATTACCATTTCCATAGACAATCATGACGTAACATGAGTTATCCGGTATGCAGCAAGCTCAGGCATGAGCTCTCTAAACGCACTTATTCTAAGACATGAAGTACATAAGTGCTCAGGCCAAGACATGAGTCAGCCATGACAAGACATGAGCTCTTGTATGGACAGTCATTCTTTCTTTCTTAAGCCAAGTTCCCACTATTGGCACAATGTACCGATTTTCGTCGGCTCACTGCAATAAAGTCCTAAGTAACAAATCATAATAGCCTAATTTTTCAATTATTTCCGGAATAAGTATGTAGCCTTAAGGCTTTATTACCAATACAGTGTCGTGCAATTATGTCCTTATATTTCAATAAGTTGAGAAATTCGGACAATTAATTATGACTTTATTTCACTGATCCTATTAAAATTGGTACATTGTGCATATAGTGGCATATAAGTTTTATAAAATACCTCCTTGGACATTACTTCATGGATATTAGATGGCTTAAATATATTTATTGCTCGATTTTGCCGAAGACATTTGTCTCCTAACCCACATATTCATTGATATGGCAGCCAAATTAGGGGAATACAATCCACGGCAAGTGTTGTTGGTTTACATATTAACATAGAAAAGACCAAGGATCTGCGTTTAAACACCAGCATTTCCCAAAACTTTCACATAGATAACGTAAATCTTGAAGATGTGTAGTCGTTTATATATCTAGGTAGTTTCTTATCAGCTTAAAAAAGGATATTACAAATCGCATTAAAGCATTTGGAGCAATGCAAAAAGTATGATAATCACCCCAAATTCAGTTGAGGACTAAACTCCACCTAGATTCATATAACGTGCGATCCATTCAGTTTTGAATCCTGGAATATCACAGCTGGCGACTTGCAATCCTTTGAGGTATTCATTAGTCGCTCACTGCAAAAAAATACTCAAGATATATTGGCCAAATGTTATTTTAAGCAGAGACCTGTGCAAAAAAGCAGATGAAACACCAATACGTATCCAGGTCATCAAGCGTAAATTGAATTGGATTGGCCACATTCCAAGACGCACCAACTACAACGTAGCCAAGACGGCAAGAATGGAACCCCCAGGGCAGTAAAAGAAGTGGCAGGCCCGCTAATATCTAAAGGAAACAAATCAAAAATTAAACAAAATCGATTAGTAAGTCCTGGACTGAAGTAAAGCAGATAGCACAGGATAGATTGCAATAAAAGAACTTGGTTGTGGCCTTTTGTTTTACCTTGGAATCATAGAAATCAGTATATATTCATGCTCAGACATGAACTTTTTTATATATACGAATGTCATGATATGAATTTTCCTATACACAGTCATACCAAAACATGAGCTGTTCCTTACAAAGTCATGCTAAAACATTACTTTTCTGTACGCATTCATGACAAGACATAAACTTGCCCATAGACACTCATGCCAAGACATGAGATGATGCAAAATTTTTTTTTACCATCTAATTTGTCTCCAAAAATCTTTACTAGAAAAAATAATATTCTAATTTAAGTTGATTGAAATATTTGGGAGATTCAAAAAGTTGTTGTAAGTGTCGTAGTATCATAATATTTTAAAATTAAAAAAAAATTAAAATAATTGGTTTTCCTGGAAATAATGTATAATATTATGACACTTAAGACTGCCATTTGGAAACCCCCAAATTAACTTCCAAATTTTTAATACTTTCACTCGATTACAAACTGATAATCCTTATTATCTGGCCTGCAGAAAAATTTCGAATGTGGGACAAGAATCGAAGCCACAATTCTCCTACTAATAGGCTGAGTGTAATCCATACTAACCAAAGTATAATATATTAATGTCGCATAAGATGAACAAAACATATATGATATGATATGAGTTATCCTCTTGACACCCATATTAGACCAATTTACTGATGGGAGAAACTGGCACAAATACAATCCATCCTTTTTTTTAAAATTAAGTTGTACATAATTCATTTAATGTTTTTTTTCAGAACACAACTGAAAATGTTTTCCAGTCATTTTAAGTTTTACGCCCTCAAAAGCATAGTTAAAAAAAATTACTTTACCTTTTTTTGGGGGGTGGGGTGTGGAATCACAAACACAACATTAAGTTTTATAATTTTTTTTTCAATGTCTGCTTGCAGTCTTGGTTTCTAACTCCTGCTTAGATAATAAATGCTAAAGGTGAACTCGTACTATATGCACAGCAAACGCTTATGTATTATTATGTACTCGTAGTTTTTCTGTGAATTTGGTGTAGTTTTTGTATGGGTAACTCTATTTTGTGATTTTACATGCTTAAGACAACTTAACGAGCAGTAATTACTTTGAAGCACATGATTAGAGGGCGGTATTACATGTTGATAGATGGAAATTGTTCAAAGCTAGAATGGCTTTAGTGAAAGTTAAATTAAATAAATTATATGGCAAATGTTTCATAAAAATTCTTCATTACGGTTAATGCCTTATAAAGGGTCTTTCATTAAGGGATTAATATCTTAAAAATTAAATTAAACAAAGTGTGTTTAAAATATTTATAATTCTTTCATTTGTTGGAAAAGCTTATCAATGCCATGTTGTATGAAATATAAATTCGTGCAAATGAATGTCCTTTACTACTTTGCTAGGTATGCGCATTTGATATGTTAATTTTCCATAACTCTGTCAGCATACTTACATTGGCTACTGACATAAGTGAGCTTCATTTTGATGATCGTTCAAGTTTGTGGTTTACTAGTATAACTCTATGACTTGAAAAATAAGTTCAACAATAAATCTTTCTCTCGATGTCCAGTTCATATTACTTCCTTGTGAGATGACTTGACACTAAAATTGCTAGTGCAGACTGTATAATATGGATGGAGCAGTATGGTTGTCCTGTTAAAACCTCATTTCATTGTTGTCCATATAATCCAACAGCCAAAACAAGTTGATAGTCATCGACTTAAGTGCTCATGGTTGACTATGATGGCTTGGTGAATGTTATTCACAGAAAACTATTGAGCAAACAGTGACCTTTGCAAAATGTATTAGACGGTTATGAGTCTCATGTGAAGTGGTACCATTTAAAGTTTGACAATTTTGTTTGTTGACGTACCCATTCATTCAGATGTGGGCCTCATTGCTTAAAATGATTTTTCGATAAAAACGAGGTTCAGTTTCTAACAGTTTCTAGGGCATTGGAAATGAAGTCGTTAAAAGATTTGCCAAATTTTGGTCTGCAAATGGTTGAGTTTATCTGAGTGACGCAAAACTGACTGCCTTGGATTTTCCTGCAATCTATCACCGGCAGTGGCAATGCTTTTGACGTTTCGTTGATGTCTGTATCTTGCTTGACTGTCTACTGAACCACTTAACTGAAATTTATCCACCACACAGTGAATAGTTCTATCGGTATGGGTACCGTAAAATGGACGTAGCACTCAGAAGGTTGCTTCTAACAGAACATCTGTTTTGATAAAACAGTTTCATTATTTGCACATGCAATGAAGTGGCAATTTGGCATAACATTCTAAATAAATAACCGCCAATTGGACAGATTTACCTTTAAAAATATGGCCGCTATCAACTGTGGAAGTTTGTAAGTCCTTACTGGGTGACACTTTACTTGAGTTGCGGGAATAAACTGGTTAAGTTGCTAGAATTAATGAACAAAAAATATTCTCATTGTTTTGGCTTAAACTAAAAAGTAACTTTAATATGGAACTTGGATTATATAAATGACCAGAAATTTAAAAAAATTATAAAAGAGGTAAATTGGTTCTTATAAGCAATTTTTTTTTAAATGGACTCAGGTTTTAGCACTTAATGGAATAGCTGGCCTAGTGAGAGATTATAAAAGTTAATCATAGGCCGAGGAATAAAAGAGGAGCGTTCCTGGCTTACTTGGGTTCAGTTGGTTAGATAATTTTGTGTTGCCTGTAGATACAGATGGATACTGAGAAATAAGAAAAAAAGAAATCGGGAGAATCCGCTTTTGGGCGTGCCGATGCAGTCAGCTGCTACTTCTAGTAAAGGATTTCAGACCCTTAACATCAACAGCTGATATTTACGAAAGGGTGGATGCTTGGGAGATGAAGTTTTGTCTCTTGCTTGTCATCTAGAACTTGTAAGCAATTATGTGCGAATCCCATTACTTCAGCACGGATTCCGACAGGGAAGTGTCCGATGGCCACTGCCACTATGCTTGCGGGAAACTAAGTGGCAAAAATGTTCTTTTTCTGTTTATTTAAGGCCATTTTTGCTGTTAAACACGTGAGTTTACCTTGCCACCTCTTTCGGGTAGTTGCCAAAAGAACATCATTTAGAGACTTCCTGCAAGAATTCAGTGAGATCACCCAAGGACATAAAAACGTTGCAAATTCAGCAATGAATGCACTCTGTATAACATCCTACTGTTTTTAACATCTCTACTTGCCAACTTATACACGATTGAGCTGAGAACTTGTAAAACTTTGTTTTTTTTTTTAATTGGCAACGATATGAACAATTTTAAAACAAACATTGTTGATGCATTATAACAACGAATGTGATAATTTTGAGCACATATTTGGTCATGTTTTTCTCTGGGTTATAGCTTAGATACTAGATGCAGCCAAGGCCAGGACTATGGTTTTTGAATTCTTCAACATAAAATTAAGTATACAAAATTTAAATAATATTCTCTATGTTATGTCTCGGTGATTATACAGGATCGTGATATTGCTTAATTATTTGTGGGCACATACAGTACAGGATATATACAACTCACAATTTAATTTTTCATCACAACTACTTTTGCTTCAGTTCTTAGGATTATGGCTTGTGGCTGATGTTGATTTATGTGGAAGTTTTATTTATTTTTAAATTGTTTTTTCCATTTCTCTCCATTTTTTCCATGTATAAAATAATCAGAATGCAGATGGTCAAGGCTTTGTGTAAATCCTTCATTATATTGGGTCTTATATACAACTATTAGTGATATTAAAAAATTTACAAAAATAAAATCAATTTCATAAATGCTAAAAATATATTTCCTTTTCTCAGCACACATGTCTAAAACTATTGCATAACGCAATCAGGTCACATAATTGGAGATTTTCTTTGCATTCAATAATCCCACAAAAAAATCCATTATTTGAAAGCCAACAAATGCTACAAAAAACACCAACATTGCACCATCATCAAAGCATTAAAAAAGCTTAAAAAAAATATTCAAATATTTTTGACAACTTCAAACCTTTTAAGCCAAACAAAAGCATTTTGGTTTAAAAACAAAAAAAAATTGTTTCCTGACGTTGGCAACAACAAAAAACAAGTATATGGATATATATTTTTTTAATGGTCAGCATTGTGTTGTCATCATCACCATTAGTTTTTAGTACCATCCATAAATTTTTTAATGGTCTGTCTCTATTGTTTATCATATTTCGTTTGTGCAGTTGCTCATGCCCCTGGAACCTGCAGGCGCTGCTTGATGTTCATTTTTCTATTTCTATTTCCAAAGTGTTGCCAACTTTTATGTTCATTCATTGTCATCATGACAGCTAATGTCATTCCATTAGTGAAAGGATTCCTTTTTTTTTTTTTTTTTGCTAGTTTTGCTTAATGTGTCTGCTTTTTTTTCTCAGCAAACTAAAATTTCTTGTTGTATAATTTTTAACAATTTTGTTTGTAGTTTTATGGATTTTTCTTTGCTAAATAACTGATTACATGAATACAATACACATGAATCTTTCCTTCTACATTAAAAAACAAAAAATTAATAATAAAAGTAAAAAAATCTTTACTGAAGGTACAAAAATACTTAGTGTGTGTTTGAACATCAATGAAGTGTCATACATTTATGTCGACATGCATGCTGTTGATGTTATTGATTGAAATGGGTTTGATATTTAAAGGAATAAATTCATTTGTGAATATGCTTAGCCTACAGGAGGATTTTGTTTAAATGTAAGTAACTGCTTTTTATGATTTCTCTGACTCTAAGATCCTAAGATAATTCTTTGCATCATTTTTGTTGCATAGTCCTTAATGGCGAATGAAGCATAAGGTTGCCTAAGGAATGGTTTGAAAGCGTTAGTAATGCTAATGAAAGCACAATTCTATACCTGATGACACTATTTTGTAGAATATAACACACCTATACCAAAGAACCAGCCTAACACAAGCAAACCAACTAACTAATTAATAGTTTTTTGGCTGCAGTTCTCATTGATTCTCCGCTAAATTGCAACAAACGCTAGTAAAAGCTAATGAGCTTTTCTACATTATTTACATACTTAACCTTGTAATAACCCTGCAGGAAATGGAACTAACACAAGACTAGTCACGTGATCGGTTGCCAAGTGAGAGGGACCAGTCCGAGCTGTAACACTTCCTATGAAGCGGGCCAGTCACTTTTACATGGGCATGTATGCACCTTGTGACTTGTCACTGAACTATCTCATGGGGACCTAATCAGTGTGGAATAATATAATTACAAATGCAATTATAATTTATTTTTAAACAGATATTTTTGGTAACTCGAACTGACAACCTCAAGCATGACAGGCTTGCACGCTACATAGTTGACACTCATATTTCAAAAGTATAAGTGCCAGTTAAGCTTAGGCTAATATCTAAGATTTGGTTCCAGAATGGCTTCGCGGTACCATTGGAGGGAAGAATGAACATTATGTTTATACTGTTTGATTGGTCCTGGATCTAACCACATCGAATTTATTCAGTGCCTTTTAATATAATACTAGACCAAATCCCAATTAAATTGAGAAATGTTCACGACTATACATCACGACAATAGTGAATATATGACCCTTTACAGAATATGTCCTTTTTTCACCATACAGTACTCCTTAATTTTGGTAACACTCCCATTTTCTCAACTCATAGGACGAGTTGGTTTGGATCAATTGTCACCAAATTTTTTGCAGGGAAGCTTAACCCTGCGTCTACACCTGATATATTTTTATCATGACAAATTTCAAATTCCATATAGAAAAAAGAGCTAACATAAAAAAAATTATTTTTCAATATAAAGTTTGACTTTTGTTATGATAAAAATATATATATACATCTAGTAGGGGAACAGCTCATAAGACATGGATTTATTAACATTATTTTTATCTCCAGAGCCACTGTGGCTATAGTAGGTACCCTATTAGCCAGCATTTGGTTATCTTATTGCTACTCCAAACTAAACAAAATTTAACGTTCTATAGAAGGCAGATAGATGTCTTTCCAATTTCATCAGCATTATTTTCAAGGTTTACCTTTGTAATAAATCAGTTCTAAATAATGTTTAACCATTGTTTAGCAAATAAAACCAATAAATTTTATAACTTAAGTGTGAATAAAAATTCCAAACACCTTAAACAATATTTTTAAAATAATTGTGTCAAAAAAACCGACTTCAGGATGGTTATTATCTAATCCGAATCGAACGGAAATATGTTCGAGTTGCAATGTTACTAACATACAATTTCGAACAGTTTTGTTTCGAATCGAATTACATATTAACCTCCCAGATCTGATAGAATATTTGCAATAAAAAAATGTATGTACAAAAAAAGATATTATGTTGGTTATCGTATAAAATTTAAATTTAATGGGCGTGCCTCCACTTTTTTAAGTTTTATAAGTTAAGTTTTATAAAAATCGGTAAAGTAGAACCACTTAAAATAATATATTAAATTATAATGGGCGTGACTTCACCCATTTTTTTTGCAGAAGATTGTGTTTATTTTAGAGCTTAAGGTGTGCGGTAAGTTTCATAAAAATCAGTTAAATAGAATCATAAATAGTCAAATAGTCAAATATAATAATGAATTTTAATGCGCGTAAACCCCCAATATTTTTTCACTTTAAAATTATGTAATTACAAGAACCAAAGGTGCTTGCTAGATTTCGTAGCAATCAAATAAGTATAATATCACAAAATCAAATTGTAAGATTGGACTAATTGGAAGCTTTGACCTCTCGAAAAAAAAATTATTTTTTACAATAGGTCTAAAATGCACCGAATTATGAAATAACAATGTAAGGAAAAAAACTACAGACGAATGGATAACCTCCTCCTTTTTTTTGAAGTTGGTTAATAAAAACAAAAAGATTTTGTAAGATTTCTATATTAAAACATGAACAATAGTTAGCAAAAAGAAAAAGCCAACTAACTTTGAAGAAATCATTCCCTGTAAAATCTATTGTAAGTCTTCATGTCTGGCACAGGATATTTTCATACTCTGCCATTGTTATTCTTACAGTTTCGTGTATTGTACTTGTTTGCATGTAGATGTTGTCATCAAAGTGTCACTGACACTTGCAGGAAGTCATATTGTATTTTCGTGCACATACAAATAAACAACACATACATACATGCGAGTACATACATACATATGTAAGCACACATGCATATGTATGTATGTGTTCATGCTGAAGCGTATGTATGTATGTGCGAGTAAGTCGCTATTCGTTCATTTGTATTCTTAGCATCCATCATGTAAATGTATGTTGATGTCCATGTTGTTGTCTAGTGAGTGAGTGTATGTGTTCAAGGGAGTGTTAATGTGTAGGTGTTGCTGTTGCTGTTGCTGTTGCTGTTGTTATTTCCATTGTTATTCTTCTTAGAATTCTTCTATTTTTGCATTTCTTGCTTTTTCTTTGGCCATGTTTGTATCTTTGGAGCTGCTAATGTTTTGCTGTTTTGTTGTCGTTGTTTTCTTTTCTTTATTCTTTGTATTTCTTTTTATTGTTTGAAAATGTTGGTGTTGGATTTTTTTCATTCTAATGTTATTGTTGCCGCTGCTGCTGCTGCTGATGATGATAATGTTGTTGTTGATTCTCCTCATAACAACAGCCCATAATGGTATTTGGCAACATCAATGGTTCTTGTTTATACAGTGACATTATATGACACATTTTATTTAGAATATCAGCAAGTAACTATGCAGAGTATAAGTTTTTTTTTTTATTTAACAGCAATAGAAACAAAATCTTACAGCATCATTTAAGACAAAATAAAGCAATCAATGGCCTTAATGTGACAAGTACATTAATCCCAAATTTACTTCTTAGCTTATGAGGAATGAGTAATTTATTGTGTAGGAGTTCAATAACTTATAGTGCTGGAAAAATATTATAAGATTTTTTTTTGGAGCATAAGTGACATTTTTGTAACAGATTTTCTTAAAAGTATTTATGGCATTTTGCAAAATATTTTTAAAATGTTAGAAAACTTATGTGGCCACAACAAAAGCCAATTAACACACATTTAGAAGAATATTTTAAATATATGACTTAATATAAAATATTTGCTTTAGAAAAGCCAATTATTCTTTATATGACAATTTTAATATAAAATCTTGGGGCTGTTGAAATTGGCCCCATTTAAATATCAATTTATATTTAAAAGATGTTTTTGATATGTATCTTTCTTCCAATGAAAAACAGCCTTAAATATGAATTCATATTTAACCAGAACTAAAAAAATTTGCGGCCCTTAAGGAGTTGCTGACCTAAAAAATGTATGGCGAGTTTAATTTTATATTTTAGTTTGAATGGTTTTAAACTGCTTCAGCTTTAAGCTAGAACAATTTGAGATTGTAAGTTCCTTCTGTTATTTGAAGTAGTTAGTGTATTGACTAAAAATAAAATAATAAAATAAAAAATAAAAGTCATACCAACATTAAAGATTATTCATCCATATTTGTAGCAATGAATCATCAAAGAAGTAAAATACATGAATCCTTGATCGATACAATGGATTGTGGAGCTTGGTAAAGTTTACTAATCAGATGTATGTATAACTTTAAATAATGCGCCTACTTAACACCAGAGGTACTGAAATCTACAATAGTATTATCGTAAGGCAAGTTGATAATTAATAATAAGCTTAATAATTTAATATATCAACATCTTCCCTCTCTTTAAAAAGGTAACACCCGTGCACACAGTATGTCAAGAATAATTTTACAAAGTGATAAAGTTATACCCTTTATTTGACATAAATTATTTATTTATTTGCATTTCGTTCTCGCCTATGGAACTCATCATTAGACTTTTTATTTAATAGCACTATTATTATCTTTTTCGTTTTCTTATCTTTACCTTTATTACATTTGGCATTTTGTATAAAAGGCCTGGAGTAGCAAATTATATTAAAAGAATAGGCAAAACTGCTTGAGAGCTTCAGAGATAAGCCACAATGGCTCATTTCAGGACTTTCTGCAAAAAGCATATATTTTTTTCACAGTTATAAGGACCAACATATAAACAATATGAAAATTATGTTTAGCATCCTTGTCCTCATAAAATATAAGCTCCGGCTTATGAACCCCAATTTCTTAGCGCTGCCTAACAAATACTCATAAATACTCATAAATGTATACTTATAAATGTATAAATATTGCTTACTTTATAGAAATCTTCCATTCACATCTGTAAGGATTACGAATGCAAAATTAAAGCTTTTTTAACAACAAAGCAGGACCTCAAAATAAATTCTACATAGACATTTTTGTAAGAAATTCTAAATCAAACACAAAATGTAAGAAAATAAAGATTGAAAATTGTATTAAAGCTTATAAAGCAAATAAAATATTTTCACAAAATAAAGGATATCCTTGAACAATTTCCTTTATATGCTTACTTGACATTGGTAAATTTTTATAAAACTTTTAAGACATTTTTACTTAAAAACTTGTTAAAAAAATAAATGTCTTCCACAGAAAACAAAAACATTTAATCAAACTGCATTTTGCCAAGTTAAAAAAAAATACTTCTTTCTATAACCATTTGGCTGGCTCCAAATGTATTCATTTGTACAATATACAAAAGAGATCGATATTTGTAGAAAGAAAAAAAAAACCATGACAGGCAACTACTGCTCCTTTTTCTAATCATAGCAGCATGCATACTGCATATATTTTCATTATTATTTTTATGTAGACAATGATGAAGCCGCCGTAGTGTTTGTGCTCTCTTAACACACTTCTACTACAATATCTCGGACCATTACCATCCTCAACAATTTCATCTTTTACTGCATCTTCATAACCAAAAACTATAAACGCATAACAATGAAGTATGCCAACACATGTGTCCTTTCAAATAAAAGGAGGCAGGCATATCAGGCACAGTTTACACAGAGAAGTTAATAAGGCCCAAACCACAAATATTTTTTTTTTAATTTAAAGGAAAAACATTTTGCTCCAGCCAAACCAATTGTTATGGCGCAATAGATGTAAGTCACCAACTCTCCTGCAAACAATTTGCTAGACTTGTTCAATATTTTTCTAAGCAACACCATTCTCATTAAAATGAAGAAACCTAGCAAAAAATATTCCAAATTTTGTAATGGCTTACAAAGTAATGACTGATACTTATTTATGTAATTATTTTATGTGCGTAATAATGACTGCCCTGTAATGAATAAAATAAGAACTTATTTATATCATTACGTGAAAGTACTTATTGTAGTGCTTTCCAGTTAATAAGGAAATATATGTAGAGAAAAATTTATTGATCGTGAAAATTATTTTAATTAGAAAAACTAGCAAATTAATTTGAAATAAGTTTAAGCAAAAATTAATCTATAAAATTTTGCATATTTGTAAGCAAAAAATAACCCATTAAATTTTGTGTACTCTTGGGCAATCAGTAATATATTAACTTTTGCATGTTTGTAGGCAAAAAGTATAGGGTACCGCATACTTTTTGAACTTCTAAAACAAAAATAATGGGTTATTCAGTCAAATTGTAAGTACTTACGACCGAGGTGTACATACACGTTTTTGCATTCTAGTAGGCAAAGTTTTTTGCTGGGAAGCTAAAATATTTTTAATAAACACTTCTAAAATTTTATTTTACTAATTCAATAAAACAGTTACATGAAAAAATTTTTTAGTAAAAATGTCTTTATTATTAGCTCTAATACACGGAACTTCAAAGCTGAAATTTTTTCCCAGTACATTTACATATTCATATTCATATTTTGACTTTTTCGCGTGTTATCTTAAATATTTATGTTTTTCAAACACTTGTAATTTCTCATGCGTATTTTTAAAATGTTGTTGCTCTATTTGAACTAAACAAAAGTTTAACAAAATGAAAGCTACAACAGCAAGAACAGCAGAAGCAGCATTAAAGTGAAAACAAAATGTTCACATTTACTCACAAAGATATTTTTTTTTTATTATTTGTAACTCATACACAAAAAACTTTTGAAAGTTTTACGCATTTCTAAGAAAAATTTCTTTTCTATATAAAAACAAAATACAAAAAAGAATGAGTAGTGTGTAGGTAAATAACGAGACAGTATGGCAACGAAATATGAAATATTTATGTGTTTCTTTTTGTTGTCGTTGTTGTTTTGCATGTGCCTGAAAACAGGATGTTGAACTTACTCGTATTGTTTTTCTTTTCTCTGCCATAAAGTTTTAAATGATTTTAAAATGCGGGTATTCTCATGAATTATTTAAAAATAAATAGTTTACATATTTTCAAAAACATTTTAAATGCCTGATAACTTTTTGTTTCAAATATTTTGAATAAAGTATATTAAGCCAATGTTTAAGGGGGAATACAAATTGTATTTAAACTATTAGAGGTGGGGGCATAACAAAAAATAATAATTCCACTTCAAACAATTAAAGAAAAACCATTAAATTTTACTCACGTCTATGAAAATATAAAAAATGCTATAGTCAAAGCCTTTTAGCCTTTAGTAGAAAAAATTTCATGTTATCGTTTTGTTATGCACCTCCTCATTAACAGTTTTTAAAACAGCTGTCATTTCTTAATATTCAAGGCTTATATAATTTTTTATATGATAGTATCGATAAAAAATTATTAATACCGTTAAATTTAATTCAAACTATTAATAGATTTTAATATAAAAAAAGTCTTATGAAAATTTCCTTTAATCTGGGTTTTTTTTTCAATATACCTTTGCTTTTATCACTGGTTTATTAGGTGCTATTCCATTTGTTCCCATATCACGAATGCAAAATGAGGACAAGTTCAAATCTATCTTATAATTTTCATGTTTCTGCTGTAAGACTCCTTCTTCACCCGCAATGTTTACAAAAAGGAAGTAACTAAACATAGCAAAGGTAAAACTAACATCAATAAACGAAGAAACCCAAGATTTTTTGAAGTAGACTTTAAAGTGTTCGAAATGGCTCTAAAAGTTATAGTAAGCGTGCGTATAAATAATATAACATATGAAAATATTAATCATACGCAATCAATGAGTAAAAAATGTATGTACGTTCTGAACCAATTTGGGTCAAATACACACAAATATGTTCATAAAGCTTAAGGAGAAGTTACAATATTGTTTATTTAAGTTATTTCTGCATATTTCAATACTACACTGATTTAACATTTCAATATTGTAGTTTTATTATCTAAGAAACAAGTTTTCAAACTATTAAGCACTCGCGGACCATTTTAATCCTCTTAATAAAATAAAAAGAGCCAAGAGTTCAGGCAAAAACTTCCTTTGTTTTGTTTTCGCTGTAAGCGTATTAAAATTAAATATTATTTTTGTAGAGTTGCAATGTGAATGATATATATATATATATAATGGCATCTTAAGTGTTCTCCGAAGCTCTCGAGTTTTTATAAAATAGCTAACACATACACATTTCAAAGAACTACTGGATTATGTATGAAAACCTGATATTTCCAGTTTTTTGTCAAATCAAAGTTTTATTTTATTGATTACTTTACTCAAGCCATGCTATATTTTACGTTTTACATTTCTTTGTTTCTTTATTTACTTTTACTCAATCAATATATTGTAATCTTTTTATAACAATGAGCTGTATTGTAACACAATAGTAATGCCTGTACGTTATGATACAATGCATTACAGTAAGTGGACTGGACTACAGAGTTCCTTTGCAATATAAATGAAAGTAACTTTTAAGCTTGTCTGCTGCTAAATTTCTGTGATAACAATTCTAGCCTCTCAGCTCAGAAGTTATCGATTTTTTGTTTAAAAAAAAATGCTCAATAAATAAATTATTAAAAAGTTTTGGTGATGAAATAAAACACTTAAACTTCAGCGTTTGCTTTAAATAGGTATTAGTTCACATTTTATGTAACGATTTAAAGCTTCAGGACCAGTAGGTCAGCCAAAATTTGGACATTTTTGAATAGAAGATCAGTTACGTTATACTAACCACACTTCTGATTTAGTTCTTATAAAATTTTTCCCCTTAGAGTTATCTCAAAACTATATCTTATGCCAATAATTCGACTTCTTGGTGCCTCTAAAGGAAACTATTTGTCCACAAAATTGCAGTCATCTCTGAGTCTACCTGCAAAGGCGCAAGAAAGTTTTTCACATTAATACCACCAATGCTTGAATCTATATGGAAATGATATTATTTTTAATAAATATTATTAACAATCATGTATTAAAATATGTGATGAACATTATTTTTATTACGGGCCTGCTTTTTCTATAATCGTTCCCCTAAATAAAAGCTTACTTCTAAAACAGCGTTAAACTATTCACCCTTATTCCAGTTGTCGACATCGACGTCACTTTAACACAATACCAAAAAATTTGGGCTTGTGTATCCGATTTCGAAAACAACTGACTCCTGTTGGCTGGATTGTGCTATTTTCTAGACCTTAGGGAACGGAAATAGCACACAATTGTTCTCGAGAGCGAGTAAGCAAGCCACATTTTTTTGGTATTGTGTTAAGTGACGTCAATGTCGACAACTGGAATAAGGGTAATTAAAAACTTGCGTATGAGTGATATTAAATCACATATATTGATCTACGCGTTATTGTGTTGGAAGCTTTATATGAAATGAAAAACACATTGGGCTTGTGTATCCGATTTCGAAAACAACTGACTCCTGTTGGCTGGATTGTGCTATTTTCTAGACCTTAGGGAACGGAAATAGCACACAATTGTTCTCGAGAGCGAGTAAGCAAGCCACATTTTTTTGGTATTGTGTTAAGTGACGTCAATGTCGACAACTGGAATAAGGGTAATTAAAAACTTGCGTATGAGTGATATTAAATCACATATATTGATCATACGCGTTATAGTGTTGGAAGCTTTATATGAAATGAAAAACACATTGCTCATACGCCACCATTACTTTGAACGGCTATTGTTTGCGCTTTAAAATTTCTATAAAACCAGAAATACCAAAATCATGATATTTATTTTATGGACTCCATTCAGTTATATTGAAATTCGAATGAATACTGAAGCAAATTTTAAGAATTCTAAATAAACCAAACTTCTTTATATCCCAAATTTCAGAAAAAAACAGTGATATATGAAGGCCGTTACTAACTTCCTTTATTTTAAAATTAAAGCATGTCTTAACTGCACTGGCCACATGCCTAAGGTCGTTTTTAATCATTAAAAAAATCATATCCAAAAAAAGGCAATTTCACGGCTATTAAAAACATTTTCTACTATAATTTATTTTAATTTAGTTATCGCTGAGATTTTCCTAAAACGTTTTATGTGTGATTACATTTCAAGATAACTTAATGGATCTATAAAAAAAGGTTAACTGTTTCACAAACATTTTAAGACATGTACGCATTTGAAAAATTATGTATAAGGCCAACAAAATTTGGCTTTTGTTGACTTGTTTTTAAATGTTTCCCTCTAGTCCGGCATCTACCAATCAACTATTTTACATCAAACATAATGCCAAGGAAAAAGAAAAGAAACGAAATAAAAGGAGCGCGGAGAAAAGGAATAAAACCGTCTACAATAACATGTGCTTTTTCACGATTCAAAGTATTTTTAGTTGCTTGATGTTGGCAAAATGCTTGAGCTTAAAAGCAGCCTACAACAAAAGCACTTGCAAAAAACAAGAAACCTGCCACTCGAACTCTATTACAATGAAAAATAAGGAAAACTTATACCACACTACACATATAACTCACACTCTTAAGCAAGTAGCAAGTACTTTACTGTTTTCTTTTCCTCTTCCAATCTTTTAAACTCAAAGAAAGACATTTCTAGTAGCCATAATGTAAGAAACAACACTCAACCTTAAACAAAGAAAATGAACTGAATTTAAATGACCTCTCGGGGGAGTCTAAATGAAATTCTTTTTTGCATGTTGTTTTTACCTTTTATGTTTGTTTGCAAGTGGCATAAGGAACATGTATTTCTGTTTTTGTAAAAACACTCTAAGGAGACTAAAGTTGGTATGTAATTGTTGTTTTATTTCCTTTTTTTATTGTTGTTTCAACATAGAATTTGCTTTTATTACGAAAGATACCCTCTTGCTTGAAATAATTTATATAAAAGAAAGCAAATTAAAGTTTCATAAAGGAGTAACAGCTATTCGACCCTCCTTTAATATATTTTTTTATATTTTAAATGATAGATTTAAAGTTTTATTAATACAAAAAAAAATTGTTATTTGTAAAAGGTTTATAGCACAGTTTTACAAAAAATATTTATTTCATTAAACCTTAATAATTTCTGGCTTGAAATAATTTTTATAAAATCAAGCAAATTAAAGTTCTATAAAGAAATAAAAAAATTTCTTTCTATTTTATATATCTAAGGTTTTATACATAAGAAATATTTTATACCTAAGCTATTTATGGCTTGATACAGGACGACACTATTACAGAAATAAATTAATTTTTATTTTGATTTCTTTGTAATTAAAGTAAGAGTATGAAAATAAACGAAACAAATTGTTTGATTTTTGTTTTGTTTTGATGGGCTGTGAGCCGGCTTATAGCCACTACCGGCCACAAACAATACATTTATTTAATCATGTGCAGCTAGAAAAGAAAATAATGGCAAATAAATAGAAACGTTTTGAAATATTTGCTGTGAATTTGATATCATCGCATAATATAATTTTATTGCATTGTTATTTAACACATTAAGTTCGTTTTATATAGCAAAGCAGCATAGCTATAACCGGGTGCCCCAAGGCTTAATTACGAGTGTCGTATTTCGACTACGACTACGACGATTTTGCACTAGATTAAGGACACTCACACACACACAACACTCATAACAAGGCCCAATAGTTTTCGGCATACTACAGCTAATATTTTTTTTAAATAAATACAGCTTTTAGTAATACAATTATTGCTTTTTATAACTTTTAATTTTACAATAAATTTTGTAACAAAACTTCAGTTTATTTATTACTTTATTATTAATTTTTTTATTATTCAGTTTATTTATTACTTTTCTATTTGTCTTGTCAATCATATAAGTGTTAGTAGAGCGCATTACAATGATTATAAACAAAAAACTTTTCTAAGAAATTACCCCACTTACAAACTTAGCAAAAAATACCACAAAGCAATAAATAAAAGATAAGAAATAAAGCAAAAGCAAAAATAGGAACGTAAAAGCAAACTTTTTAATAAAAATTCAATTGTCAACAAAATGAAAAAATCATTTAAGGGAGAACTTTACGCATCTATTTGTTGACAGTTGCCATTTGTTATTGTGTTCCTTCCCTTTTTTCATTTCAGCACATATTTGTTATGCTGCTGGTGGTAAAGGGGGTAGTTAAAAGCACATACACCTCCTTAAATAGAATATGTTATTTCTTAAAGAGAAAATTTTCCTTTTGAATTTGAAAAATACATAAATACGCGTATATACATACATATATACACTTACACGTATGTACATACATACATACAAACACTCACATGTACAATGAACAAATTCAAACTGTTCTAAAACTTGTTTGGCTTTAAAACCTGTGAGCGATGATGATGGTAAGAATTATTGTTGACAATATTACACATCTGCCGTGTCAAAATCAAAGCCGTCATATGTACTAATGTCACATCCTTTGTAAAGCCGACAAGCTGTTATACTTTTTGAAGAAAAAAACAACAAGAATATTTGAGCCACTAGCTGCATCAACAAGTAGTTAAGGATGCTGTCAAATGTACCTCCAGATATCCAGCAACTAAATATTAGTTGTATAGTTACTTCTTTTACATGAGTAAAAAGTGATTCTTATAATTTTCTAGTTAATTTGTATAGAGCACTGGCCCTATTTTAACCAGCCTTGTGTTATAAAAAAATTTAAGTCATCAACGACTTGATTGTTTGTAAGTTTCATTTCCTAAGTTTAAATACGATTAAAGCATGAGATACTATGACCAATGACCAATTTTCCAAGACTCTGTCACAGACATTGGCAGCCCCTTTAGCTGAGTTGTAGCCATGCTAGCCTCTCAGTCCAGAGGTTATGGGTTCGATTCCCGCTATAGACCCTGGGTGCTTTCTACAGACAAGCTAATCGCTTTGCAGGTTGTGTTTGTTTAAAAAAATACAAAAAAAAGGTTCAAAGCTTCTCTTTTTGCGGATCATTTCATATCTCAACAACTACATTAGTGAGGGTCATTAATTCTACATGAGGGGCTATTAAATCAAACTGCATAATTCAATAAAATCTTGGAGGTATAGGCGGAAGAGACGGGTGCCCCCCATACAAAGTTATTATTAATTAATTAGTTACCAGATTTTTTTTTAGTTTTTTTGGTATAATGAAATAACTCCAAAAAAAACAAATAAAATTATTCCCAAAAAAAATTAAATAAATTCCAAAATTTGGGAAGTTACTTCACACTGCAATAACTTCCAAAATGTATAAAATTTTTTTAGGTTTAATTCACTTTTCTTAGGCCTTATTTCATACAGGCCATGGATAACCACAATAAAAATATATATAAAAGAAACTTTTATATTAAAAGAAGGCCGTTCGGAAGAAGACAAATGTTCACTAAATAAAGTGAAGAATAAAAATCAAAAAAGTTTATTTCGACGCTTTAATACTACAGGAGAACTACTGGGATAGTTGGAGTTATTGGAGCAAGGTAAGGTTATGTTAGGGTGGCGTTGGTTGAAGTAGTCAGCACGTTGACTACAAAACCGAAGGTCCTGGGTTCGAGCTCGGTCGAGCAGGCATAAGGCACTGGCATCAGCGGATGCTAACATCGGAGCATCCTCCTTCGTCGGTATTGTGTAGCAGAATCATCGCCGAGGTAAAATAATCAATAAAATGGCTACTAAACACAGCTGTAATATTTAAGACGCCTCACTTGACACTAGAAGCGCTGCAAACTGCATTATTAGAAAAGCATGCAAAAAAGCAGAGTCCCTTCCTTCACCACCTGTCTTTTCTATTACTATCCCTTCCCTATCACCCTCTCTCACTATTGGGCCCAAGTGAGTATTGGGCCCTAGTGAGCTGGACTCTAAATTTCACACTTCCTTACCAGCAGCCTGCAAACCTAACCTAACCTATTGGATCAATATTTATGAAAATTCTAAATTCTTATAGTATGTACATGTTTATTGTTGTTAAATATAAATAAAAAAAAATTGCAAAGAGAGAAAATTAAAAGGGGATCAATCCTACACTTCATCCCTCTCAGGAGCAATTGAAGACTTTTGCCTATTTATTCTCAATGTCGACCTCAATAAGGGAAGATTTTCCACTACCCTCGCACCCGAATCATTCGGCTAGTTTTTGTTTGGAATCCCTTAAATGCTGGTCTTATAAACAAAAATCAAATCTTATATATCGAAAGTTAAAACCGACAATGTATTAATAAATTCAGTTTAAAACAAAAGTATTGCGATATTTTACTCCCAATGAAGTTGGAAGCATTTTGAATTTCCTTAGCATTTAAGACTCCCTTAAGTAAAAACTTTATCAGATTTAACTTGACTTTCAATTAAACATACTTAAATCTTATTTATTTATAAATATATATATTATTTTCATTCCTCACTCATGTCAAATGAAGAATGACAAATAGAAACCAAACTATAAACGTTTTATTTCCGCATTTTTTTGATGGTTGTCATGACAGTAATTGTTTTCAATGTTGTTTTGTATTTTATTACTACTTTTGCTCGTGCTATTTTCTTTTCCCTCCAACTTTTATTTAAGTAATTTATTTATTTTTCAACTGAAGAAAAATCAATTTAAAACTTTTTCCTTTATTTATTTTTAGTTTCCTTTGCTTCAAAGTATTTTTCCATTCAGCAATTTATTTGTTTGTCTGTTTTGTACACACGCACTTCAATACAAATACCTGTGCCCTTTGCAATACAAATATGGCAGTAGCTGGCAGGGATGGAAAATTTCGACTAACACCTGAAGGAATCTAATATAATGAACTTAATCTAAAAAAAACAAGCTAATCGTGGGAATTATTTTTTTTTTGTTTTTCTGACTCTGTATTTCTGTTTGTATTTGTTAAGTTGAAGAATAATCCTTTAAAGATTTATTTCTGTTTTTTTTTTTCAAAGAATTTGCAGATTCTTTTCTTCTAATGAAGCAACGTTTTTCAAATATACTTTGAAGTTATAATATCAAATCGAAAAACTTTGTGCCCCTGTGGCTGAGTGGTAGCGATGCTAGGCTATCAGTCCAGAGATCATGGGTTCGATTTCTGCCATAGACCTTGGGTGTTTTCCGCAGACAAGCTAATCGCTTAGCGGGTTGTGTTTCTTAAAACAAAAATAATGGTATTCTTAAAATTAAAGAAAAACATCTAGTCTTATCGTAACAAATTTGATGTTGTTTGTTTGTTGTTCAAAAACTCATGAGCTTATTGCCAAGATAGCAATTATACAAAATCTTAATAATGCACAATTTCCCATCTCTGATTCTTGCTATTACGACTGACTCGTTCTTCTTTGCTGTGGCACTTTAATAAATTGCTCATGATTATATTGTAAAATGAAATTGAAATTCCAAAAATGCCTTTCCACTTTCTCAATAACACTCGCAGAGGTTACACAATATATTTTTGTTGTTTTTCTTCTAGAAGTTTGGTGCTTAAAAGCAACAAAAATTCACCATCAGGTTGAATGCTGCAAGACATGCTTTGTGAAAATACAAAGCAGCCACTGCTTTAAGAGATAATGATAGAGAAATCAAACAAAACTGAAACATTGTCATTAAAACAGTTGGTTAAAAAAATATTTTTAAAAGAAAATATGTCTACGCTTCAAGGGCCTTACAGTTAAAATTTAAAATAAAAACAAAAATAATGTAAGCCTATAAATGTAATAAGCTTAAGTTATTGCACACATCCACCAAAAATATACATCAAACATATTCAATCTTTTCCCAAATATTTAAAAGTTTTATCCAAAAATTTAACCACAACACCATCAACAAAAAAAGGTCTCATTATGTACAAAAACTTAAACCCCATGAAGGCGGTCACTGGAGAAATTCAATCCACATCCTTTGCCCGGTTGTCAAAAATATCTAAACGGTTCGCCACAATACCAACAACATCACCAGCTACACCACATTCCATAAACAGTGATTGCAGCAAAACAAAAAAGACCAGCGAACAAAAGTATAGACAATATAGACATGTAAATATGTATATGCACACATACATTTGTATATTAAACTTGAAATTTTTCAAAAAACAAACAAAAAAATCATTACTTTGAGTCTTTTTTGCAGAATTTTTTATTCTATACTTAAAATATTTGCATTGCATTCACACGCAGAAATATGTTTTGCATGTATATAATGTAATTTTTTTTTTGGCTGTGGCAATTTAACTTTATTATTAATTTAATTTTTAAACAAAAATTTAATAGACTAAATTGTTCATTAATTAGTTGTATTTTTTGCAATAAAAAAAATTTACATTAAATTTAAAAAAAAAACTAAAAATTTTATTACAAAGATTATTATACAAAAATAAGTTTACAAAAGTGGTATACAAAAATTATTTTAAAAACATTTTTTTTCAAAATTATATTTTGCAAAAATTATTTAACAATTTGTTTAAATCTTAAAAAAAAAATTTCCACAAAATTTGCACAAAATTTTACAAAAATAATTTTCGAAAAATTTTTTTCAAAATATCTTAACAATTATTTTTCAAAATTTCTTGCAAAAATATGTATTTTAAGAAATTTTTTTACAAAAAATATTTATAAATATATTTATATAAATATATTTATATTTGCAAAAACTATTTACAACAGTTTTATACAAAATATATTTTACAAAAATTATTTTAGAAAAATCATTTGCGGGAATTATTTTCAAAAATTTTTTGCAAAAAATATTTTATAAAAATTTTAACAAAAAAATTTAAAAAAACTTTAATTAAATATTAAACACAAATTATTTGACAAAAATAAATAAAAATTATCGTTTCATAATACTACATACATACATATTTTATAAAAATACTAAAAATGCTTAAAAGCTATTTAAAAAAAATTTTATAAAAATGATTTTACAAAAACTATTTACAAAAATTATTTAACAAAAGTTTTATAAAAAAAAGATTTTGCAAAAAATTTTTTACAAAAATGATTTTCCACAAAATTGTTTATAAAATATTTTACAAAACTTTTTTAAAAAATATATTTTACAAAAAATATGTTACATTGTTTATAAAAATTCTTTTTATTAAAATTAATAAATTATTTTATGAAAGTTTTATATAATAAAAATATTTTAAAAAAATTGTGTACAAAAATTATTAAAAAAAATTGTTTAACAAAATTATTTATTTAATCAGAAATAATCTCTTAATCGGGCTTATGCCCTAATTCTGTTCGACGATTGTAACGTCTTGTCTATAAATGAAAAAAAAAGCAGCAGTTGTGATTCTTTAAAATAAATATTATTTATTGTCTATGCTAGAAGGTTCGTGTATTTGCTTTATGATTTTGTTCCAAACATTATATCCAACACATATTTTTTCATTCATTTTTCAAGCTATTGTATAATACTTTAATTGAATTTTTATGTTTTAAAAACATGGCAATAATATTTATATTTTTCATTATCAAAGACAACAACCATTTTTGAAGAAAATAATTTAGAGAATTCAAAGACAAAAACTCAGAAGCATTTTCAAACAAAAACGTCTTAAATCTTCTTACTGAATTAGTAATTTCAATTCTTTTTCAATGAAAATTTTTTATTAATTTTTCTACTCTTCTTAAGAAACTCACATGAATCAATAAAAATTTTCATTCAATAATAATTGAAATTACTGAACTTATTTTTGATTAAAATTCACTATAGTTCCATTAAATTTTAAAATTTTTCACGAAAAAAAAATAATTTTTTATATATTTCACTAAAAGTTTTTAAAAAAATTTATTAAAAAATTTTTAAAAACTATTTTACAAAATTTTTTTACAAAAAAAAATTTTCATTTTCAAAAATACACAGTTGAAGCCCTTTTGTGATGTAAAACTATATTAAAAAAAGTTTCTTGTCTTCACTGAAAATTTATAAATCTTCAGTGGAAATTATTTGAAATTACTTATATTAACAGGATAATAAGATCGTCCCAATTAAGGTATTCTGAGCACGATCCTTATTATACAAAGGAATGTTTTTATAACTAATAACTGAAACATGTCATGACAGATATTATTTTTTCCACTTCAACACCATTTCCACATAATCTAATAATGCTACTTATTATTTAAAATAATTAATATATATTATTATTGCATTAGCAACTCTACGACTGCAAAAATTTAAATTATTTAATTAAAAGTTTTTATTACAAAATTATTTGTCCCTTCATTTAAAAAAACTTCAAACAATTTTGTAATTTTCATCATCATTTAATATTTTTTAAGCCATTGTGTTTTAGTTTGTTGGAATGTTGTGCCAAATTTCATATTAACTTTCAACTACGCCCAACTCTTTTTGCTGTCCTCCTTTTTTTATATTTTTTATGAACACACTTTCGAGCAAACTGTCTTTTCCCACTCATGTGTTTTACCTCCCATAAATCTATTCAATTCATTGAAATTGTCAAGTGCTAAAATGTGTTTTAAAAATTATTATTTTTCTCTATTGTCTTTCCCCAAACAATAATTTTTATTGGGGTTTTATATATATATTTTTTTTTTGTTTTTTTTTAATATTTTTTCATTTCTATTTTATTTTATTACATTTTATTTTACTGCTGAAACGCTTAAAACGAAAAACTCATTGGGGTATGAAAACTGCTGTCAGTTAAATGGTGAATGTTTTGTGTGCAAACGTTTTAAAGAGAGTGTGACATGTGCCAACATTAATAGGAAAATTATGTTCGCCTAATGCCCCATTTTCTTTTTTAGTTGCATTAAAAAAATAAAATAAAATGTCATGTAAAGCTTAAAAAAAATGAAATTCATAAAAATATTTTTTATGATTGATGTTGAACAGAAATATTAAAAATTTTTGTTAAAAAATTCAAGTGCATTAGTTTACATAAATTGACAACATCCGCTTAAAGTGACATAAGTGGACTTGCAAATGGGTTTTATTTATTTATTTTTTCTATAATAATAAATATTTATAAGTTTATAAGTAAATAAAATGAAAAGTTCTTTTTTTGTGAAATAGTAAAAAAATTTAAATTTGGGTCATAAAAAAAACTATTACAAAAGTTATTGCAATAATTTAATGTAAAACGTTTAAGGAAAAAATTAAAAAGTTTATTTGTGGGAAATAATTAATTATTATATAAATAATAATAATATTCTTATGTTAAGAATAATTTTTCTCTTAAAGGAACCATTCTGCTTTTCCCGTCAGGCAAAATGTTCGATCGACAATCTGTATTGAAAAACATTAATATAATAAATTTTTATTTTTAATCAATATAAGTAGACTATCGAACGTTTTCTGTCGACATCGTGGGACAGGCCATAAGTTGTTGGCCCATGTTTTTTTAGTATAAAATCAGAACTTGAGATAAACATTTGGCGTTTGTGAACCAGACGAATCGGAAACATATTTCGAAAGGTTTTGTTAACTGATTACATTATTTGTTTAGTGGAAAGATGCATAGATTACAGTGTAAAGCTGAATGTTCACAGACACTACTCCCTCTTTCCTCCTGTCTATTTTCCTTCCCCTAGGGGAGTCTATTTTTGCTTACGGGTGTGGCAATCGCGGGACACCAGCTGGGTAGAAGTGGCTTTTTCCATTGACGTACCTTTGGTACATTACCCATAGAACTTATGTGTTACTACCCGATCTCTGGCAACAGAGGAAAGGATTTGCACATATTTATAATAGGAAGACAGCTTCCTGTTGATGTCAGTTAGGTGAAATGCTCCTGAGCTCTGGTGCCACAATGGCCGATTGCCCGACAGTCGAACTGCTCTAAGGCTTTGAGTGTATGTAGTTGTCGTCAGAATCCTTTGCTAAAACGCCGAGTTTGTCCTACCCGACGGGGCTTAAGAAATGATTGGTGTGTGTGGAGTAGGCACTGGATTTTTGGCGAGAAAGGAATACGTTCATCTCGGATGAGTGGTTGAGATGTACCGGCAATGGTTGAGGAATTCTCTTGGGGACCTCGCTGTGGGTGTATTTACAACACCTGTGGCGTGAGAACCGAGAGAATAAACGTGATGGCTGTGGTTGCTACCAAAAACATTGGGAGAATAGTCTTGGCTTCCCAGTATTAAATCAATGCTACTGGTTGGTCTGAGGCGGTCAGCCAGACACTATTCTAGGTGCTGTTGCCATACAACAGATAATACTGTTTTGACAAAGTCATTACGGCAAAGAGTTTAGATAGCTCGAAGTACCTCAGCAAGGTACTTGAATATAGTACAGGGATAACTTTATTCAAAGATTGCAACCTATGTGCCTTATGGAGTGGGCACATGGTTCATTCTTACCTACACGCGGTGCTTAGACCACCGTGATATAAAACCTTAAAGGCAGGTGCTCACGTTAATATGAAACAAACCTATTATCCTAATTTTAGCACAATACATTGCAAGAGCAAGGGTTATCCCCGAGATGGAATAAAAAATAAATAGGTTTCAAACTCTTTTGGTATTTCTGTTATGCCACTATATTTTTCTTATTTGCGGTTCTTGTATAATACACACAAATTTTATCTTTGTCCGGTGTTTGTTGGTATATCAGTATCCTTTCAAAAGGTTTTAATTTTCTGAATTACATATTAAGCATATTGGCTTATTTTTAAGTGCATAAAAATTTTGTTTGATTAAATTTTTTGTTTAGTGGGAAAGAGGATAAATTTCCGGATAAATTCCAATGTGAGGATCAATAGGTTTTAGAGTTATTTCTGCTTTGTCCTTATAGTTTTATTACTTTCATTTTGTTCCCATATATTTAAGCTTTTTCCAGCTCTCGTTGCTACAATGGTATTCCACCTCCTTGTGGTCCTTAAATGACTAACCCCTTCTCAATTATGATAGATCCATCTACGGATTTTTTTTTACACTCACTGAATGATAAAATGGTGGACTTAGCCTTACTACAGGCATATAACTTCTTTATTAACAAGCTAACATGCGAATTTTTTTAAACTAAATTCCCTATTACATGTTTAAGCAAAGAAAAAAATCACAGCTCTAAACATTAAAAAGCAACATATGAAAAGTATTTAACAAAAAAACTAATATCCGTTAAAACTAAAATAGACCAATAGCAACAGAAAACTTGATTACAATTTCGTAGCAACGAACATCAAATAAAACCAAAAATATAAAATCTAAGACCCAAAAAAAAAAACGAATTTTTGTACCAGAAGTAAATAGAATAATGAAAAAGTGTATTGAAATGACATACAAAACCATGGCCACAACCAACACGAATTGGTAGCTTTGGTTTCTTTTTTTTATAAACTCCTACGTACGTACACATGTGTAGAAAAAAATAAATAAAAATAGCTCACATTAAAAAAAATATGTATATAAAAGTAACAGAGAAAAATTTTATGCAACTGGGAGTAGATTTTTTTGTGGTAGCCTCTAATATCAGTGTTAAACAGTAACAAAATACTGCATGTAACCAAACTCTTTCCTTCCAGCTACAATAGCAGCCAACAGTGCTTAATCAAAAGGAATAGGAAACCATAAATGGGTGGACACTAGAGTCCATAGAGAGCATAGAGAGAATGTGATTCCTAAGAGCTGGAGCTGGAGCAGCACTAAGAAATATGATTGTACAAATAAGGGTTATGATTGTGTCTAGGGATGGGCAAATGAAGAAAATGTATCGATATACATATATCGTATCGATGTTTTTGAACAGTATCGATATATATTTTTTGAAAACATCGATATTTCGATATATCGATATTTTTTTGCATTAATTTCGAATGCACAATTACTTACTTTAAGAAATTTAATACAAAAGAACTATTTATGTTAAGTAATACGTAACCTACTGTAGCTCCTTAAGACGTCATTAGTATTTACTTTCTGTTGCTGCTCTGTGCTGTGCCGTTCTGTTTCTAAATTTTAATAGTTACTTTTTCTGTAATAAATAATCAGCTGTTTCGGACCAGAATGGTCACAGTTTTCCACTAAAGTGATGAGTTTTGCATCGTCCAATGTTATTAGAGTTTTTTTTCCCCGACTTTTCCCGGGAAAGTGGGAACAAATTTTCGGTTTTTAACGTTTATAAACACATGTCAAAAAAATAATACAATTTCAGTTCCCGGGCGTAATTGTTGTAAAGTTTTAGCTATAGTTCTACCATCGCATTCATAAAGTGAATAACGACATGCATCGAGGAATGTGTACGCAATATAACAGAATTAAGGAGAGAAAAACTAATGGCTTATATGTATATGAATTTTATAAACCAAAAAGAGTCAGCTGATTCGTAACAGAACGGAAAGTAAAAATAAATTCTGCCTTTAGGCATATACCCACACAATCCAAAAAGTCAACTGCCTTAGTTGGGTCACAGTTAAAAAACGGCTATAGCTCTTAAAAGTATCGAAACCCGATACTCGTAAATAAGAATCGATGTATTGATATATAGGATTTTGAAATATCTGCGATATATATCGATATTTATTTTCTCAAATAACGATATTTCGATGTATCGATATTTTTTGCCCATCCCTAATTGTGTCTGTGTATGTGTGTGTGATTTTTTTTCATGTGTGGGTATTTGTGTGTGTGTATGTATAGGTGCGCTTATTTCACCCATATGTTTTTTAGATAAAGTTGTCCTGTCACTTTGAGTGGAATAAACCTTTATTGGATTGTCTTTACAGACATGCTTTTGTTTTTCACTTTTTTAACACTTTTTCTATTTTTATTTTGTTGTTGTTATTTCTTTTTTTCTTTTCAAAACGATTAATTTCATTGGAAATTTTAAACGCTTCATTGCTTTGAGCATCATGCAGAGGGTGAATTTTTTTGAGATGGAAAATGTAAAATTGCAATAAAACTCAAACGGCTCGGCTTTTAATCGTAAAACTAAGCGCTGGACTATCGCTGTATTTAACAATATTGTTACGCAAAAATATTTGAACACAGCTAGTGTTAATGTTTTTTATAAAGAAAACATTTGGTAGATAAAAAGAACTACAAGTATCTAGAAGTATTTAGCTAAAGAACTAAGCGTACTATACATAACAGTGTAAACACTGTGTTAGCAACAACACACGGTATTACCAACATAAAAGCCGTTACTTAGTAATTCTGAAATACGAAATAACGGAAAATCGAATTATCTACAAACACCTAGAAACAGCAACATGAATTTTCCAGATTGTGTTAGAAGACTGTTTGATCACTTGGCTAACAATAGTAAATGACAATATAGTCGTAACGTAACGTAACATGGTAACGTGCGGATTAGTAACATCTTCGTGTATTAATACAGTGTCTTTTGTTTGGCTTTGCTAACTGCACACATTTCATTACGACATCTATAAGCACATAACGAACAGTCTATAACCACTACCTGTAGTATAAAAGGTGGTACCCTGTGTGAGAGGCAGTCATTGTAAATCACATCGTTGAAAGTGAAGCCAACTTGCGGAAGTAATAAAGCAAAGACAGTGTTGTATAAACAGTGAACATCAGCAGAATAAGTCTTGTGTGAGACCAGTTCAGAACCAGCAATAAAATGTGTGCCAACTTAACGAAGCTAAATAAACAAACTGTATTACACACTCTTCTTAAACAATCTGGAAAATTCACGTTACTATTTCTAGACGTTTGTGAATAATTCTTACGAGCTTTATTTTGAATTTCAGGGCTGCTATGTAACAATTTTTATGCTGGTAATACTGTGTGCAGAGTTGTTTCTACTGTTTGAATCAATATATGAATATCGTAACAATAGCTAGCATTATGGAATTTTTTAAAGCTCGATCTACGTTTAATATACTAATGTCTAAAAAATATTTCTCTCCTGAAAAGGAACACCCTTTACCACAAGCGCATATGCAACTACTCCCCCATTTTACTTTTCCTCTAATCCAGCTACAACTGATTTGCTTAGTGTATTGTTCTGCTTCAATAGACTCCCTTAGGACTTTTGGAAACAGATACTCAAACCTTCATTTCAATATAAGAGAAGAAGAAGGCGGTGTAGGTTAACAAGAGATGAACTTCAAAGTGTGTGAGTGCTGCTAAATATATTGCATAAGAATTTTTTATGCTTTATTGAACTTTGTTTGTAACTTAAAGGTATAAAAGGTCTATTATCATTACCAAACATTATTTAAGCCTTAACGTTGGTACTTTATGTCACTTTTCTTTTTTATATTATTACAAAAGCTTTGATTGTTCCTACACTGCGAAGTTATTATATTGTATTGTAGAATCAAGCTAAAATAAGGCGCTGGATTTATCTAAAATGTTTAATAACTAGCCCAACTAAGTGCTAAAATATTAGCAGCAATATAACTAAAACTAGAGTCGATAACCTTGGTATCTAGTGGTCCTGAAACTTTTAGTCTTAGAATTGATTCATAAGACTAAGTAAAATAAATAAATAAATAAAAGCAATAGTGTTGCTATGGTCAGTCCAAATTAAATTAAGAAACAAAGGTGCTATGAGATGTAGTAGTTAGTGCGTTGACTACAAGGGTCCACAAGAGCCCAAATGTAATATCTGTCTAGACTCTGTCATATATTTTTGTGATATGCATTAATGTATATGCCTCTTCATATCACAACGTCCTCTTTCCTAGATTTTTGTAGCAATGAATCGCTTGAAAAGTAAAAAAAACTAATCAAATTGCTACATAGTTTAAAAGTAATATGACTACTTAGCACTAGAGGCGCTTTAAAGATTACCAAATCACACAAAATCAAAGTTGTAAAACGCTACTCTTAATACTCGTAGTTATATACTTCCTTTCTTCACTAAAGAAGGTAAGGTGTTATTTCTTTTTTAAAAATTATAAATTGTATTAAACCAATAAGAGCAATTCATAATTATTTTGCAAGAGCTGAATTTTACGTGAATTTTAATGAGGTTTGAACCAGAAAAATACAAGAGTATCGTTTTAAGTACTCTTTGAGTATTGGCCGTCAAACAACTATGAGTCGTATACAAACACACGCATTAATTTTAAATTAAATACGTATAACTATAAACATACAACAACTATGTTTATACACATTTAAAAGTTACAAAGCAAAAACTAATACAACTAAAATTTATATGCCGCATGAGCTAAAATGATATGCACAAGTATCAAAATACTCTGACTATTAATCGGCTATTCATGAATATATACAGGGCTATTTTATTAACATATGCACATAAAGCATGTTTTAAAAAAGCCAAAATAAATTGTCCATTCCATTTTATATACTGTTACGGAAATGGCCGCCGGGTTAATATAAGTGTTACGCAAGAGTATTCGAATAGGGCCAATATAAAGAAACATCCAGAAGTATTTAAATAAATAACTAACGTACACTCGTATTCACATACAAGCACTATAGCAAACAACTATATACACATGCGTAGCACATACATACGTGATTAAACGTAAACAACCAAAAACAACTACAAGGGTCTGCTTATTAAGAAGGTATACATAGCTACATGCATACATACATACATGCCTGGCAATTTCAACTAAAGGCAGAAATAAAAGTAAACAACCACTTAATGATGTATGCATATACACACGTATGTACATAGTTACCACATGAACTTAATTACGCGCTTTGTAAACAACATTGAAGATAATGATCATTCGGTCTAGACTTTGCATGAAAATTCTAGTGGTTGTTGTGCGAAGTATAAAAAGGGGTTGACGCATCCAACAGCAGTTCAGTCGCGATCAAAAGTTAGTTGCGAATAAGTCAGTTGCGAAGAAGCTCAGTTGCGAAGAAGCTCAGTTGCGAATAAGTGCAGTTGCTAATAAGAAGTCTGTTGTTAATCAAGTGAGTTGACAATTAAGTTGTGCGCAGTCCGTGATTTGTGATACAACAGTGAGTTGATATTTGAGTCTGTGCTTTACAATACGTGAGTTGGAAATTGAAGAGACTATAGTACAGTCTATAGTGACAGTTAGAGTCTGTCGTGATTTGAGTTTATTGTGGAGTCCCTTGAGTAAAGAGTGAGGGAGCAGTGGAAGCTGATAAACGTGTGTAAGTGTAGCCAGCGAGTCCTGATTAGTGTATCAACTGTGAGAGTCTGCCATAGAGTTGTTATTGGTGTATCAACTGGAAGTGTCGGCAGAGAGAGTCTTGTGTGTGACGTGCAACAGAGAAATAAGAATTGTGTCAACACTAGCGCAGCCAGTGGTCTAAGACGTGTATATACAACAGCGTGGAAGGCGTAGTGGTAACCAGTGAGTTAAATTGAAGTAATCTTTGTATTTGTATTTAAGCTATTGAATTGAATTTAGATTAGTGTATTTATTGACTAATAAAGAGTGTATCATTCTTAACCCTAATTAGTACACTGGGGTCTTTTATTTATTGCAAATCTACGAATCTACGGAAAAGCGTTTTTAACAGAGAATAAAAAACGTAACAATACATTAATACTAATAAAACGGTGGCTAGTGATAAAAAAAATATCCCGAGTATCATGCTATATATTAATACTATGAGTATAACCATACTCTGGCTATAAATATGACACAGAGTCAATACGCTTGATGTGCGTGTGCCTTTTTAGTTATAATTGTAGCGTATTTTAATGTTTTGCTTAAACACAGTAGAGATGCTCTTTCATGTTGGATTCAGCTATAGTTATACTCGTAGTTGCCTAAGAAAAACTATGTGAAAAAAATATGTGAAACAATATATGAAAAAAACATGTGAAAAAATATGCACTAAAATTACGGTTAAACGCATTTACTAAAATTAACATATTTAACTTATGTATATATTTTTTGAGTACTCCTTATCATGCTCCTCCTCTTACCATGGTTTGAAAGACTATTAAAGTTCATTTCTTGGCTTTGTTTGCTGTGTAGAAAATTCCTTTCTGGTATGTAGTATGATTTTCAAGGAAACTAAAATACGTTTTTCTCTAGTGTATTTTTGTTTTCATGTTTCTCCAATTTCTATTTTAAATATTTCTTTAGTTCCATTCTCTTTTAAAGTTCATTGCCTTCTTTCTGAGTTGAATAACTATTTGTTAATTAATTGCTGTCCATTCTTCTTCAATGCAATGGACATACACAAGGGAAAACCTTAAGAAAGCTGTAAGCAATATACTTCTTCTTGTTGCTTGTTTGCCTCACATTGAATTTTAAATAACATTTCAATTTATTTTAAAAATATATTGATCCTGTACTAAGATTAATTGTTAAGCTAAGAATATTTATTTCAGTCAGAGCCATTAATACTTATTTGCAATAAGAAATTTACTCTAATTGGAAGCTTGTCTGTTTTGGCAAAATTATTACATGTACATATTAAAAGATTGATGACTGAACATTGTTATACATTTAAACTAACAAATTTGAGTTGAAAAGAAAAATTTGCAGCACCAGCTTTTAAGTAGCTCTTGCTTAATAAAATTAAATAATTTTATACCTTACAAGCTCATGAGACTTGTAAATAAAGTCATAATTTTAATTAAAAAAAATTAAATTTCAAATTCATATTGTTTACCGACAAAGAAATTATTATGAAAATTTTTAATTGAATTCAAGTTGAACTAATTTGTCACATACTCCAATTATAAAATATACTTCCCATTTCCTTTCACGTCATCTTAAACTTGAAGTAAATCAAATCTCCTTAATTAATACTTTGTGTCTAATGGTTGCATACCTGGTTGCTAAGCACAAGCCACGTGTAACTGGCATTAACTAATTTTATATATTTGCTGTTATGCACATGCACTTGTGCCTTGTGCGAGTGTGAACTTTCAACAGTATGGGTTCAGGGTCTCAAGTCAAAAATGGCAAAAAGCCCAGCAGGCTTTAATATACACAATCCCAAAAATTCACTTTAACACCTTAAGGACACACACATACACACTATAATATAGAAATATTTTTGTTGTTGTTGTTGTCTAACAGCAACTGTTGCTTGATGTACAAACTGTAGCAGGTACACATACGGCCACCAAATATTTTAACCATAAACAGATTGACCAACAATGTTGACCAAACAATATCACTCGTTACAAATTAAATAAACAATAACACAATAGTATGAGTGTGGTTGTGTTTGTGTGCAAGGGTGTGCGTGTAAGGCAAAGCGCAAGAGGGCCCTAGTGCTAGTGGTAAATGTTTTAATACACACACTCACCGGCATTTTTGAGGTGGAGTTGTGCCGCAAAAACAAAACCTTTAAATTTAATCCACCGTAAATAAAAATATACACAATAAATCGCGCAGCAAAGGAAACTGGAGAGATGGAAATCTCATGTTTACTCATTGAATGGAAACAATAGCAGTCAGCCAATCGATGTGTCAGTGTGAACACAATGGAAGCAGCAAACTTTCGAAGAGATTTTCAATGACTGTTTTGTAAATGTGTTTCTTTTTTTTCAACATAATCTTGAAAACAAAAATTGTGGAGACAGATTTCAGGGATTCTGAATAAAAACAAGGCTTTTATCCCTTTTTTTATAAATGTAAAAAAATCAAAGAAATCGAAACAAAAATGTATTTCCATTGATTAGGGGTTTGCAATTTCTGTGGTTCGAAAAGTCAATTATAACATCAAGCTTAACTTTAAATAAAACTTAGATTTTGTAAATACAAACGATGTTTTCGTTTTGAAATTTGTGTGGAAAAATTGTGTTTGGAACGAATTTTCGTTATTTTTCATACAAATTTGAGACGTTTGAAAACGAAATTTTTTACAAAATCTGCCTATAAAAATGTAAAATTTTTCCTACAATGTTTTCAATAGAAATGCATGAATAAATAACATGATGATAGTAAATTTAGCTAAAAGAGCCACCGATCGGTAGCAAATAACTTGAACTTTTTAACAGACTTAAAAAAGAGGAGTTTAGCAATTCGTCTGTATTTCTTTAATTTTTTTTGTTATGTTACGCATGACGGATTGTAAATTTTTTTTTGCCTGATAAGGTATAGCTTCCATTTGGTCCCATTATAAAAAAAAAATGGTTAAAGACACGTTCACTTAATTCTTTATTTGATTTTATTATATTTTACCTATTAGATTGATATGATACTGAAGTAGTTAGCACGTTGATTACAAAACCGTAGGTCCTGAAATTGACCCCGGTATCCAACAGTCATTAAATAACAACACCAGGCATTTTTCTATTATGAATTTGTGTCCCTTTGTATCAGTTGTTGTAGGAGAGTTCAATTGATGAAGGCGTAGTCACTGGTCACTGAACTATACCGACTTCAGCAGACACTAATCCTAATGTTACACTAATGCCTCATTTAACAGCAGAGGCTCTGCAACACTGCATTATTGAAAAAAAACTTGCAAAAAGCAGAGTTGTAAAAGAATGAAGCTTGCCTCTATCTCTTCCTTTTTCTTCTATCACCAATCCTTTTCTAAAAAGGTAACACCTAGTAATAGTACTAGTCAATAATTACCTGAGTCCAATTTCTCTTTAAAAAAAAATGGGCGCAGCAACGCCTATTAAATTTAATAGTATATTTCACAAGCTTCTATTTAACCGATTTTTATGAAACCTGGCACACGCCCAAAATTTAAAAAAATACACAATCTTGCATTCAAAAAAGTGGGTGGTGCCACGCTTATTACATTTTAATATTATACCAGACTTAACACAAACCTTGAACTTAAAGAAAAACACAATCTTGCACTCAAAAAAATGGACAGATCCACGCCCATTCGAATTTAATATAATATTTTACCAACTGCTACCTTATCGATTTTTACGAAACTTGGCGCACACTTGGAGCGTTCAAAAATATTTAATATTATGTTCAAAAAACTGGGCGACGTTACACCCATGAAAGGTTAGTACTAAATTATATGTACTTTCACTTATCCGATTCCCACGAAGCCTCTTGCAATGACATAATATTGTTTTTAAGGAAGTGGGCGCAGCCATGCCCATTAAAGATTAATATTATGTTCCACATGCTTCTGTAGGACCCATTTTAATGAAACTTGACACACACCTTAAGCTCTGAAAGTGACGCGATGTTGAATTTAGAAGATTGGGCGGACAGTAATGTTTGCAAAGTTAAAAAACTTAAACTTAAAAATTAAACCAGCATCAAAAATAAGCACTAACGATTTAGAAATAGTTTAGATTCCGTTAAATAAAATCTGTGGCAAAAAGGAATAAGTGCTTAGGTCGAGATAAGCTAATTTTTAATTAATGTCACGTCTACAATCTTCATATTTTAAAGTACTCTTGGGCGAAATCTGAATTATTTTGGATGATTTTTCTGAAAGTTAGAGCGGAATGGCTTGCAACTTATATTTTTTTAACTTATTACCTCATTGGTAATAAAAGCTTAATTAAGATTACACTTTGGTACAATTAAAATTTAATGTATTACTAATAATGTGTAGAATGATGTTTTCCCACAAAAACAAATTTAGTGAATACCGAATTTCAAAACAAAGTTTTGAACATCGACTTGCAAGCTTAAAAGTGTTCTACTGCAAAACAGTAAAATATGACTTAAGAACTTTTTCCTTATTGCCACAGAAATATTTGTATATATATTTTCTATAATGATATTCAAACATAAAAGTAAAAATCTAACAGCCTTAATATAAAAACTTATTAAGGCTTTATAAAGGCTTTTTAAAACTAATTTTCATACAAAATTTTTCTTAAAAGGATTTATAAAACCTTAATAATTTTTATAAATAAGGCTCTTTGCCATTGTCAAACTATTTGTTTTTTGACTTTGTTGTTCTATTCAAGGGATTTTGAGGTTGTCTTTGCAGAAAAAGTTTGCGTAAAGTTTCGTTTGCTTTCAAACTCTGCCTTAAACCATTCCTATTTATTAACTTCACTGAGGTTTGCTTGTTAGTTATGGGCATTTAGGGACTTCTGTATTTATTGATGTCATCATTTTATACCTTTTCAAATACTCACACCAAATACCCTGCAAACAAAAAACATCATGCATGTGCACAATTATAATATAAACATATACAATACGCCCCACCACATTTCGCCATACACTGAAATACACACACACTCACATGTAATCGCACATACACACCCAAACCTTCTCATTTGCTCAGAGATTGACTACGCAAACAACATTGATTATCAACGCTTTAGCGCAAATATGCCAGCACATACATGATGCAGCTGCTTAAAAATCTGTTTTCCAGTTTGTGCAACACAATCAACCATTCAGACATGAAATCAGTCATTCAACCATATAACAGAAATGCAGCTTTAAAATCTGCGGATATATGGATGGATATGGATATGGATATGAATAGTGGGGGTAGAGGCGGCTTGATATGAATTTGTTGCTCCCGATGTTTACCCAAACAAACCGGACATTAACAGTGACTATACTGGTGATATATAATACATTCATCCAATGGATATTTCTATAAGTTTGACCATAAAATTTCTGCTGAACACCAAAGTGGTTTGTTGAATAATTTCTGTTTTTCGTTTTGGTGGTTTTTTAATTTCCACCCAGATTTACCAACAAACTTTATGCACACTGTTGTGAGCAAATTCTGGTACAGACCACGACCACACTTTGCATGATGTATAAAAGAAATGGAATTATGTTGCACAAATACCTGGTAATATTTTTATTGCTGCGCTTAATGTTTTTTTTTGCAGGCTTTGGCTGCAATGCAGAGTTGCATTCCCTCTGGCTTGACTTTTAAGATGATGATATGGACGACAGTGAAATTTATGATTTTAAAATTCTTAAAAAATCCTGATATCAATTTCATTGAAGCAAACAGAGTAGCAATATGAAAAATGTATAAATCCAAAATCATTCCCTGCAGGAAATGGAACTGACACAAGACTATTCACGTGATCGGTCCTTAAGTGATAGGGACCAGTCCGAGTTCTAACACTTCCTATGAAACGGACCAGTCACTTTTACATTGGGATGGCCTAGGATGGGGTTAATTGATACTTTGTATACACCTTTTGACTTGTCACTGAACTATCCCACAGGGACCTATTCGGTGTAGAGTAATATAAATTATTTAAAAATGTCATTCCGACACTTAACTGTAACAATGAAAACTTATAATTTTTGTTTTTATTGTAACAAATTCAATTATAATTTATTTTTGGGCAGATATTTTTTGGCATTCGAACTGACAACCTCGTGCATGACAGGCTTGCACACTACCCACTCGACCATAGGGGCACTCATATGTCAAAAATATAAATATGTTAATTTAAGCTTAAGTTAAGTTAAGCTTAGATTAATATCTAAGTATAGTTACAGGACTTGTTCCAGAGTGACTTGACGGTCCATTTATATCGATTCATTGCCTTTCCCAGCCAAGTCTTTCTTCTATATATAATAAACCAAAAAAAAAAATATTCGTAGTACATACTACATGCCCTAGAGGAGTCTTCCTTATATAGATATAATAAGCAAAAAAAAAATATTCGTAGTACATATAATATATAATATTCGTAATAGTGCCCTATTGAACTATGGATGAACTAATGGAGAATAAAAGTAAACGAACAAAAATGTGTTCAGGTAACATTTACCTTATGAAGAAAGAGATACTTGTTCCCAACTTGTTCCTCAATATACATGGAAACACCACATTGACTTTAAGCTAACAGAAATGAAGCTTAAATTAAGTCAGATACATTAGGTGATTAACTAGTAGAAATTCAATCCTCAGTCTTGATTGTAAACTTTTAATATACTTTTGAAACCTTTATGGTGCTACAAAATTCAGCTACGGGTAACCTGACCACACATCTCGCTATTGAAATATTCAATCTCTTATTAGATTTTTATTAAAATGTAACTGATACAAATTCAATCCAAATTTAAGTGCAGTTATTGCTTAACTATCCAAATGCCTGTGTGCTTCGTAGTTCAGCTAAGTTGTAGAATACAATTCTCATTATTAGCATGTTATGAAGAGCTTTAAAATTATCACTGTGCTATTTTCTGTCGGAATCGGCGTAATTTCAAGTTTGTGCTTGACACAAGCCTTGTTCTTTAAGAGAGCTTTGTTAGTGTCTTAATAGAGCTCTGTTATGCTATAATGCATTTCTAAAGGACTTTTAGAGTAAATGAGGCAACCCAGACGAAAAAAGTAATGCTCCTCCTTTATTATTGCCCATGAATCTATGTATTTGAACTAGATACTATGAATTTGAACTAGATACTCGAATTGCCAAGTTTTGAACTTAGCATTTTCTCAAGGATACGCACTTTTGGAAGTCAATGCTGTCGGATAATATTCGTCATAGATTAATGTCCAAGTGGTCCTCTAAAAACGTGCATACTCAGAATTTCTTGAAGTTCGAGTTTTCAGGGGTTCTTCCAAAAACTTTAAATTTGCCCTACCTGTATTAACATTTTCTAATGTTAAAAACTGTGTATCTTAAGTACATACGAAACTGTATATGTGCATATTACACATCCGGCTTTCTAAAATATATTTATTTGTAAATCCCAGTTTTTGATGAATCATGTCCCGCTTTCAGCTTCCAATGTAGAGAAAATCCAAAGAAAAAAAAACATATATTTATATTATTTGATAGGTCCTGAACTCAGCTACAATACTAGAACGAGTCTGTTGAAGCTGTTTAGCTTTTAAAATGTTTAGTAATTCTCAATTACTTTATGGAAGATTTTATATAATTGCAATTTTTTTTCTCAAGAATTTGGTTGGACATTTTCTGATAAATTTCCATTAGCATTAACGTAATGCAGCGTATAGAAAATATTAAACAACATAGTTAGTTACCTTCACATATAGAAACCACCTAATTCATTATTTATTTTTTTTTTTTTTTTTTTTGAAGTCGAGATTTTGTAATTTTCCAATATATTAGATACATCACGAAAATTGTAAATATGTAACCATTTACACGATAAATCTTCTTTTCGCCATACACTACGCCCTACTTTTTTAACACTGCCATTTTCTCAAGTCCTACGACAAGTACGCTTGGTTCAATTGTCACCAAGTTTTCTGCAGGGTTTATTTATTACTTCCCAATCCTAAGACAAATTAACATTTTTTGGTATATAATAATTTTCTTATAAATTTTATCGCCTGTCTAAGTTATCTTATCGTGCCACTACCGCTAAAGAAAAAAGTTTAAGCGTCATAATTTTCAAACTAAATATTTTTATCAAAATCGATTATCTACGATCGTAAGTAATGGATTTTTATCAAAAAATTAAGTTTAAAATTTATATCGCTTAAGCTTTTTTGACGGTTATGTCACGTTGATAGATTTCTTAAGTCAATTGTTAACATTAATTTTATCTACAAAAGAACTTTACGGCAACAGCAAACGTAAAAAATCTTAGACAAGTATCACTTGCGGCAACTTCAGCTAAGCATCTTTTTAGTTCATGGACGAGAGGGGAAAATAAAATGAAACACTTCTTAATTAACCTCTCCTCTCTCTTTCATAAATTAAAAACTTGCTGAACTAAAATTGCCGTGTGTGAATCAAGTCTCATCACAGAAATATATTGAAAAAATATTAGTAATTCTAATAAATTAATTGATTTATTTCCCATTTACAGTTCTCCCATTTTAAAAAGTCATTTGCAAGGTTTCAGTGAAAATAAAACAATTGGAAACAAAATAGCTGACTTCGATAATTTTAAGTTCTCCCTCAAATCTTAATATTTAAATCAATCTGTTCAGAATTGAGGGGGGGATTATTTAAAATTTATTTATTTATTTCTAAACTCTACAGGTAACTTTAATTCTCACACCAGTTTAACTATAAACTATTTGTTTATTATACAAACAAACTCTTTACAATTTAAGGGCGTAAAATTGAGAGAGAAGAGTAATCTTGCATTAGTTTCATCTCATTATAATTATTTTCTCATTTTCACTTTTGTTCATGTTTTTCTTTTCCACAATCTGCATTTAAGCCATTAGAAAAACATCAATTGACCCCAATAATTGGCTTTTAATTTGCTTTTAATTGACCGTTAATACGGGCAAATTAAAAAACATTATTTTCCATTTGAGAGACTACCTGCTTCCATTTAAAATAAAAAATAAAAAAAAAATAAAATGAAAAACTGGCGGCAACGCATTGCAACAAATCGAGATTTTGTTTTAATACTACAACTGAGTTAAAAAAGTATGTACACACATTCAAAGTGGCCTGTGAGTGGCATGTCAAATTGGGGCCAGAAATCATGCAACCAACACTCAAGTATAACAAACATATCCTTGAACAAACAAGCAGCATTCAAAAGCCCTGAATGGAAGGAGCATAGCAACGAATACATATATGCCAATTGTGCTTGTGTTTGAGCAGTGTATTTAAATATACAAACATGCACACACACACACACACACATACACACACACATGTGTGCCTGCAATTATTTATGTGTTGTCTATAGGAATCTGCATGCTTTTGTGGGAGCAACATATGGTTGATTAAAATTTCACTTAAATTTTCCTTTACATTTGCTGATGTCGTCTCTGTGCTACTCAGCCATTGTTGTAGTTTCAATTGTTGTTACTCGTTTATAGGCAACATTCTTGATTAATGTTGAAGCTTTCATTTATATTCTTGTTGTTTGAGGCTGGTGTTGCTGTTACTGAAATTTCGATATGCTCGATATGGTGATGATGCCAATAAGGAGGCTGATGCTGATGCTGTTGATGACAATAATTATGGTCATGGTAACATTGTCATCAACATCTCTATAGTCAGCCGATAGCACTTGTTCCTGTTGCCCCATAGCCCTTGATATTTGCAGTTTTATTTTTATTATCATATTTCTATTGATTGCTGCCAATATTTTTTTATGTTTCAGATTGCAAATATTTTTATTGTAAAATATTTTTTTAAGGGCAATTTCTTACTTTTTCTGTGTAAGATCGATATTAATTTTTTCCCCCCAAAAAAACATGAAATAAAAATGTAATGATGGCATATGAGTTGTTTAAGCAAAATATCATATATAAGAGTTATTGATATTTTTTTCCATATGCAAAACTTATTTGATATTTTTTTTTCACAACTGTGACTTAATTGGCACAATTTCACAGAAAATTAAGATTTGCATCCCATCCAAGTAGAAACATTTTTACTAAGGGCCAATTTCACAAACTTTATTTAAATATCAATACATATTTAAGTGTCGATTTTCTTTAATTTTTGTAAGGAAATATTAATATTTAAGTTTACAAGTAGGGCTTAGTTATAAGAAAGTATATGTAGAACTTGATACGAGTATCTTAGACCCAATATCTTTAATTTCATTTCGAAGAAAGGAAGCGCTCAAACTAGCAGCCATTATTTTAATTATTCAAAAATAGTTTTTAGGACTCCCGAAACTATGCAATACATTTCATTAAAAAAATGAGACATTAAAATTTTCCTACAGCAGAACGTATGATTGATGTCATAATCCCTTTAATAAAATACTCATACGTAGGCAAGGATGGTTAATTTCTTACGATCTAGTTCCAAAAAAAAAAATGTTTTATAAACCTGTCAAATACATCTTAGGCAATCATGAACTTTAATAGGAAGCAGTCGAGGAACCTCGTGGCCACGTTGACCGGTCACTGTGTCTTCGGAACCCATGCTAAACGTATGGGTCTCCCGTATAATGACTACTGCTACAGTTGCAATGACGGGGAAGAGGAGGAAAGTATCCTGCATCTCCTGTGTTTTGGTCCCACTCTAGAAGATCTCCGTCTGCACCTCCTTGGAAGAATATCCTTCGGCAGTTTATCCAAGTTATCGTAAATCGAGCTCAAAAAGTTTAGCCTTTATATTAGGTATAGTGGCTGGTATAGCCGCTGACTCCCCCCTAGCCAATTTTTCACCTGCTCTCACCGCTCATCACCCTTAAATAACTATTATCTCTTTTCTTTTTATACCCTTATCACTCTCCTCCCTCTCTCTCTCTCTCTCTCTCTCTATCTATCTTCTTTTCAACTTACAGGTAGCACAAGGGGATCATTACAATGAAACCAAGTGAGCTGGACTCTAATTTTTCCTTGCCAGCAGCCTGCTAATCTAACCTAACCTATATGTGACAATAAGGAAAAAGCTCTTAAGTCATATTTTACCGTTTTGCAGTAGAGCACTTTTAAACTTTTCAGATTTTCAGAAATTTATTTCTTTTGCAGTTAAATTAGGAACTTCTTTATTCACTTAAATTTCTTTTAGAAAATTTCATTCTACACACTATAAGTAACACGTTTGATTTGAAATATACCAAAGTACGAGTATAAGCCAAATTAAACTTTTATTCCATATGAAATTTTAAAACAAAAAACGATAGGAAGCAAGTCATTGCGCTATAACTTTCTGAAAAAGCGCTCAAAGTACATGCAATTTTGCCCAGGAGTACTTTAAAATATGGAAATGACAGGAGTACCATTAATTCAAAACCAGCTCATCTCGACTTGAGCATTTCGCCGTTTTTGCCACAGATATAATAAACATATATTCTTCATTGATGTGGTTTTATAGAAATTATATCTATTAAAAATTTCAAGCTCATTCAATTGCTGCAAAATATAAATAAAAGACGTTTGTTATTTAATTTTTAATGTATCCGACATTTCGTTGGGATTTTTGAACATCTCCCTGAAGATAAATTATTTTTATTGATATACGAGGGTGGATGAATATTTCTGTGACTTTTTTTAATGAAACACAGTTTTTTTTTTTTTTTTGCAAAGCAAATATTTATTTTTCAACATAAACTCCTTTTAACTCAATACACTTGGTCCAACTAAATCTGAAGAATAGAGTGGATGAGGGAGCAATTCGTAACCCTAGTCATGGATTTTTGTCATGGAAACTGCACATGCGCTTGTGGTGGGTTGTGAGCAAACGCTGCAGCCATCTTGCCCAACTGCCTTATGAAATACCTATAGTACCCACAATCTCACGTACTTCAATCAGCCAACACCATATCGTGGATTTTTTCGACATTTTCGGGTGTACTGGCCTTCAATTGACCGTCCAGAACGTTCAGCGGAATTTGTACTTGAGCGACCACAACGAAAGTCAGTAAACCACTTTTTTACCATTGAAATCGGTGGAGCAGAGTCCCCATAGTATTTATCGCGATTTTCCTTGGTTTGATTGACGGTTTGATTGCAAAAAATAATGTTTAATGAGCACTCGAAATTAAATTTTTTCAATTTTTGGAAAAATACACGAGGTTGTTTGTTTTGAACAGCTATTAAACGCAAAGTAAATGACGGCACTTGCTCAAAATTTGACACTATGTAGTCTATCAACAGGTGGTACTTGATGGGAACAGTGTTGCATATCATACAACTGCGATTAAAGTATGAAAAGTCACGGAGTTATTGATCCACCCTCGTATATTTTATCCTTTATTCCAATTTATTTTCAAGGTTTTTGAACTGTTTTTAAAAGAGACATGAAATACACAACATTAAACACATAAGGAAAAAATAATTGCAAATATAAATAAAATATAATAAAATAAAATAAAATAAAATAAAATAAAATAAAATAAAATAAAATAGAATTAAATAAAATAAAATAAAATAAAATAAAATAGAATATAATTAAATAAAATATAATAAAATAATATATAATACAATAAAATAAAATAAAATAAAATAAAATAGAATATAATTAAATAAAATATAATAAAATAATATATAATACAATAAAATATTACAGCCTTTCCTGAACTTCTAATATCACAGTTGCAATTACACTAAAGCCTAAGCTAATACAATGTTATAGCTGGCATTGGTGTTTTCTTTTCTTTCTTAGGGACCTTGGACTGCAGCACTTACAACTTTCACATTAATTTACAAAGTCTTGCGATGAAATTTTTACAAAACTAAAACAAGTTCAATCAGAAATTATTTCTTAATACGACTTAAGTTCAGTATTTTCAATTCTTATTGAATGAAATATTATTTTATAATAATAAAACCAAATTATGAAAATAAAAGTCTCGTTACACAATATCACCAGATTATTTACTGGCTTACCAACGAAAAAAAAGAATTAAGTGTTCAATAAAACTTTTATATTTCTAACATTTTAGTTCGTGCAAATTAATTTAGCTGCTTGTTTAGTTTGTGTCCTACTAAAGGATTATTTAAAATATATGAAACCATATTCTTTCTATAATATAATAAAGTGCACAGATATTTAATCATGTGTAATTACTATGCATTAATTTTAAATGGTTCAATTCAAATTATTTAACATTTTAAATTGCGAAAAATAATTTTATGGTTTCACCAACTTCATTTGATGCATATTTTCGATAATTTATTTTAATAATTTGTTATTATTTATATTATATTACAAAAATTAAAATTAAATTAAAACATTTGGGCATGATTGAGCAAAAATTTTAATCTAAAATATTATGAAATAATAATATTAAGAAATACATCAAAAATATTTAAGCAAATACTTTGCTTAGTATTTTAAGCTGCTAAATATAGTAAAAAGCCTTCTAGAATGAATATCAGCAATTTTAGTTTTAAGTCTTATGCCAATACTTTAATTTTTATGAAATTTTTTGCTAGAGGAGTTGTATAAAAAATGACTTTGCATGAATTTCTGAAGCATTTTTGTCTTATTAAAAAAATTAGATATAAAAAATTATTATATTAAGCATCAGAAATATTATTCATAGGACGCCATTTATTTTATAGCATACTCTTCCCTAGAAAAAGTTTCATGCAACAAATTTCCGAAAATTACCTTAAAAATTAAATAAAAAAAATCGTTATACGAGTACTTCAGCTTTAAGTTAACTAGCATTCAATTACTTCCTTTCTTGGCTAAAAAATAAATTTAGTTTACGAGTTGCAACAACATGCAAAATACTAAATAATACATTTTAATGCTTTCAGCTTAGGGAATATCAAAGTGAAAGCGAAACAACCGAAAAAAAAATACTCACCAGAAATCTTTAGACAACAATATCTGCAAAAAAGTAATTTTAAAGTGAAAGTAAAGACTTGTATTGCATTTTAAGAAGCTTTAACACTGCCTTAATATAAAACAAAAAAGCATGAACTAAGTTTCTCTTAAGCTAGATACTTTGTTTAAAATATGTAGCATACTTTGAGGAGTGTCTAATTTTATTTCAAAACAAAACTTTCGTTGACAATTTTTCTGCACTTACAATTTAGCAAGAGAGAAAATAATTATAAGTGTGTGTATATGTGTGTGTGTGTGCTTGTGTGTGTGTTTGTGCTTTATTCAAGTGTTGCCTTAAAACCTGCTACAAGCAAGGATGCAACATTTAATTTGTTTTTCACTTTTGTTTCTTTGCTTACAGACCTCTTACATTATTTGCCTTAAATTTGTGGCATCTTTGCTATGTTATGCTTAGATCGAGAGTTGCTCACCAAGAATAAGATAAAAATAGAGTAGAAACATTTAATGAAAAGTTTTGTATTTCTTTTGCTTTGGTTTGGTTTGGTTGTGGCTAAAGTTTCTCTATTTAAGTTTTTTAGGGTTTTTGGGTTAAAACTAAACTAGGTTAAGATGAAAACTTTTTTGCTAAACATAGATGCTTTGTCGTTTTTAATTAAATAAGTATAAATATTTTGAATCTTGACATGTTTAATTCGTAATGAAACGAGTAGCAAAATAATATATTATACACATATCGCTACCTTAATACAATTCGTTATTTTTCTGAAATCGAATTTTTTGTATATTTCGTTAGAAGAACTTCTAAAATATAGAAAAATGCAAAAACCTCGATTGTTAAAAACAATAAGTTAGGGCCTTTCCATATTAACATAACGATATATAATTATATATAATTTGTAAAATCAACATATTGTGAAGAGCATACTTTTTTTGGGTATTGATGTATTTAAAGGAGCCTAGACACCATCAAAACGTTTAACAAGCATGTTTATAGTACACTCAGGGAAAAGCTGCAACTTAAAAATAAGAACGCTTAATATTAATTCAATAATTTTCAATATAATAGAAAATGTATGTTGAGATACTTAAAAATAAATAAAATGAATAAATTAATACTGTAAATTAATATTTTTCCATATTGAAATGATAAAATTCCATATGACGAGACTTTCGTTAATGTTTCTTATTAATTCAATATAGTTTTTATGGATTTTAAGCTGTTTTTTCTCTGGGTGTATGAGTTAAAGATTCTTTAGTATGAGTGATAGCGATGACGCTGGATGAAAGAGCAAAAAATTTAAGGGGCTTAAATACGATCAAAATTCATGCTGTAAAGTTTGGGTATGTGTGCTTGTTCTATCATATCTATAAAAGCACAGGTTTAATCCGAAAAGGATCTGTTGAAGTGTTACTATTTTGTCACTTAATACCTGTTTCTATCTCGATATATGTTGTAGATACTAACCGTTTTTAATTGTGCTTATGCAAGTCTTCATTATAAACGCTTATCCAAGTCACGGCAGATGAAATTTCATTTGAGGTAATTCGAATGATTTTTGGAAAGGCGTTACGGGTCCTTAAAGCCATAGAAAAAAATATCGTTATTAGTTTTGAGCAAAAAAGGTCATAATTATTCCATAATTTACTTAAATTTCAATATTTTTATTATTGAGTTGCTGTTTATTTGTTTATTATATTACTTTTTACCCAATTTCCAGGTAATCACTGTTTGTGGTTTTAATTTTCATATTATTATTTTCATTTGAACTTTTTCTACACTTTCCAGCACAAATGTATTTTGCTTCTCTCAAGTTGCATTTGATGTGGGTTGAAAAATTAAAGACATTTTACTTTGCCCATGCCAGCAAACATTATCAGCAATAACTGGCAAAAAAAAAAGTTATAATAACAATGAAAATAACATAAGCAAATTACCCTCATTTTGCAATGTAAAAATTTATAGCAACAAAAAAAAAAGAGGCAGGTCATTCATTATTGACATCATTTCAATCAAAGGCTTATATATAATAGCAATTGTAAGGATCTGTTATAGCAATTGAAAGTGGTCTAAAATTGCCACTACCATAATCATAAATATACACAATCTAAAGTGCGGGCTTGTATCCACACAACCAAAGACAAATAAATGGTCAAATAGAGGGCCAGTATGTTAAGACTTAATGAAAATAAAACCTAAATGCTCAAACCCACACATAAACAAGATTTTAATTTACCAAACCAATCAGTTCCACACATGTATGTTCTAAATACGCCGCCACTCCGAATGTGTTACACTTTGTCACATGCAACGCATCAAAATAAACAAACAAACAAACAAGCAAAGCACCAAATAGCCAAAAAAAACGAAAATGTATACAAATTCACATTTATATTTTAATACTCCTGTGCACACACACATACACTCTACCGCAAATACTCTCGCAAACATTGAAAAGGACAAACTTACTTTCCTTTCACCCACAAAGGATGTTCTTTCTCTAGCTGGTCAACATCATCATCATCATCACCAACAACAACAACAACAACAACATTGTTAAACAAACATACTGTCAAAATCATACACCAATTTCTTACACACTTGCAAACATCAAATAGTATAGAGAAACAAATTAATACGCTTTACTCGGCATGACATTCGCTTATCGTCAACATCATAACAGACATGGCAAAATGACCCGCTAGTTCCTTTAGTTACAAAATTTATCAATTTCCAAAAAAAAAATTATTTGAAAAATACTTTGACTAGTAACTAAAGGAAAACAAAGGATAAAGCGACTCTTTTTAAGGAAAAAATAAAGCTAGGAAGCCCATCTGAGAAGCTAAGATAAAGTCTTACAAAAAAAGTTTTAAGGACTAAAATTAAAAGTGTGAAAATATTTTAGCATACCCTTATACGAAAAACTAACTACATTAGTATGAAGCGCATTGACTTTCTGCTATACTAATAATCGAAGTATGCTTATACTCAGATTGTGGATATTTATTTAGTGGGGCAAAAAAATATACCCATGATACTCGGGATATATATTCATCAATTGCCATCGTAAGCATACAATTGTGTATTTAAAATGAAATGATAAATATATTTTGGCTGTTTAAAAACATGCTTTATATGTATGTCAATAAAATATCCCTGTACATACGCAAGTATAGCCGACTAATAGTCGGAGTATTTTTATACTCATGCATATGATTGTATCTCATACAGTCTATAAATTTTAATTGTTGTCAATAAAATATCCCTGTATACATGCATGTGTAGCCGATTAATGGTCGGAGTATTTTTATAGTCATGCGTATGATTGCTGCTCATACAGTCTATAAATTTTAGTTGTTGTCACTTACGCTTGTTAATTTATAAAATGTTTATAAAAATAGTTGCACTATATAAAATGGAATGAAAAATATATTTTAGCTGTTTGTAAACATGCTTTATGTGTGTGTGTAAATAAAATACTTCTGTATATATGCAAGAGCAGCCGATTAATAGTCAGAGTATTGCGTAATTTTTAAAATGTGTATAAAAATATTTGTATATAAAATGGAATGTAAAATATATTTTGACTGTTTAAAAACATGCTTTTAAAATATCCCTGTATATACGCATTTATAGCCGATTAATAGTCAGATTATTTTTATACTCATGCGTATGATTGTAGCTGATACAGTCTATTAACTTCAGTTGTCATTTACGCTGCGTAATTGTAATTAATAAAATGTATATAAAAATAGTTGTTGGATATTAATAGTTATAGTTGGTTTAAAACTAATGCATATATTTGTATATGAGCTAACACTTAAAGAGTATTTGTAACGATACTTTTATCATTCTCTGGTATAGACCGTTAAATCATCATGGCTTCTATACTGTGTAAGAATTCCTGCTAAAATTCAAGCGCACGATTTCGTATTGATTTAGGCAGAGGACAATATTGCAGGGTAGATTATCATAATCATTAGCATCTCTGAAAATTTCCAAGAGTATCGAAGATAAGACATATAAAAAATTGTACTTAATATAATCAAGCTGGTAATCGATGCCTTTGGAGAATCTCTCATAGGTTTTCACTAGCCACTGGCCTGAAATTAACAATTCTAAGCACTAACAGGTTCATTTAAAGAAAAAATTTTTTGAGTTACTATCAGACCTTTCCGACAAGAGGTTACATTTCGATATTTGAAAAATCAAATATTTTTGAGCCAAACCATCAGATGTTATTAATAAAAAACAAAACAAAAATCTCTCAAATGGCTGCCAAGGATACGCTTGTAGGACTATATTCTTTTAGTGAAATTTTACATGAACAATTCTTACAATTGCGGCCACATGTTGTCGTAAGTTTCATGCATTCCATCTCTGAGGCTTTGAATTGATTGAGAATGCCAAAAAAAATGCCTATCCAAGATCTGATAGTTAAATAAACTGCTTGCTGAAATAATATATTCAGTGGCCACAAAATGGGATATAAATATATTAATTTGTGTGCAATTTCGATAAAAATTTTTACATTTACAGCTTTAGCTTAAAAATTGACCATTTGCTTCTCCTACCACTCGCATGCCAAGCTTTTGTGTCTGTTTGTTTTTTTTTATTTTTCTCCTTCTAGAACGAATTAAAAAATAATTCTTTGCCAGACCATCCCTACATGTTAAAAAAAATTGTCGCTTGTGATCAACTGGAGTATTTGGTAAATTTTACCAACCGTTCATTAAAAAACAAGACAGTAGAGCATGTTCATTTAATAAACTCTGTTGCTTACAAGCATAGTTACAAATATAAAATTTTTATACGAAATATAGCTTCTTTTCTAGTCTCTCAAAATAAATGTTTAATTTTTTATGGCCTACTCATTGGTTTAAAAAAAAAAAAGATGAAAGGTGACTTATGACACTTGGTTATAGCTATGCTCCTTAGCTATATAAAACAAACTTAATGTATTAAATAACAATACAATAAAATTATATTATATGATGATCTCAAATTCGCCGCAAATATTTCAAAACGTCTCCATTTATTTCCCATTATTTTTTTAGCGGCGGACGTATTGTTTATGGCCGGTGGCGGCTGTTAGTCGATTGGCTGTGCTCTCTCTTTTGTGCTTGTGTGCAAAAAGAAAATAAAAACAAATTGAGCAATCGTTCAAAATCAAACAAATTGTTACATTTATTTTCGTATCCTGCTTTTGAAAAACAAAGAAATGAAAACAAAAATAAATTTATAACTGCAATAGTGTCGTTTATGTTTTGTTACGAAAATCACGTCCTAACTTCTGTATCGCGCAATAAGTAGCATAGCTATAATTAAAAACGTAAATATCGACAATATGGTACGATCATGCACCAACAAGTTGAAAGAAATCAGTTTCATTGGTAAAATACCAACACTTCTCTTCCCGTTATATTAATCATATCGTGCCATGGCCGCCAAAAAGCTCAACCGACATAATTTTCGAACTTAATTTTTTAACCAAAATTAATTATTTACAAGCGTTAATAATAGATTTTTTTTATCGTAAATAATCGATTATATAATGGATTTAAATCGTAAGTAATCGATTTTCGTGAAAAAACTAATGTGTTGCTTAAGCTTTTTTGGCGGTTGAGGGACAATAAAATGTTCAATAAAATGCTCAATATATGGCTCTGAAAGAGTGGCACCAAGTTCCAAGGTTGTACACATTCCCATGTAAGCAGAAAGTTATATCTGCTTTTAGTGATTATAAAACATTTGCTTAAAAAATATTTCAATTGAATATTTTTCAATTCTGGTAATATTGGCGGCAATTTAATACTTTTGCTTAACTTTGATGCTGAGAATAGTACAGTTCTACAAATGAGACATATCAAAAAAAATTTTAGCCAAAGAGACCATTACTCAACTCTTGCCTCGGACTTGCTTCACTCTCTCCGCAGGTTTCAAGCCGCTTTAACTTATGGAATCGCCCATATTCAATTAAAAATCTTAACGACTTACCATCATTTGCAGCGTCCAAACTGTAACTTTGCCAGTAACATGAGTGTTTTTAAGTATTTTTTGGTGGCATTTTTGGTTTAAATGTAACTTGTTTTTTTTCAGTTTTTATTTTTTGTTACACAATCCAATGTCGTGTTTGTTTATTTGTCTTTTGTCTGTATGTATTTGTGATGTTATTGGTAGGTGTTCTCTTACCACATCTTTCCAGGCATGTAATTGTAATCACTGTGTAGCTTTCACCCGTTACATGTATGTACACACACACACACTTACAGTGATTGCTTTGCTTTCTTCTATTATCACGCTAACATTTCACTCTGTAAAGCTTTCCTCCTCGAGTTCAAATTTCACTTAAATTAAAGGGACTTAAAGTTTGTTTTTTTTTCAGTTTCAAACTAGTTGTAGTCTTGTGTGTTGGCATGTGAAGCAGGCGAGTTTCATGTGGTGGCGATGATAATGATGATGTTGAAGATGATGATGATGATGATGATGATGATAACTTTGGCGTTGCATGCAGCAACAATAGCAAGAACAACATATGAAACAGCAAGGATATTCCTTGGCTTTGTTTCATAATGGATGTTATTTGATGTCTAATTTTAGGATGTTAGTTAGAGCTTATTTTGTTAGCAGAGATTAGGGAAAAAGATTGTATTAAAGGATAGAATTTTATGCTATACTCCTTTGTTCTTTTTTTGTAATTTGAGCAGCATTACAGGAAATTAAAGTAAAAGTGCTAAGAGAATTTAGTTTAGATAAATGATAAGCCGGTTTTTTTGTAAATGGATAAGCTTTTATTGGCAGAGGAATGTGTTGAAACCTAAATATTATAAAAAGAAAGTTTTTAAGTGTTGGCTAAAAATTTTATTTTACACATGTAAAAAAAATGTATGTAAAAAGTAAAGCACTCGGCTTTAGTTTATTTGTTATTATCTTGAAATAAAAAGAAATGTTTACACTATTTTTATAAGTAGACGTGTATCTTTTTAAGCTTTAAACATTTGTTGTTAAATTTCATTAAATACTGAAGACTTTAATAATTACACTGTATAAAACGAAAAATTATTTCAGTGTTCAAACAATGGATTCTGTCAGAGATCAAAAAAATATACGTAAATAGTACTAATTATTCCCTTGTGGGACAATTCCAAAATGCAAGAGATTAAATTCCCTTAAGGGAATTTGTAAGAATAAAAATGGGCCAACTTCAGTTTGTCAAAACTTTAATATTTGGTGGGTTCTGACATATGTAGCAAATTTTTGTGGCACAGTTTTTCATAGAAAAATTTAATGCCCTAACCCACTCTCATCACACAAAAGGTGAAAAGGAACCCTATTGTTTTCACTAAGATACCAGTCTGTCCGTCATAGGCTGTGTTCTCGAGAAACGTAACAGCTACGGACCTGAAATTTTCTCAGAATATGTTAAACTTTAGCCGCTACAACAAAAAGTTTTTATGATAGGTAAAAATTAAAGGGTGTTCTGAAGCGAGCAACGAAACATGCGGAAATCCTAATGTAATATATAGAAAATTATATATAAGACATTAGGACTTCACCAGTTAACACTGCAATTTCAAAAATCAAAATTAAAATCTATCAGTAGATGTTACTTTAACTATGTACTTTTAAAAATTTGCTGTGTCTTGGAATCCATAAGAGGGAAACTCTTGAAATTTTCAAAATTGCTTATAAAGGGTGATTTTCTAGCAACCAAAAAGAATTGGCATCACTGTTTTTGGCAGCTCAGCTGTTTTCATATAACATGTTACTGTTGAACATGTTCAGTTTGGTCTACACTTCAACCATGAATCGACTTTCAAACGAACAACGCTTGCAAATTATTGAATTTTATTAACCAAACTCATGCTCGGTTAAGCAAGTGTTTCGTGCACTTCTTCCATTTCATATCCAGTTTAGGCGACCTTCTGAGGCGGCTAATCAGAATCTTCTGACTAAATTTCACACAAAATTTGCAGTATTAGACAATAAGCAATACGTAGAGTAAATATCGCTTCTGTGTCCACCAGTGTTGTTGATGACCGTGAATTCTTGATCAGGAACGTTATTATTAATTGCGAGTGCGATTACAATTTTTTTTTAACAAAATGGAAGAGGTGGACTTGGCTGACATATGATTTGAGCAAGATGATGCCACATTCAACACAGCACGCGAATGCAATGATGAAGAATAGGAGCAAAGCATTTCGCATCTCCTCTGTCTGCAATTTCTAGGCCCGAGTTATCGGAAATGGGACTCAGAAACCTAAGTCTATACATTATTAGGAGCAGCGGCTGGTATGGTCGTTAACCCTCTAAAAACCTTACCGGGTACTTATATAGGCTAAAGTTAGTATAGTATTACATATGTAGTATACATGTAATAAGAGAGTCAAAGACGCAATTTACTGAATTTGTAACGTTGTTTTCTATGACTTGTTAAAATAATGCCAAAAATTCATATTTTTTTAATATGTTGCTGAACACACTCTACAAATCAGATGCAAGGAGCACATGGTTTTATATATCGATCTTTCAAAGGATCATCTGACGTATTGTTTTTTTTTTCCTACCAAAATCCAAAATTCATATCCAGAGTGCCTTTATTTTGAAAAACAAAGTTCAAAATATCTGTACAGTACTATTTTCGCAAGCATTTCCTGTAAGAAAAAAAACTTGTCAAATATTTAAAATATTTAAATATTACAAATAGAATACAATTTTCACTGACGTATAGAAGTACGACAAACTAAAAGGCCCGCAGTTGTTTTCATTGATTTTATTTTACTTACTGCAAACAACAAAATAAAATGAAAGCAAACATTTTCCTTTGCTGATTTTCGAACTCTTTATTCCAGTGATTATCAAATTTGTATCTCCTAAAAATTAAAAAAAAAAATGATTGCACAAAGATAAATTTGCTGTCTAGCCTTCAACCCCTGATCTTAACTTCAGCATAGCAAAATTATCTCTGATTCCAAGAAAACCCCAATTTGCCTTGTTGACAGCACAAATATTTTTTTCTCATAATTTTTATTTCACACCCAAGTAAACTTAAATTTTCATTTTGACAATGGTTAAAATAACGCTTAAATATTTATTTTAAATGCTAAATGCTGCTTTGATGGTGTGCCTGTGCAGATGACAGCATGAAAAATCTTATCATATTAATTTTAATTAATGTTAAAGTCCTTTAATTTTAAAAAAAATAATAATAACAGGAAGAAAATACATTTTATACAAACCAACTGGAAAATTGTTAAACAAACATGACACAAAGTTATGACAAGCAATGTTGCATGCCACAGCCAAGGCAAAACCGAAGGATAAAGAGAGAGAGAGAGAGAGAGTATAAAAGGAACTATGAAGGCTTGCACATAGCCAGCTAAAACAGCAACAACACTTTAAATATATTTTCTTATGTTTTGTGGCATAAAAAATAATTAAACGACAAGCAAAACAAAAACACAAGGCACAGTATGAGAGTAATTCATTTTGTTTATTTTAATTTGCATAAATTTAAGACTAAAAACCACAACCAAACCGGAGAGTTAGCAGAATTTAATATTTTTTAATTAAAGGAAAAAATTAAAAGAAAACACACATGTGTATCATATACATAAATTTGATTAGTGTTTACAAGGCAATACGAAATAAGGGAAATAAAAAAATTTTATGAATTTGCTACAATATTTATTTAGTTATAAGCATTTTGTTAAATTTAAAAATGCTCAGAATAATCACTAAAATTTCATTTGTTTACCCCACATGAGATGTCAAAATACAATAATGAAAAGAAAGCAGAAAAATAAGTATTTGATGCCAACAAATAAATACATACATACACGCATATGAACCGTTTATTTTGCAAGTGTCTTAAGTCTTTTCATTGACCTTTCAAAAACGTTATTTTTTATTTTCAATCAAACAAAAAGTCTCCATATTTAGGATTTGCTCAGGCTAAGGTTCGTATCGCTTTGTAAGCTAAATTACATGTGAAAATTATTAATGTAAATATTCTGACAAACATGTCGTAGAACGGAACAACTAGCTGTTTTCGAAGGCCACTACACCTTCACCACCAGCGTTCTTTTGTGTTTTGTCCACTGTGTGTGGTGTCAGTTGATGTATATTTCTGCTTTATATACTCAGCCATTATTGCAAATGGAATATGTGAATTGTTTTGCGTCATCGTATCACAATTCGCTTAAAACTTTTTGATAATGAGAGCTTAATTTTACCATCTCTAAATTTACAACAGTCTTGCCATTGTCGTTTGTTCTTTACTAATTATGCACATGTTAGTTAATTTGTTTTTTTTTTTTTTTTCTACTTAAGACAAACTTTTTTGTTTGTTACTATTAATACATTTATTTAATTTTTGCCACAGGCTCATGGCTATTAATTTGTAGTTAATTTCAATTATTATTGTTCGAACTTAATTTTTGTTTCTATATTTATAATTTGATTCGTATCATGGAAAAATATTAATTTACAGTATCTCAATATACATTTTCTATTATAAAGAAAATTATTGAATTAATGTGACGCGTTCTTATTTCTAAATTGCAGCTTTTCCCTGAGTGAACAAGAAAATTTGTCATAAAATTCTACCATAAGTTTCAGAATACACTTAAGTCAAAGCTTATAATATTTTTTGAACTGTTTTCTGCCAACACTTTGACTATATTAATCCTTAATCCACTTTTTTTTAAGAGAAAAAAATTATTCTTTTATAGAAAACATTTGTATGAAGTCAGTTCGCTTTAGATTAGCCTAATAATATAAATAATAATCTTAGAATTTAAATATGTAAGCGAAAGACTAAAAATTTATAATGAAGAGACTTATGATATTTTCAAATAAACGGCTCATACGGATGTATGTTTTCTACATGTCACTTATAAAACAAAGACAAGCAGAGATACCAATACTTGCTACTTAAAGTTTTCTTACAGGAAAAGTTTAAACAAATAAAATTCCAATAGAAAAAAAATATAAAGAAATGTATGTATATGTAATTAAAGATTGCCTTCATGTGACTGCAATAGATGTCCAAGTGTAGGGTTTTACCAGCATCTTTCGCTAAATGAACTGGAAGTGTGAAAGAAAAAAAACGAAGAGTACAACAGCAAAACAAAACAAAGAGTTTCGTCAACTTGTATGTATACACAGAATGTAACACATGACAACAAAGGACACAAAGCACCAGCAACAGACAAAAAAAATCACTTGCTTATATGCATGTTATACATCCCAGCAAACATTCTGGGAAGCATAGCATATCTTAACACACCTTTTCGTGTTTTTAGGAGCCCAGTAAAAAAAGAAGCTGCATTACTACCTTATAACAATCAAACGGCTTATTAATTTCTAGGGAATGCTGTTTATTTTAGTTGCTGGGATATATACATATGTATACATACATATATGCACGTACACAGAAATATGAATACACATACATTTACACTGCATTCACACAGTTGGTTACATGAAAATACAGACGAATAATAATATAAATTGAAAATAACGCAAGATGTGAAGGGGAACGAATGCTCATTAATAAAATATAAAATTTTACAAAAAAAAAAAATATTTCATATATTATTTTTTAGGATTCCTTGCATATCGTCTGTGCGGCTGTCGATAACAGGCTGTTTTCTCGAGAATCGCAAGAGCTACGAACCTCATTTTTTCAAACACTTGAAATTGTTAACGTTAGTGTATTTTTATGCAGACTATATCAATTAACACTGAGTAAATAAATAAATAAATAAACAAAAAATATCAAAATTAAATGGTATGCTATCAATTAATGTTATTTTGACTATGTAATTTTTTGTGTCAAATTTCCTAAAACGCTGAAACTAAAAAATTCCAGGATAAAAAATCGCACACCTAAAAAATCGCATAAGCAAAAAAAATCGCCAAAACTATAATAAATCATCAGAAACCGAAAAAATCGCCTACAAAGAAAAAAACCGAAAAAAATTCCAAAACCTAAAAAAGCACTAAACGAAGAAGCGCCATAACTCAAAAAACAGCCAAAAACTGAAAAAAAGTTGCAACACTGCATTATTAAAAAGTGTAAAAAAGCGGAGTTGTAAAAGAGTGAAGCCTGCTTTTTTTATCACTATTACTTTCGTGAGGTTAGCGTTGGCTTAAGTAGTTAGCACGTTGACTACAAAGCCGAAAGTTCTGGATTCAATCCCTGTATCTATCAGTCATTAAATAACAACACCACGCATTTTTCTAATGTGCATTAATGTCCCTATGTATCAGTTGTTGTAGGAAAGTTCAAGTGATGAAGACATAGTCACTGGTCACTGAACTATACCGACTTCAGCGATACTACTTCTAATGTAACATCAGAGCGCCCTCCTCCCTTATGTAGCAGAATCTTTCACAGAAAAAAATAAGTTTCATTTTTGATAACAAAAATCCCGGTATTCAATCATTTTAATTTTCGAATTTCCTGTGATAAAGAAATCCGCTATATCAATAACAAAAATTGTAAAATAATAATATTTTTTTCTTCAATAATATAAATATTTGAATTAATAAAATATCTTATCAATAATTTTTAATGTAAATGTAATGAATCAAAGAAAAAAGTTGTTGACTGAAATTTTATTTTCAGTGATAATTGTTATTTTATTGTATGTGTGTGTGTGTTGATGGATGAATGTTAGTTTGTTTTTGCTTTGCTGCGATTAAAACTAAATGTATTTGGGATGAGTCGAACCGGGAATCTCTTGACTAATAGACTAACGTGCTTACCATTCAGCTAAAGAGCAAATGGTTATTGGGTTCGCAAATAATGAATACAGGCAAAACATGAGAAATCATGGTTCTTCTACATTTGCGCATTGCGTTTTGATATAATCTAAAAATAACTTTGTTGAGAAAAAAAACAAGCCACGATGATTTTCGGCTACTTGTTGTAATTCACACGTATACAACATGACCAATCAAAAAAACAACAACATCAGCACATAACCATGTCCAGTCAATCAACAAGCAAGATAAACACCAACACAAGCAAAACAAAAGTAAACGATATTTTAAAATGCGCGGAATTGATAAATACAATATTCAAGTTAATGACAAATATTATTGAAATTAAAAATTTTATTCATTAACATGGTTTTATAGAAAATAATTCTTGTCTATTTTTTTCTGTGTTGGTGAAGTAAAATAACAAATAAAATGGCTACTAAGCACAGCTTAAAAAAATATCCCTCATTTAACATCATATACGTTGCAACACTGCATTATTAAAAGCGTGCCAAAAGCAAAGTTGTAAAAGAAACTCTTCCTTCATCACCTGTCTTCTCTATCACCAACGCTTTCCTAAAAAAGGTAACACCTAGTAATAGTAGCATGCATGCATAGCCTGAGTGTTACTTCTCTTAAAAAATAAAAAATTTATATATTTTCATGAGACAATTTTTATATAGCTTATTTATTTCAACAGTTATAAGTATTCTTAACTCATCTTTGCTGCTGTAAAAGAATATAATATTATTCGAAAACACAAAGCTCCTTAAATAAACAAAACGAGCCAAACGTATGTACATCTTGCCTAGTCGGTGAACTCTGTTTTAAAATTGAAAACATTTTTAAGCAAACTTCCCTTATATCATGTCAAATTAAAAATAAAATTTTATACTTTCATGCTTCAATTGTACTGCAGTGTAAAATTACAACTGCTGCTGTTTTTGTAGCAACTAAATAAATACTTTTGCTGTAACCAAACTTTGTCTTTATTTTCCTGTTCCTTTTGTTATATTCTCTATACACTATTTTCCTCTTTCTCTCTTTGGCATGGGCAAAATTAAACATACATGAAAAAGTCAAAAAGAAATTATCAGACAAGACAATAAGATTTTTACAGTAGAATTTTATGTACGTGATTGCGGCCAAAATAAAATATAAAAAAAGTACTTTCTACGTATTTTTGTGCAGCTGCATAGAAATAACAAAAAGTAAAAATTGTGTGCTTAAAATTTAACGCAGACGCTTCCACTATAGACTGTTTCAAAAACTTCTGACATACTTTTACTGGAAGCTGCAAGAGGGACAGAAACAAATGTGAGAAGTTATACAAAAAGAGAAACAAAGCATCACTTCTGTAATTGCCCACTTTTACTAGCACTTCATCTTTTTCTTTTTTTTTTTTTGGTGCATGACGAACATAATGATGACTGTAACAATAACAATGTTGGCGCTGATTCTGATGCTGATGCTGATGCTTCAGCTGATGAAGATAGTAAATGGTGGCATATAGCTGGCAGGCAGGAAATAAAGTAAATGAAAGGCTTAAGTTCCATAATATGACTTGAATAGACATGATGTTGTACGAAAATTGAAATATTCTCTCTGTTTCTTTGTTTTTTTTTTCATTCTTTCCTCTGCTGCCGAAAATACTTGCCACTATTATATGCAAAAAGTTAAGGCAAAAATCATCAAATTTTTTTTGTTCCCAACGACTAAAAGGTGTGCTTCATATGCGAAATTTACAAAAAAAAATCTTTAAATAAAATGTGGACGTAGCAGTTTTGAAAAAAAAAGAAAATGAAAAATCTTTGAACGTGTATGAGGGCAGGCAAAAAAAATTTTAGATTGCAGGTAAAAAATTACTGCAACCTAAAGAAAAATAAGTTATTTTTTTTAATGCAGTAACTTTACAAAAAGAGACAAATAAATCCAATGACACTTGGAAGTGTTTTGCAAGTTAACTAAAATGCAATCTTATGGAAAATATTAAAATATTTATATTAAGATTATTTGGTAAAAGTTTATTTGAAGGTTTCATGCTGCACACTTCCGCTTTCATGATTCCAAAAAAAAAAACAACAATGAATTTCAATGTATGTATTTCTAAAAAACAATTAATATTTTATTAAAGAAGTTAAATATTAATTTTTTGGAAAAAAAAGGTGCGAAAAAATATTTAAAAAATAATTCTGCAAAAAAAACCAACTTCAATCCAAAGATATGATAGAATGTTTTCGTAAAAAGTGTATGGGACCAAACTGGAAGTAAACTCTCTTAAACAAAAAACTAAATTTTGAAAGTTTGTTGGTTAAGAACAAGTATGTGAAATATAAAATTTAATTTTGATGGGCGTGACTCCTCCCATTTTTTCAAATGCATGATTGTGTGTTTTTCACAGCTCAGGGTGTGTGTTGAGTTTTGTAAAAATCACTAAAGTAGAACCACTTAAAATAAAATAATAAATTCTAATGGGTGTGACTCCACCCATTTTTTTTTTTTAAGAAAAATTTATCTTTTTTAGGGGTCAAGATGTGTGTGGTAAGTTTCGTCAAAATCGGTTAAGTAGAACCACGTGAAATATAATAATAAATTTTAATGGCCGTGAACCGCCATATTTTTTTCACTGTAAAATTATGTAATTATAGGAAACAAAGATATTTGTTAGGTTTTGAAGCAATCCCATAAGTAGAATATCACAAAATAAAATAAATAAAAATTACCGAGTACCGAGTTATGAAGCAACAATCTCAAAAAGATAAATTGATAACATCCTCCTTTTTTTAAAGTCGGTTAAAAGTTACATTGAGATCATTTAAATTATTATAACAACAAGTCATCGTAGAAGACCTTGAAAACTGGCCAATTATGCGTTCTTAATATATTTATTATTGTGTTAAGTATTTTAACTTAAATTCTTACATCCATATTTATAAAAAATTATTGAGACTTTATAAAGGCTTTCTAAGAAAAATTTTATATGAAAATTTGCTTTCAAACCCCTTTATAAAGCCTTAATAAGTTTCATAAATAAGGCTGTTCATTTTTTTTCCTAATTTTATAAAAAACCTAAAAAATTTCATTTCATACTTTAATATTTTTCAACTGAAACCCTTAAAAACTCAAAAGAAAGCAGAAAATTAAAATGAAATTTCTGCTGCTACAGTTTATGATTTTTATGTCACATGCACATACACATACATACATATATAAATCAAAAAGATTGTGCTTAAACTGTGGAGCGTAAATGTCATAAAATAATCACCAGCATAATGTGGGTTAAATACTTGACATTTGCCTTTTATTATATATAAAACTATGACATGTTGGTAATCGTTAAATTTTTACATAAAGATACACAAATTTTGTTAAATAAATGTTTCGCTACAAATATTCTCTGCTCACTTTTAAGTGTATAAGTGCGTGAAATAAGGCCACAATATAATATAAAATGTAATAATAAATCTTGCGAGGATGCCTGTTTTCTGTAACAATTCCAAAATTAGCCAACTTTAGTTGCAATTCGTAATATGACTTTTTGTTCTTTTGTTTCTATGCGTACTTGTCACACTGTTATTTCCGGCACACTTGTGTGTAGCCTCCTTTACGCATACTCGTACTTATAAAATAAAACCAAAATTACCAGTAGAATATTTCAAATTAAAAAAAAATATATATTTTAATTTAAGTAATTTTCTCTCTATTTTTATATCAAAATATTAACTAAACAAAAGATTGTAAATACTTTTACACACAGTTAAAAAAAAATATAAACGTACATTTTATAAATAAGTTTGAAAAACCATTTGCAACTTTTGCGGTTTTGTGATTGTGAGCTCATAAATCTTATATGGGCATTTCCATATCACGTTGCCTTCAGGGTTTGTTAATGAAAAACTTATGTTATGATTAGTGCGATGTTAATAACAAAAAATAATATAAGTTTTATTTGTTATCTTTACAAAATAAGCAGCTTTATTCAATTTTACGTTTAGTTTATTTCCCATCACCTTTTTAGATGCCAAATCGTATAAAGCTGCTTATTTTACAAAGCTTTTTGTTTGAGGCTCTTAAAATTATTATGTTTGTATATTATGATTCTCAATAAGGTATTAAGAGCATAGCTATAAACATACGAACTCTTTTAGCTAATTTCCCAATCTTTTGAGTTTAAATCCAATGAGCAGACACGAAATGCTTGTAGACATTACTTAACCAAAAAAAAAATTCAAAATTCCAACTAAACTAAAGATCTTATGTCAAACAAATATACTTCGATATTTCTTATAACAAAAAGTAACTTAACTGATTGCCAACTAAATTTTAAAAACATTTACCAAACAAAATCTCATGATAGTTAAGTAAGTAAAATATAAGGAAATCGGTTGACCTTACAAGTCGTCCCGAAACATCTTTCGGTCAAATAACCATCAGTGAAAATCTTAAAGCGATTTGTTGAAGACTTGTGAAGTTTCTAGAAAAAAAAAGGATTTTTTGGAAATGTTTCCTCAGCGATACTCCTCCAATAAATCACTAGATTTTTGTAAAACTAACATCAATGGACGCGTCCTTCTTAGATTTAAAGCTGATAGGATAGGATTTTGTCGGTTAATTAGTCTTAAATTTGTTTAAGGAAAATAATTTTGATAAAATTTTATATTAGAAAGTTTTTTCGATTCACTGTCTGTTCAATGCATCAACATCTTTTGAATGTTTGCTTCCGACCCATTGTTTACACACACATACATATGGACATCATTGCTAAAATAGTTGGAATAGACTTCCAGGACCTCAACATTTCAAAATATGATGAAAAAATGATTTTCGAAAAATGGCGTAAAATCAAATGCATATGGACGTTGCTTACAAATGCAATACAATTTTTCGAATAAAATAAAGGCTCAATGTCAAATAAATATATACTTTGGTATTTCTTGCATCAGTAACTTCCAACAGCTAAAAGTTAAAAATTATATTTTTGTTATTATGTTAATATAAATACGTTGAATACTTCTCTTAATGTAAAAACAATTTTACTAAGTTTGTTTATTTAAAATTTCTTTAAAAAAATATCCACAAAAACCATATAAATACCATGATCGAAAAAACCTCACGTGCGACTGTGATAAGAATTGAATTAAAATATAGTATAAAGCATTTTTAGGTAAAATCAAAACCATTTTAAAGAGACATCGGCACGCAACATTCTAAAATAAGTTACAATAAAATATTGCTTCATTGATTTTAAAAAAATGTCACGTGTGACTGTGATTAAAATTAAATTTAATAAAAATCAATGTGAGTCCGATCACAGGGTAGTTGTGTAAACATCTAGTAATGATTTTTTTTTTAATATTGGCTTATGATAACTAAATATGATATATAAATTTTTGACTCTACTGTATTTTAAAATCTATGGAAAACTGCATCTATAGTAGTGGAATTATTAGTGTTGGGGGTTTGTGGAGAATTGCTCATATGCAAGTGGAAAACGTCAGCTAAAAATTTTGATAAAGCTTGCGACTGTGGGTTTGCAAAATTTTTATTAATATCTCCACCCAATTGTTACCCAATTGTCGTGCACCAGCTTCAGTGTAACGCAACAGTACGTAATGAAGATATGTTATAATATAATATTATAAATGCTTTATAAGGACTGCTATATATCTTTTAAACAAATATTTGACATTTAAAACGCTCTTTTATTTAAAAGTTTATATTTATTTTATATTTTTTAACTTTTTAACAAAATTATCCCCACTGGCAACACTATTATTACACTTCACAAGCAATTTCTATTAAAATTAACATTGCTCCTGAAAGTATGCTTTAAAATTCGGTTGAGTGTATTTCTTTGCAGCTGTTAAGATTCCCTGTACTTCTTGTTGTCCGGATGATTACACTAATACACTCATACATAGCTCACACCGATTTGATAACGCTTGTGATTGTATTGTAAAAAATAGTTTTACCCCCTAGCGTTTAGATGTTTACACATCAAAAAAAAAATATAATAGAAAGCATTTTTAGGTAAAATCAAAAGAACATTCATAAATAAGTTCCACTAAACTATTGTTTCGTTGAAATCAGCGTTTTCTGTTCTTGTCACATGCGAATGCCCTGCTTTTTCGTAATAATACCATAAATGAAAAATTGCTCAAAATCGAACTAAGCATCAATTATAGAACTGACTCAAAATATAAATCCGTTTATATATTTAGGATTCAATTAAACTAAAGTTCGTTCTTGTCGCTATGTCAGCCATATTACATATTATAATTTTTAAAAAACAAATAACACCAAAAATAATTATAAATATTCCTACTACCACTGAGCAGAATGAAACAGTATGCTGTTTTCGAAGTCCGGCACAACTTCATGATCAGCTTTCTTGTAATTGGTCCACTGTAGTGTAACCTTCAAAGGATGTAATGCCGCTTTTGCAAAAGTTAAGTTTGTACAAAAAAACTGACACGATTTGCATAACTTTTTCTAAAATATTTCTAGGTTTTATAGAAATGTCTTTACCAAATTATAAAGGGAAATGTTAAGTAAATATAATTTTGTAAGCATTTATTTTTTTTTTCGCAAATCCCCCTTATGGGCAAGCCACTACAAAGAGAAGGGAGCGTGGACCGCCCATTTTAGCTTAAATTATGACAATGAAAGATTGCACACCAAATTTGGTGAGGCTTACTTGTCGGGAAATATTTTTTGCTGCTAATTGGTGGTTTTCGCCCATAGTGCACTGTACGCAGTGTTAGTTGATGCAGATTCCTTCTTTATATGCTCACTTTTCAGAGCAAATGGAATATGTGAACTGTTTTGATTCATCAAATTGCAATTTACTGAAAGATTTTTTGTTGTTAAAGCTGAATTTTACCTGCTCTAAATTTAAAACAGCCTTGCCATTGTTGTTCGTTCTTGACAAATTATGCAGATGCCTGTTTATTTGCTGGTTGTTGTGCAATTTAAAACAAGATTTATAAAATTGTTACTTTTAAGCTTTAAGCCCGTAGATATTAATTTTAAAAATCCATTTTTTTACATCTTTTACTTTAAATAAATACTACAGTCACGATCGACATCATGAAAATACCCACATAAAAAATTATTTTATAAAAAAAAATTTTTTCAAATAAATTAGGTAGATTGGAAGTCCTACCTCAGAGCCTTTACGATAAACTTCCATTTAATAATTTTAAAATAAAATTAAAAAGGACACTCCATATTTTTATATCACTCTGTAATAAAAAAAGTACACTATACGTCGCACTAAACTGGGTAAGAAATGAACTTTCAAAACAAGATTTCATTTCATTTAAATATATATATATTTTTACGGTTTTTATGATTTTCTTACACACCAGCACAACAAGAACAACAATAAAAACAAGACCAATATGCGGCAACATAAGAACGACAACAACAAATATTATGGTTTCACAACAACATGAAAACTGCACGCTAAACTTTGCCACAAATAAATAAATAAATTGCGTTTAAAATTTTTTATGATTTCCGTTTTCCGGTCATGGTTGAGTTTTTATGCTCGCAGCAGCCTTTAGCATGTGTGTCAGTGAGTTTAAAATATGCTCTAAATAATACGAGAGTTTGTTTTAAGATTATTTCAGCATGTGAGCAGAAGGGAAATAATAAAATTAAGGTGAAATTATAGTGGAAAGGAAAATCTTGATTTTTATGATATTTTATGTATATTTTTAAAAGTTTTATGCTTGACGTACACTAAAATTTATTGGAGAGTAAAGCTTTAAGAGATTGATATTTAGCTTTAAACTATAGTTATTAAGGTTTGGCCACTGTTCTTTATTTCTTATTATATTTTAGATGATTTTTTCCCTTGTTATTGTTCAAGTAATTTTTTTCGTTAAAGAACATTAAAATTTACTTTGTAGTTGTATGTTATAAAGTTCTTACTTTGCAAACTGATACTTTCTTATTTGACCTAAAAACAATTGCTTTAATTGCCTCAATAAAAGCCATAAAAAAGCTGTGTCTGTTATTTCAAATGTATGTGTGTTCATTTTGCACAACATCCCTTGCCAACTTAACAGGTCTGTCATTTCTCAAAAATATACTCTATTAAAAACTACACCAACCAAAAACAATTCCAAAATACAAAAAAAAAGAGTTAGACCTGTGGCGTCACCAGGGAAGGGAGCGAGTGCGAGCGACAAGGCCATAAATATAAAATTCTTATTTTATTAAATTGAAAACAATTTGGTCAAAATGTTGTGTTTATTTGTATGTGGGCAAGAGCATGTGCGAGTGCCCAGTTGACCAAGACTTTCGTTAAAGATATCGATTTCGAGTATATCTCGAACATTTAACGTGTAAAACTATCAAGAGTGACACTCAAAAATTAAACGAAAAAAGTTCACCTGTCGCTTTTGCTTTGTTTTGTCTCAACATTCGATTTTGAAATATCGCTCGCAATATGAAAAGTTAGACAACATCGAAATAATTTCGATATCGCAAAACCGTAGCAGAAAAAGTAATTTTATTTTTTAACCCCCGACCAAAAAACGCGGTGTTATAAGTTTGTAGTGTGTGTCTGTGTGTCCGTCCGTGTCCACTTACCAGCCCAAACGGCTGGACCGATTTCGATTTAGTCTTTTTTGTTTGAAAGGTGACTTGATCGAGAAGGTTCTTAACTATGTTTGAAGAAAATCAGTCCAGTCCTTTATAAGATATCACTTCTTTTCTAGATATATCGGGGGTTTTTAAAATTTTTAATTTTAGTTATTTAATTATTTATTTTAACTTACTTCTATTATTTATTTTTTAATACCTTAACTTACGCTGCAGGATTTGAACATTCTAACAGACAACATTGTGCTAGTCACTAAGGCTATCGTGGCAAGTTTTTTTTTTCAGTTCAAGTATTGCACATATGTATGTAAGTATGTGTTCTTATTTTATTTTTTAATTTAAGCTACGGTCACACTTGACAAATATTTGCCCAAAAAAGCGTAACCAATATATACTAATGCAAATTTTTTTGCATTAGACATACATAAGTTTATTAAGTTAATTATTTTCGTATTTAACAAATAGGCAAATTTATGGAACACAATATCATTGGAAACTATTGAACTTAATAAACACGTGTCTGAATCAAAAGATTTCTCATTAGTATATACTGTTTAGGCTTTTTTGGGCAAATGTTTGTCAAGTGTGAGCGTACCTTTACAGTGCTGTCATGGCTCCAACTTGGTACACCTCTAGACTAAGAGGCTAGCACACATCCACTCAGCTACCGTCATACATTTGAAAAACTATCGAGAAAAGCTCAAAATTCCAAGTTTTAGCGAACAATCGAATATTTTTAGATTTGCGAACAAATATCGAACAATTTTGTTTCGAAATTTCTTCGCTTTACTGAGCATTCGTTTTTTATCGAATCTCAGATCAAGTGGGTGTATATGTGAGAGTGTGTGTGTGTGTGTGTGTATGCACGTGCTAACAATTGGCAGTTGTTTCTGCATGTGTGAGTAAAGTTTGAGGCAATCAATAAAACTGGCATATTGCCACACATGTTAACCTCCGCAAAATGAAAAAAAAATACAAAGAAACTTAAAAGGACATGCACTGTAATATTTAGAAAATTGTGTACAGAAAAAAATAACAAATTTTCCCCAAAGACAACTAAACAAACAATTTTTGATTTGATTGAATGTTTTACCTTTTTATTTTTTATTTGCTTCCAAGAATTTGATATTATTAAATGTGTATACAACAATAAATATTTTAAGAAAGATTCTATGTTGATTTAGCTCAGTAGAAAAGTAGAAAAGCTATTTGAGGAGTGCATTGCCTCCCCGCCACGCCCAAAAACTACTGCTTCCCCCCTAGAATTATTAAAAATTTTATGCAACTATCTATTTTAATATTACTCATGAAAATCAACAGTCCTAATGCCCACCCTAGAAAAAAAAAATTAATAGCTACGCCAATGGCTTAAAGTACCTGTCAGTGCCAGTAAACACATTGAAATTAAGTTAAAACAAAATTCTGTTTTAAAATTCATTTTGAAAAAAAAATTTAATTCAATTTAATTAAATTTAAATAATAATAAATTAAATTTATTTAAATTTAGTTCAACTAGAATGAATTTTTAGTAAGGAATATTTTCTTAATCCGCTTTAAGTTTAGTATTTTCAATTGTTATAATATGATATATTTTTATCAATTAAAGTGAAAAATTTTTTAGTGATATTTATTTGTTTAACAGGAGCCCTAAAGATTATTATTTGTTTGTATTTCTTTGAAAAAACGGAATAAATCATAAACCAAATATTTCTGATAACGGCCACTTAAAATCCTTTATCGCTTAATAATCCTTACACAAATTGTATATAAATATTTAAATTTCATATTAGAACCTTTTGTGACATCTCTTATTCTTATATTTCTTTAAGAAAAAAGAAAATAAATATTTATGATACAACTTAGAGCACACAACACAAAAAAGGCTTGGCATACGTTTAAAAAGTCAACCTAATGAACAACCTTAAAAGATTTTAAAAATAAATGAAATATATAATATATATCCGCAAAATCCTTTTGTTGTTTGTTTGGAAACTTCTGTTTATGAAAAGGGTCATATAAAAATATACCATAATTTGTAAATTTTTACCACAGCGTCATAAAACAAGGGAAAATTCAATACAAAAGTATAACTGCCTTATTCTAAAAAAAAAGAAGTGAGTTGTCTTAAGATACCCGGCTAGAGCTATGCTGCTTAGCTATATAAACCAAATTTTGTGTGTGAAATAACAATGCAATACAATTATATTATATGATGATGTCTGATTTGCCGCAAACATTTCAAAACGTTTCCATTTATTTTCCATTATTTTCCGAACCGGATAAAAAATATCCCATGTTTGACGTTAGTGGGTATTTTTTCGTAAGACGCACGACTTTGTATGATAGTGTATCACGGCCTTAATGCAGCTTTCAATTGTTGGAAGAACTTTCAAAATCGGATTAGCAGTTTTAGCGTCGTAACTTCCAAAAGAAAAGCAAACATAATTCTTGAAATTTATTTTATATTACAGATACATTATAACTATAAGTGGAGACTTTTTTTCATCAACTGAAACAAAAATTTATGTTCATACAATTGTTTGGTCACGAAATTCTTGACATTTCTTATTTTTCACAAGTTGTAAGTTTGTGTTTTTCTCTGTTTAAGCTAAAAAATAAAAGAATTTGTGTATGTATGCAAACATAATTCTACACAAAAGGCTACACGATTATATTTTCCGTGTAGAAATAAATGTAAATGTAAGCATTCCCTACCGGGCTTATGTTAACAAAAAATTTCTTAAATAAGAATTTATTAACTTCCAAAGAATTTATATTTTTTTTTTTATTTTCCGAAGTGAAGAAAATTTAAGACTTAAGGAGGCCTTGGTCATACCTAACTTGTACATACTCGTACATAGTTGTTGTTATTATAGTTGTTATTATTTTTCGTAGACCTGCATTTTTGCATTAAATATTTACCTTGTTGTGGTTTTGTACTATGGCTTTAGCAAGGATATCAACAACACACATACTTCTGCACAAAAATCGTAAACAACACAAGCATGTCCTCATGTATAAATTAACATAAACCAACAGAATTATTATGAACACACAAAATTTACGCACATACATATAAACATACAAACACATACATACACAAGTATTTGTTAAGGAATACTTTACTGAAAGCCAGCAGACTTTTAAAAGAAACAACAGAAAAAGAAATTTAAGAGGTTTGTAAGGATTTTGTTGCAAGGGAAATTGATAGAATTATTTTCATATTTTGCTTTTTGGTAAAAAGGTATATCCTAGACAGTAAAAGAGTATTATATCTGCTTAAGGTTTTTGTAAAAGTTTCAAAAATGTCTGATAACAAAGTAAAAATGTATTTTTTGTTTTTCCTTTAGCTGTTATCCCATAATGGTTTTTTACGAATTCTTAATTTATGGGCGAGAGATTAAAATATGAAACCTCTACACACTTCATTACCTTTTCCTCTTTCTGCTATCAACTCAAAATGTGCTAAACAAAAATTGCTGTGTGTGCACGCAGTCTAAATACAATAAATTCAGTAAAGTAAGACTTTGAATCGCACACAAAGCGTTCCGTATGGCACTTGTTGATTCTTAACTTTTTTTAATTTTTGGCGATTTTTTTTTGTATTGACGCTTTTTTTAATTTTCACGTTTTGAGGATTTTTTTATTTAGTTTTACCGCTTTTCTTTTTGTTTTGAAGACTTTTTCCATTTTAGCCGATTTTTTTAGTTTTTTAGCAATTTATTTTATTTTTGGTGAAATTTTTCATTCAAGCGCTTTTTTCATTTTAGCGGTTTCTGGCGAATTTTTGTTGGTTTTTACAGTCCGTATTTTTAGTCTTAGCGATATTTTTAGTTTTTAAATTTTTGGTCTTTGGAAATTTTTGTAGTATTTTTTTTGGCGACGTTTTTGCTTATTTTCCACTTTAGCGATTTAATTTATTATTGGTGAAATTTTTTTTTCATTTAACCGCTTTTTTATTTTGGCGATTTCTTTCGGTTTCTGGCAATTTTTTTCGTTTGTTTTATTTTTTTACAGTCTGTATTTTTAGTCCTAGAAGTTTTTTAGTTTCAGCGATTTTGTCCTTTTGACGATTTTTTTATCGTTTTTTGCCGATTTTTTTAGTTTTTTGCGACCTTTTCACTCTTGGTATATTTTTTTTGTATTTAAGCGATTTATTTTATTTATGGTGATATATTTGATTTAAGCGCTTTTTTCCTTTTGGCGATTTTTCGTTCGGCATTTTTTAATTCTGGAATTTTCTATTTTTAGCGTTTTTGAAAATTTCAATAGTTTGCCTCTTACCTAGTCCAAGATACGGCGAATTTTCAAAATTACATAATCAAAATAACATTAACTGACAGAATACCCTTTAATTTTATTTTTTTAATTGCAGTATTAATTGCTGTAGTCTGCAAAAATATTGCACTAACTTTGAAAATTTCAAGTGTCTATATATATAATTGTCATTAGGATTTAAAAATTTTTCGTTGGCCTGGAACACCCATTAATTTTTTACTGTCATATATTTGTTGTTGCAGTAGCTAAGATGTTCGGTGGAAATTTTAAGTGCGTAGCTCTTGCATTCTCGAGAAAGCAGCCTGCAACAAACAGACAGAAGGACGGACGGACGGACGGAATAAGGTTTCTTTTCACCTTTGGTCTACGGCACCCAAAAAATTGCCCTAATATGGCTGTTCTAACATAGATACTTTGTTGTATGTGTTAATGCTGATGGGCCTAGACAAGTCTGTAATGCCAAATAATCTTATTTATACTTGTTTCCTCTGTTTCATTTCGACTTTCAATACATATTTATTCATTATATTCTTTATGCCACTCTTGCCTTTAAGAAAATGTTGCATATTCGTATTATTGTCAACGTGTAGCTTGAACATGTGGCATTATATTTTTTCTTGTTGTTGCTCTTGTTGTTTTTGTTGCTCCTGGTGTTGAGGTCTTTCAAAAGTATGTACAAGTACATGTCAACCCAACTTGAATGCACGCTTACAGACACACACACACATACACAAGATTGTATGCATGTGTATTTAACCATATTATGTATGCATTATTTTGTTGCATGTAAATAAGGTCTTAGTTAGTGTTTCTGCTTTTCATGCCTTTTTTTTTGTTTATGTTTTTTGTTGCTTGTGCCAAGTATTTGGGGTTTTGTTTGCTTTATTTCTTGACTATATGTTTGTTATTTGCTTATAATTTTTCATATTTTTTGTGTTGTGGCATGTCACGTATGTATCTTTGTGTGTGTGTGTGTGTGTTATAAGTGTCAGTGCATTACTTTGGTTTGTTGCAAATGTGGTCTTCGTTAATATAAGTTTGCTTATATGTAGATTATGTTGCGCTAGTCTGCTTAAAAGACGTCAAATATATCCTTGACATAATGTTGAAAGATAGTGTTGTATATATTCATAAATTTCTGCTGCATATTTCGTTTCTTAGCTGAGTAGAATGCAAAAAAAAGTATAATTAAAAAATTTAACAATTTCAATATTTTGAAACAATGTTTGTCATGTATTTTAAGAGGTAAGTTTATGGTCAGGAATTGAAATTTTGCTAGTCTAAGATATCAAAAAAAAAATAGCAAAATGAGAAACCATAATGAATCTCATGCACGCTTCACTAAATCATAGATATAAAAAAGTCAGCGTACGAAAATAAAAAAAATCGCACGCGACAAAAAAGTGTAATTTCTCGGAGAAAGGCCCCTTTTTGGATACGTTAGATTTTCTTCTATCGAAACATACAAAAAACTCGATTTCAAAATAATAATGAGTTAGGGTCTTTCTATATTAAGGTAACAATATGGTATTTTAAGACTTAGATTGACCTGTACTGCAACTGAATTATTCGAATTGAACTCAGGTTCCCCTTTCACTGGATAATGCTATTGAAATAAGGAATAAGGTAAGCATAACCCTTGAAAATTTAATCCTTGACTTGAATAACAATTGTTTTAAACTTGATTTCAAGCAGAATTGGAATAATAATAATATTGTTAAAGATATTCTTATTAACATTTATTTTTAAACCATATTTTTTGAGGTTTAGCTTGACTTCTGTAAACTCAAATTATGAAGAGTCTTCGTGTATTTAAAAGATATTTAAGAGCATATGCCATGCAAGACTAGTTTTAACAGAATACCATAAAATTTTAAGCACGTCTTACCTTAGACTCTTATTAGCATAAGACACAGAAAACAAAAGAAGATAAAAACTGAAATCTAGTTTTGAATAATTAATTCATTTAATAAAAAGAAATGGCCCTATCTTGTAAATTGTTAACCCACCCAAGACTTGTGCCAATTTCACACAAATAATTTGGTGCTAAACTGTTTGCAATTCATTAATTTTAATATTTGCCAAATAAAACATCAGATGGGAATACCAACATACATATTAGCTTAATTAGGAAAATATTTTTAGGGCAAACAAATGGAAGAAAAAAAACATTAAACGAAGTATATTTAAAATAAAAATGTAAGTAGAGAACGTGTTCAATTGGAAATTAATTACCAAATAGCATGAGAACTTGAGACATGCAGGATTGTATTTTAGCACAAAAAGATAAGAAATCAACAGAACAATTTGTTGTTGTAACAATGCAAGAAGCAGAACAGAAAAGACACACACACACACACAACTATTATTGTAAAATAAAAGAAAATGTAGCTGGCAAAAAGATGTTTTCAATAACTGCTGCACTTATATGCTTATATATTCTATATATCTATATATATATATATATTATTTCTAAATAAGCTTCCAGGCATTGAAAAAAAATTTGAGGTTTCAGAACCTTATTAATGCCCTAATTCTGTTTGACGATTGTATCGGCTTGTCTACGGACGAAAAAAGCCGCAGTTATGTTTCTTTTTTAAACGATTATTATTTATTGTCTATGCTAGAAGGTTCGTATATTTGCTTTATGATTTTGTTCCAAACATTATATCCAACACATATTTTTTCATATATTTTTCAAACTATTGTATATTACTTTAATAGTGCATTTACACTGTCCTGAAATCTAGTACTTTCGAGAGAGCAAGCTGCTGTTTTCCAGATTTCCCATACAAAACGAAATCTAATTTTTCAGTAGATTTGTAGGAAATGTAATAAAAATCTAATGTTTTTATTTATTCTTTACTACCTTGTACAACAAGAGGTGAGTGAATTAGCTACGGTTTGATTAAAGAAGTGTGTGAATTGGCTACATTTCAATTGTTGGTTGTAGCTTTGGAAACAATTCAGTTGATGGGTTTTGTTTTGGATAAAAAAAATCTTGTTAAATGTCAAAAAAAGTTGGTGTAAACGGTATAGATTTTGATAAAGATTTTAATCAAAATATGCTAGACTTTGTGCTGATGTAAATGCCCTATAATTAAATTTTTATGTTTTAAGAACATGGTAATAATATATTTATTTTTCATTATCAAAGACAACAACCATTTTTGAAGAAAATGGGACTATTTACGAGTGTCGTATTATGACTTCGACTACGACGATTTTGTAGAAGACTAAAGAAAAAATGTTGCAATGTTCTTTAGTCTTCTACCAAATCGCAGTAGTCGAAGTCGCAATACGACACTCGTAATAAGGCCTAACAATTTGGAGAATTCAAAAACAAGAACTCAGAAGTAATTTTAATCAAAAACGTCCTAAATCTTCTTACTGAATTAGTACATAATTTTTTATGCACTAGAAGTTTTCGTATAGTGAAAATCTTCTAGTTGAGGAAATTTAATATCTTGTTATATCTTTTTTAATATATTTTCTTGTTATTGTCGCAATTTTGTGTTCTCTTAATTAAAGAGACACCACTCACTTACTTCCCTACTTTATGACTTGAAATAAAAATCTTATAAATACTTTTTTTTTTATTCTTTTGCTACACAGCATTTAATATTCACGTATAAGTACGTATTTGACAGGAACACTATCATTTTATGACAGACATGACTAGATTATGTTTAATGCATTACACATACAGATATACATACATACAAACATACATAAGAAAGTTATAGCATCTTCCTGAAAGCACAAACTGTCGAACTCATAACCTGATTGTGACAAACTTTTATGGTACCTGCACCATTTAAGTTGACATAATTTTTTTCTATTGACATTATCCAACATGCTACTGGTTATTTGCAAAAAGTTAAGTTGCTACTACTAGAGTATTTGATAAGCAGTTTCACAGGGATACGCAGTAGAACAAGAACATGTAAATACACACACACACATACACGCATAGTGTGTTTGACAGCAACCGCTAGTTTTTTACAAGTTAGTGTAGCCTCTTATAGGGCATTTACGTCAGCACAAAATCTAGCATATTTTGATTTAAATCTTTATGAAAACATATACCGTTTACACCTGCTTTTTCTGACATTTATCAAGATATTTTTTATCCAAAACAAAACCCATCAACTGATTTGTTCCAAAAACTACAACCAAGCAACTGCATTGTAGCCAATTCACACACTTTTTTAAGCAGACCGTAGCTAATTCACTCACCTTTTCTTGTACAGGGTAGTAAAGAATAAATAAAAACTTTAGATTTGTATTAGAATTCCTACAAATCTACTGAAAAATTAGATTATGTTCTGTATGGGAAATCTGGAAAAAAGCAGCTTGATTTAGCTGGAAATCTGGAAATGCACTATGGATATTATAAACCATTTTTCACAACCAGTATTTAAGTTTTTAATTCATATATGGAATAAATTTAATAAATATATTAAATAAATAAATAAATAAATTGTCTCGAAATCTTTAGATTTGACTTGAAACCTTAACCGAAGTCTATATTGTTTACACACTAACGTTTTTTTTAAGTTTTTCAAGATTAAGACAAAATCCTTTGTCTAAAATTTTTCTTAAACTTTAACCAAAAAATTGCCGACTTAGCATTATTCACACACCTTTAATAGATAATTTTCTAGAGCTAGCTGTCTTTTACTAAAAAACCCATAAAAAATTAAATCTAGTTTCTCAGTAGTTTTGTAGAAAATCTACTCTATGGGTCTTACGAGATTTCGAGCTAAATCTTGCTGCGTTTTACTAGATTTCCCATACAAAGCGAAATCTGTTTTGTTAGTAGATTTGTAAGAAATCTAATCAGAATATAATATTTTTATTTATACTATAAAAAAGATGAGTAAATTAGCTACTATCTGTTTAAAAAGGTGTGTGAATTGGCTATATTTCTGTTGTTTGGTTGTAGTCTTGGAAAATGTTCAGCTAATTGGTTTTGTTTGATATAAAAAAGTTTTGATAAATATTAAAAAAAAAATATTGGTGTAAACAGTATAGATTTTCATAAAGATTTTATTTAAAATCTGCTTGATTTTCTGCAGGTGTAAATGCTCTTTTATTTATATATATACATATGTTAGTACCTTTTGTTCCCATAAGAAACATAGGGCTTCGACAAAATTCATCACGGCAGGTTTGGTTAGTAAGTGAGTTAGTAAGTTATATTACGGTGTAAAATTATTTCATAATTACTCTTTATGTGATATCAAACTCAATCACAAACGTATGACGCTGGTTTTCGGTTAACCTTAATATTTGATTAAACATACTCACATCCGCACATTTAATTTGGGTTCAATATAAATATTTATTTTTTAATAGGTGTGAGTACGCTTGTTTGTTTAAGTGTATTTGTTTGTTGGTATTGGAAATGCGGTAAAATTGTGTATGTAACCTTTACCAATGCCCCCATTCAAGCAGACAGACAGACAGACAGAGACAGGCAGGCAGCCACTGAAGGACGTGTGTCTCCTCGTCTCAAATTTCAACGAAAGTGATTTAATTTAACAGAAATCAAACACTCAACACAAAAACCACAAAATTAATAGGAAGTGAAATTTATATGTGGTTGTAAGCAAATTTTCTTTAACAAACAAGTATATAACACTCATTGATTTCAATAATGTCATAAGTCAAAATATTCGCTTTTTCATAACGTTATTCACTCTTGAGAGAAAAATAATTTAAAAAAAATAGTTTTATTGAGTTATGCTATTATTCAAGTAAATGAGCGATATATACATGCATCAAGCTTAAAGAGCTTTTTATACGAGTACTAAAATAAACTTGTATTTAAGTTTAAAATAAGCGCCACTACTATCATAACTAAAATTACTTAATGCACTGATATTTCCTTACCGCCTTCATCATTAACAGCAGTTATCTCATTCTCTCGCTTTTCGCCCCTAAAACCAAGAAAAAAATGGAAGTAAAAAGGAAACAGATTGGTCACAATTTCTACATTTCTTTGCACACAAATACTGACCTCCCACAGATACCAAGTAAAATTGCTCACAATTTTAATCTGCCATCTTTTAAACCAACAAAAACATTAACGCTAATCTCTTGAGTAGCCATTAGTGTCATTATTTTCCTCTTAACTTATCATCCACACACAATTCCAGAGATAAAATGGCCAGATAAGGCATGCTGATGTTGAGCAGGAAATGAAACAGCATGCAAGTGAGCTGTTGGTCAAGTAATCAGTTGGTGGTTCCAGCTTCTGGAGTGGCCCCAAGAGACACTACATTCGTTTACTGTTTGTTTTGATTTGAATGCAAAACGACTGAATGGCAAATAACTTAAACTAGTCTTTTATGTCTTTTTTATATGTTTAGCTACACGCTGGGCTTTTTTTTTTGTAATATTTCTTATCTTTTGCTTTATAAGTCGTTGAGAGGCAATGTCTAGTTTTAGTGTAATCGTTTAAGTGAAGTCAGTAACTTGGCAATGATGCCAACTTAATTAATGTTTTCTGAGCTGTTTTTTTAAGCGATTTTGTTAAGTTAAGTCCTAAACACTAAAGCAGAGATATTATATATATTATAATAGCATATTCCCTAAGCAGTTTAGTATTATTTAAATAAAGATCGGGAACACCAGTGTTAATCTCAAATCTTAAGCTTATGCCAATAAGTTAACTTTCTATAGGCTTTAAAACAATAAAATATTATTCACGAAATGAGTGATCTTTCATTTAATATTTTTAAGTGTTAAAACAACATAACAATAACTTTGATTTCAAATAAAGTTAATGTTAAATCATCAATTAAATCATGTGAAATTTAACTCCTAATGGTATTTGTTTAGTATGTAAAGGGAGATTTTTTTTAGCAACTTTCTTTTTGGCAACTCAGCTGTTGTCGTGTATCATCTTACGGTTAAACATGTGCAGCTTGGTCTATAATTTAACCATGAATTCACTTCAAATGAACACGCAGGAAAGGCTAAGGAAAGGACTCAATGCATGCAGGAACTCCATAGGAAGGAACTGGGGTCTGCAACCGAAGGTGGTAAATTGGATTTACACATCGGTTGTCAGGCCGGTTATCTCTTATGGTTGTGTGGTATGGTGGGAGGCATTGAAGAAGGAAAGTCACAGGAGATTGTTAGCTAAGGTTCAGAGATGTGCCTCGATGGGCATCACAGGTGCTCAGAAGAGCACACCTCAGGCTGCCTTGGACGTCATTCCTCATCTACTTCCTATAGAGGACTTTGTGGTGGGGACGGCGACTAGAAGTCTCCTTAGACTTGTAGAAACAGGTTTGGTGAGGACAGGAATATCAGGAATATCGATCTTAAATAGGATAGGTTTTGGTGATCAGGAATCCGTAACCCCAGGGTTTACGGACTATAAAATCGCTGAGATCTATTTTGGTAAGACACCCTTAATGGTAATTCCGGATAGGGACCATTGGATCAATTCCGATAGGCTGTATGAGGGTAGGGCAGTCTTTACAGACGGGTCAAAAATGGGGGAAGGCACAGGCACTGGTGTCTATATCCTGGGACCGAACATTTGTAGTTCTTTTAGACTGCCGAATGAATGCAGTGTTTTCCAGGCTGAGATCTTGGCGATCCTCAGGGCCACGGAGCTGGTGGCCGGAAATGTGGCTGAAGGTGAAAAGGTAACCTTCTACGTCGACAGCCAGGCAGCGCTTAAAGCTTTGAAAGGACACAATGTCAAATCGAAGCTGGTTAGTGACTGTAGGAAAGCCCTCAACTTGCTTATGGATAACTATAGTGTCAGACTATGTTGGGTTCCTGGCCACAGCAGTGTTGAGGGAAATGAAATTGCCGATGAGCTGGCAAGAATAGGATCAGCGTTAGACGAGGGAATGTCTGACAGATCGGTGAAATTACCGATAGGTCATTACTATAAAGAACTGAATAATTGGGTGGAAAGCAGGACCAACAGTTCATGGCGTAGTAGGGAGGACCAGAAACCATTGAACATATTATCTGTCACTGCCCGAAGCTGCAACGTCATAGGCTTAGATGGCTGAGCAGACGTTTCCATGAAAGCATCACTGATGTCGGGAAGTGTAAACTAGAGGACATCAGGGGCTTCATCATGGGGATTCGGTGGCTTAATGACGGATAATAGGGTTTCTTCTGGCTAAAAATGGGAGGGGTGAATATTACCAGTAATGGGCAATAGAAGGGAATCACAATGGACCCAGTTGGGTCTCCGAGTGGAGATTATTAAAATTTATTATCAAAGTTCACGCTCTTTTTCCATTATCATATGGTCAGTTTGTCTGAGGCAGCTATTTCGACTATTTGTGACTAGATTTCGCATTAAAATTACATTATTGAACCACCAACACTGGCTGTATCCGCCAGTGTTATTGATGATCGTAAATATCGATTCGGCTTCATTGGGCCTCTGTTAATTTGTGTTTGCCCTAAATGGAAGAGCTTGACTTAGCTGACATATGGTTTCAGCAAGAGGATGCCACATGTCATACAGCACGCGAAACAATGGCCCAATTGGAAGGTAAGTTTGGTGAACAGTTTATTCCACATTTGGGGCCGGCCAATTGACCACCTGGATCGTGCGATTTAACGTATTTAGACTATTTATTGTGGGGTTATGTTAAGGCTCATGTCTATAGAAACAAGTTCGCAACGGTTGACGCACTGTAAGACAATATTTATTCATGAGATACCGGCTGATATGTTGGCGAGAAAGTATGCCCAAATTAGACCCAGCGTATGAACCATTTCAGGCCGCCACGGAATCATCTTTAAACATTGAATTACACAGATCATTCTACCGACTCAAATAAAGATTTTATACATATCTCTAAATTTTATGTCTTTTTTATAAATCAAATCTTAAAGCTCTTAACAAATCACGCTTTACATATAGATTACTAAAGAGAATTATAGCTGCAGCGGTAATTACGCTATCTACCACGCGGTAAGTTCAAGTTAAAATTTTGGGCGGGGCAGCCAACTACAGCTTACATTTTCATTATGCCTGTGCCAATACGCATCGCCTAGGTAAAGTAGCTAATAAAATGACAACATAAAATTAAGTTAATGTTATTTTAACTCAAAATAACGTTGATTCAATATGATTCCTTGTGTTATTTCACGATCAAATTCACGTTATCTAAACTTAAAATTACCTTGATGCAACTTAATTTTTCTTTTGTTTTAACTGTGGAACTGGAAAATTCACGTTGATTAGACTTTGAAATTATTTTGATTCAATATAACTTTCCTTTTGATTTGACTGTACAGCAATATCAAATCAACATGATATATAGTTATTTCAAAAGGAAAAAGCTTTCTTTGAAGCTTAATTCTAATCATGTTGAATTAACATGACATGCATATGAAGCGAAATCATTAAAGAAATTTTTTTAAATAACATTATTTTTCATGATTTTATTCAGAAGTTTGTGTGTGCATAAGCTTTTTAAAATGATCGCAAGCATTTTGAAAATATGTTAGTGTTTTGTTAGGCCACTAAAGAAAAAAATACAATTAATTAAAAATCAATGGCATTAGTTATCAAAGATCTACTGAAGCTTTGGAAAATTAAGGCACTAAAATCTGGCTCGAAGGACCAATAAGTAAGATAATATCAATAAAATCGACTAAATCCCTTTTGAGAATATCTGAAGTACAATTTGTAGAAATAGTTGTTGAATCTCAGTAGATAAAAGTCTGTGCTGTTGCAGTCTTCATTAGAAAATTCTGCTTTATTAAAACATTTCAGCTTTATTAAAACATTTGTACTTTTCCTTGGAACTGCATGAAATCTCAATTTGTTAAAATAGTTGCATACAAACAAATGTTGAAGTTCATTTGTTATTTTGTCAAAGACGTGGCATCCACTTACCTCTTGTTTTGCTTTAAAAAAAAAAAGGATCTGAATCTCTGTGTTATTGTTGTTGGCATACTCTAATAAAACAAACAATAAATAAAATTGTACTACATAGCAATTGCAGTTATTTGAGCAGATCTAGTTAACTTTAATAAAACTGAGTTTAGTGTACGTGATTGTACGAGTAGGTAGCAATTCTTAATAACGACTGACTGCACAGCACTGCACTTGCATGAGCAACAACTCCTTTATTCTTTTCACAAATTCTCTTTCACTTTTCTTTTCCTTTTATATTTGCCTTATTTGCAAGCAATAGTTGTTCTTCCTGGCATTTGTAGAGTACGAAGTATAAAAGTATATAAAACATAAAGTGAAAATATAGATTTTTTATAAATTTAAGCAAGATGCAGCTGTTCCAAAAATCATGGAATAATTTTTTTATATAAGTCTGTATTTTCCTTGCCAGTTGTTGTTGCTGCTTGCGTGCCACTAGGATAAAGAAGAGTATACATTGCAATACATACTTATATTTATTTACTCTCCTTTTTTTTTGCTAGTTTTATACGTGCAACAATACGTTGCTGCTTGCTTTATCTATTTATTTTTTTTAGTAATTTTAACAAATTTCAAGGGGATGCAATTGTGGTTTAAATAAGTGAAGTTTAGCATCAGGTCGGCAAGTTCTTTGATATATTAATTGGAAATTCACTTAAACATGTTTTCTTTTTATTTGTTTTATTTTCTTATATTGCAGGAATTAAGTGATTAAGCTTTTCAATTTAGAGAAGTATAATTTTTGGGGAAAGAAGATATTGTTTTCAGCACACGTTTGGTTATACAAAAAAGCTGTAGTCAATGTCTATCGCCTGTGGTGAAATATGTGTGTTAAGCATAATCTAGTCGCTAGAGCAAAGTTACAGCAAACAAAAAATGTTATATTAAAATCTACACGCAAAGAAAAAATATGGTTGAGGTAACCATAATCAAACAGCAACATACTATGATTTAATTATATGGTTGCAATCAAATCATATTATTGTCAATGGAAAAGCAAAGTTTAAATAACATTAGTTTCTGAGTTAATAATAATATTATCTACAAAAACAATTAACTTTGTTATACCTAATCTTATTATTGTAAATAAGACAACACTATCGTTAGATGTGACTTAAATATAATTGAGACTTACCATACCATGTTCTAATATTATAATAATATTGTTAAATATGACCATAGTATTATTTTATGTAATAATAAGATTTTCTTTTTATATCATATATTTGTTGGCAAATCTTTTATTCAAAACAACTGTGCGGTAAGTCCGAAATGAAAATAAATTAATATTTTTGAATGAAAATGTATGTATATATGTATAGCAATGTATACTTACATATATGTGTATACATATGTACATATCTGTATAAAGAGATATACATACATACATATGTATGTACATATTATTTTTATTTATCTACCCTTTTGTTTATACTTTTTTTATTTATTTAACACCACGCGTGCACTACCGATAGCTTTCAAACGAAACATTTAAATGACAGAAGATGTTTCTGAAAAAGATTTTTTTAACATAGTATGGTTTTGGATAACATTATATTGTTATTTACATCATATTATTTTTACACAATAATACAAACTATATTGTAGTCATAAATTTTTAACAAAACTATATTGTTAAACTCTAGCCATATCGCACTTTCTATGAATATAATAATGTAAGTATTAAATTCAAACATTACTGTGTTTATCGTAACGAAATTAATGTTTAAAATAACAATAACTAGTTTTCAACAACCACATATTTGTTTCAGAGAACATAATATTGTTTTCTAAACCAGTTTACAACCATATCTTGTCTTTGCGTGTACGAGAACAAGATTAATTTAACATTCTCGCATGCTAATTCAACATGATTTACAATAGTCTTCAATGCAAATTTTTCCCTTAGAAATAACTTTATTTTATGTTAATTCAACACTCTATCTAGTACTGTTAAATTAAAATGAAAAATCGTGTTGAATCAAAGTTATTTCAAGTTGAAACAACATTAATTTGATACTGAAATAACACCATATTGAAGCAAAGTTATTTAGCGTTGAATTGGCCTGGATTTGAACTCGAATTCATCGCCTGGTAGTCAATGCGCTTACCGGTGAAGCCATATAAACCTTAAATATTCTTTAGACTATCATGAATAAAATTTTAATTTAACATGATCATTTAAATGATCATTTAACATAAAATGTATGTGAAATTAAATTTATATCAAAAAAACTGCGAAATTACTTTTACTTGTCTGCAGGATTCGAACTGTGAACCTTCGACTACAAGACTAGTACACTGCCTACTAGCCAGCACTAGGAAGTTTTGGCTGATAAGTCCTCGTCCATACAGTAAAATATTTGCTGCAAAACATTTTTATTTTCTCTTTTGAAACTGCATTCGTGTTCACACTGTGAAGTTTTTGTTTTGCAGCTTAATACATTTTCTCATATATTTCTCATGAGAATGAGACGAGAATGGCGTACTCAACAAGAACTACGTGTACATGAAACAAAGTACCCTTTGCCATTCCTCTTTCCCCTCTCGTCGACAAACTCAAATGTTTTGCAGCAAATGTTTCACTATATGGACGAGGACTAATGGGAAGCTTGTAGTCTATTTGCCAACTAGACGCAAAAATCTTAAAGAAAATAAGCAAACATAAGCGTGACTATGCCTAAAAATAATTACAATAAATATGATATTTAATAACTATAGATCGACGTTTGACTTTGGCCTCGGCATTATTATACACATGTTGGACGCGCCGTCAAGGATTCATTTTAAGCTTGATTTGATAAAGAACTACTTTTTAGTTAAATTTGAGCGTGCAAACCACATTTTTTATTAAAAAAAACATTAAAAGTATATTTATTATTTAAACTTTAATTTTCTACAGTTGATCAGTATATCAATCATGTATGATTGCTTAACTATGGGGGATATATTAGTCAATTGTGATTAATTGGAGTTGATAGGTATATCTATCAAATATGATCATTCAAACGTGACTAGTATTTATGACGGCATTGATTAGTAAAACGAAGAAGAGCGAGCAGTTGAAATATGTTTTTTTTTTTTTTAACGAAATATTAAGAGAAAGATACAAGATTGTACGTATAAATAACAAAAATTAAAAATTTCAAAAACCACCGATATATTTAGAAAAGATGTGATTTTCTGCAAACATAGCTAAGAACACTTTCGATCAAGTCACCATTCAAACAAACAAAAAACTAAATTAAAACCGATCCAGCCGTTTGGTCTGTACGTGGACACGGACAGACACACAGATACACAGACACACAGCACAAACCTATAACACCCCTTTTTTTGGTCGGATGTTAAAAACTTTCCATCACATTTTTCATTTTGCCCTTAATAATGTGATTGAAACGTTGCACTGCGCAATGACTGATATATTCATCAGCACTACTTAGCAAATGACCACTCAATTGATTATTCTTGTAGGGAAATTTTCTTTATTTTATTGTTTTTTTCAATATAAATATCCTTCAATAAATATCCTTCAATATAAATATCCTTTTATATATATATTTTTTTTCTATAAAAATTTCGCTTTTTCCCCGAGCTAGACAGCTTTTTACACACACAAAGCTTACTTTGCAAAGTCTTGAGCTTGCTGGAGAAAAAAGATAAAAATCCCCATTCTGTTTTCCCATTTCTTCAACAAACTCAAGACTAAACTAAATACGCGTAATTAAAGCCGTCTTAGTTTCAATCACTTTTTCTAGTATGTTTGCATACTTTTGGGCACCGAAATATCTACTCTCTTAGCATACTTTAAGACGTTGACTATATAGTACAGCGTGAGTTTCTTGTGCACTTTTTTGTTGATTTAGATGCATTTTTCGCTAAGCGCTTCTTATTTTAAATTTAAATAAAACAAAGTGTTGGCGAGTTATCACCGGAATTTTTTTATTTATTTTAGAGCTTATCAATACCATTATGTATGACATAAAACATCGAGGAAATTTCTGCCACGACTTTGCTGTGTAGCTCGCATCAGGTCTAAGTGAAATTACCAGGCCCTCATATTCTACGTGTAGTCATCTTGTTTAAAGCACGTGTCCTTGATGTCCATATAATCAAACTTTGGTAAAAAGAAAAGTTAATAATCATTGCGACAGTACAATGGGCGAAGTCGTATTTTGGTAGAACATTTTTATTATTTTAACATAGTAACTATTCCACGCTATATCTGTCCATGGTAATTTGACAAATCATATTCAACTGCCAAACTTCAAAAGTCCTTATTGTAAGACTCATTTCATTTAATCCCTATATAGAAACAAAATAAAGTAATATAAGTTAAAATTTTACCTTAAAGCAGAAACTATATTTTTATTTGTATAAATAATGTCATAAAGAGCATCTCTAGTACTTGCAATCAGTAACAGTGTGCTTAAGGATAAATGTTTTAATGAGACTTTTCCTTGTGCCTTTTGATACAAAAGAAAATTGTTACCCTTTTTAACCAGACTTTATATATATAAATATTTTTTTTGTTTATATAAAAACTCATAAAAATAGGGTTATTAATTGGTGCTACAGTTCTAGCTCTTAATCTAAATATCCTTTTCATATCCTTTTGTTTAGACAAACAGTTTAGTGTAACTTCAAATGAAATTTCTTTTTGAGCAAAACTAATTTGTTATATTTCTAACAGTTTGTTTTTCATTTCCCCTAAGTTTTTTAAAAAAGAAAAATAGGTATGTACATATATCAACCCTCATATGATTTTTATTATGCTTACTTGCTGTCATAAGCATACAAGTTATACTCAAGTGCACAGTGGTTTGTGATGCTCACTAAAGCTTCGTATACATAAGTTAGGAAACTAGCTAGGAAAATAGCCTAATGGATAAAGTTTTTTCGACATTTCGAGTTTAAAATTAAAGTAAATTTTTGAACCCGTCGATGCGGCGTCTTTTTTTTCAAATGGCATTAAAATGTAAAATGTTATAAAGAGTGGATTTAGCAGGTTTACACTCTAAGCCGACGATATGCCAGAACATAATTTTTTTTTGGAAAAAGACGAAACTTAAAGCTCTTGATTCGCACTATAATTGGTGTTAAGGTGGACCTTGGGCAATTGTTCATTTTCAATATAATTACAAAAAAGCACGACATTCGCATGCGACAAAAACACAAATCGCTTTCAAACCAAACAAATCAAATACTGAAGAAATATTTTAATAATATTTAAAATATTAAGCATAGATGCACCTTAATAATGTTATTTCTTTTATTCAAAGATACGAATATTAAGTAGTTTATTTGTTATGTAACATTAATCAATGTCGCACGTGACATATAGCATGCAGCTATTTCATATTTTATTTTTACATATTAAAATAAATTTATTCTATTTCCCTATTAAAATATATTAAAACAATACAGTTTTATAGACTTCGAATTTATGGGCTGCGCTTGTTATTTCTGTGGAAATGCCCATATCTTAAATTTATTTTGTAGTATGTACGAAAGTTTCATTTGTATTACAAAAGAAGTAACGATGAAAGTTTTTTTTTGCAAAATGATGTAAAGACTATTTTCAGGATATTTCTGTGGTAAAAAGGAAAAAGTGCTTAAGCCGAGATAAGCACATCTCTAATTTAATCTCTATATTTAAAAGTACCTCTGACAAAAGTTACTATTATTTTGTGCTATTTTTCAAGAAGTTATAGCGCAATGAATTTGTTGCGAATAATAGCTTAATTAAGGGCCTGTGCCGCGATGTCAACAACGTTGGACTTGTCGCTCAACAAAAATTTTAAATTTGTTTTTGTTTTGAATGTAAGAGTGCGAGAAGTCGAACGTTATCGACATGGTGGGGCAGGCTCTAAGCTTATACTCGTATTTTGATATTATTTCAAATTGAATTATTAGTTGCAGTGTGCGATGTTTTTCTAAAAAAAATTCAAGAATTTTTTTTAGAAAAACATTTCAAATTAACTACAAAAGAAGTAAACTTCGGAAAATTTCACTTGAAAGCTCTCCTGCAAAACAATAAAATATGACTCAGGCCCAATTTTTAACTTGATAATCAAATTGTGATTATTTAAATAAAATTAAAATTATTAAAATTTAAATACGAAATTTTGTTTCTCTGTGCACATTTGAATAATACTTAAATGTCCAAACTTGTGTAGTTAAATTCTATTTAAGTCATATGTTTTTATGTATGTGTGTGTTTATTAAAAACATAAATATAATTTATATGCAATACATAGTCTTATATCATGGAATATATAGATAGAAAAATGCCTTCTGGTGCTCGTTTGGTTTCATAAAATGAGTTTTTATGTTATTTTAATTTTCTGCATTTTGACAAATTAACTTTCTTATTTAGGTTAAACAGCTGTTGTTTGGAAAGCTTTTTCATAATACTGGGAAATTATGTAGTGCTGAAGTACTGAATAAGAACTTTAATTAACCACTGAAAATAATAAATCTTATTTCAATAGAATTTAAATTTAAATAAAAATTAGCTAATTACGTAGTTAAATATTGAGTTAAAAACTAGGGTGTTAAGCACTTTTTCCCTATTCCTACAGATTTATAAAGTTCAATTAAAAAGTAAAGCATTTTAAACCACTGTGCCTTCCTCTATCGCCTCCGTTGTTCCTTAACTACTAAAAGACTACTACAGCTTTGTTTGCATCTTTTTAGCAATATTTTTTAGGTCCTTCAGAAAAATAATATTTTCCTTTTTGGCTTTTTTTAACTTAATTGAGAACCATTTAGTTCAAAAGCTCATATAACTTTTTTAAGTGAAAGGGATATAATTTTTATTAAAACAATAAATAGTTTAGCCAATTAAGACAAGCTAAATATGAATTAATGAAGAACTAAGAACTAATTAATGATCACTAAAGCTTCAGCAGTTGCTTGCACCTACTGTGAAGCTCTGCATTAAAAGCAGTTGAAAGTTATTATTGATATAATAAAGCTTGAGTAGTCATATCTGGTATTTCTTTTTGAAATAAATGGCTTTTCTCCATATTCTACTCTAGCAAATATTTGCATTTAAATTTATTTACGGTTTCCTTATTTCAATTGCAATAAATTATTTCATATCTTAATACTTTAAAATATTGTAACTCTTTGCCTGTATAAATATTTCTGCTATTAAATGATAAAAATCCATAATAATTTAAAAGCCAGTAGAAAAAAACTTTCTAGTCATCTGCATATGCGATGTGCCAATAATGCACATGGAAATATTTTCATTTATTTAGCCGCAAACATACTTTGAGATTATAAACTCCTCGTATATTTTCCCATTTTATTTTTCTATTTATGTCTTACGAGTATATTTTTATAAAAAAAAAAGAAATATGTATGTATTTATTTTTCTGCAAGGTTATAAAAATAAATTTTATGCATGTCATCTTTAAATTGCTTTTTACTTACTCCTTTTCCACTTTCTTTTTTTTTAATGTTTTTTAACCATTTACTAAGCAAGCTGCATGGTAAATGTCCAGCTAATCTCTCTCTCTCTCTCTATGCTGAAGTTCTTTAACGAGATATGATAATAAAACTTTAAATGGCAACTACTTCAATGAATATGTGTTATACATAATTTATGGAGGAACATTTTTGTAAGCTAAAAAACAAATTGTCACCATTAATTAGATTTTACACGATAATAGAAGTAATTATTTTGTTAGTTCGTTAGCTTAAGTATTAAAAATGAGTTTGCAAAATTATTTTAACAAGTGGATGACTTGCTGATTATGTTTTTTAGTGCTGCAAGTGCTTGTGAAGTGAAATAATATGGGATAACAAGGTTGACACAGAAAGTGTTGTAAAAGTTTTTAATAATTAAGTGCAAGAAAAGTTTTTGAAAGCTTAAAAAAGCTTAAATTGGTTTGTTAACGAAAATGAAGCTTAGGAGCGCCAGTATTTTGAGGGAATATTTAAGCTGTAACAAACAAAGCTTATAAGCCTCAACAACTAAGTCCTGTAGAATTCGATTAGAAAAGGCCTAAGCAGAGCTTTTGGCTACTTTAATGTCTTGATCACTGCTAATGTAAATAAATTTGTTTTCTAATGATAAAAAAGACCTTCAGAAATAGTTTTTGTTCAATCATTAGAAGTGATAATCCTGAGTTTTGTTTTTAAATCAGAAAAGTTATTGTATAAGCTCTTTTTCTTTGTTAACCCAAAGCTCATTAATTAGGATAAATACTACTCTATTATTATTTTTATACTATTCCCTACTTTTTCTATAAAAGAAAATAGTTGTTACAAAAAATTAAACATATATTTAAGCATTAACAATTTGAAATACATTATTCTGAAATGTAACAGAACGGAGTTACCAGTTGGGTCGAATTCATTCAGGTGATTAAGACACAAGCCCATTATCAAACCCATGTTATATAATTGGATTTGTGTCAAAAACAAACTTGCTTAATTTAACTTGTAAAGCAGCTACGTCCAAGCCATATGCACAATATACAAACTTTTACAAAAGAGCTTTTGTGCTTTCACACCGACGAGAGCACAACAGCCACAACAATAACACACCAGACAATAATGCTTGCTCTTACTTTGCAAAGAAACAAGTACAAGTTTAAGAGCTTTCAAAGCTGTTTATCTCAAATGCAAATATCAGCATATGTGTGCTTGGACGTAGCTGTTGTAAATAAAGATAGTTGTCTTGTAAAAGCTCTAACATTATCATTATCATTATTATATTTAAATTATGTTTAAACAATAAAATTGTTGAAAAACTAAACGTTTGTACAAATATTATTAAGGTTTCCATTAATTAGTTTTCTTACTAAAATCATATGCCTTCGGCATCAAAAGCTCATTTATTAGGTGATATTTAATTTTCAACGCTGTTTATACTCAAACTATATTTAAAGTATGTTTAAACAACAAAAGTTTGTAAAAGCTCAAAGTTTAAAAATATTAATAAAGTTTCCATTAATTAGGTTGTTTTACTAGAAGCATATAATTATTAACAGTGCTGCCTTCGGCATCAAAAGCTTAATTTTTTGGTGATATTTTATTTTCAAAGCTGTTTGTATTTAATGAAAATTATTGAACTTTTATTCTTTACGGAAATCGGTGATCACTACTGATCACTTTTCTAGACTAAAAATTAATTTATTATCTAAGGTTTTTCCCTTAATAAAACAAACTCTGAAACAGTAAATTTGCTATTTTATCTATAAAAGTAAAGCTCTGAAACTCTCGGTGGTAAAAGCTAAGAAGCTGATTCATTTTCTCTACAAAAAAAAGTTCATCAAATGAAGCCATATTATTATTGTCAGAGGAATAATAGATATCTGGCAAAGAGAGTGTGAGGTGTCTTGGAGATGCATGCTTTGAAAGCTGTTGGGAAAGTTAGAAAAATCTCAGAGAACGAATATAGTTTGTAAATCAATGATAAGCAAACACATACATATGTAATGTAAAAGAGAGCAAATTGCATGCTTGTACGAATGTACGTGTAAAAAAGAGCATAACAAAGTGCCCACGGGCGGCCTTTTGGTGATCAATGTTGTAAATAGGAATTAAGCATAACAACAAAGAGACTTTTTTTTAGCAAAAAGCAAGTAAAGTCTGCCCAGAAATCTACCAGAGAGAAACATACTCGTGTATGTGTATTCATTTTTATAAACCGATTTCAGTTCGCCACTTTCGTGTCACTTTGGCCAGCAACGCTTGAAAACTAAATTACTAACTGAGAGCATTTTTTTATTATTAAATCAACTACGCCCAAGCTATATGTACAATGTTCGAGCTTTTACAAAAAAGCTTTGTGCTTCCAAACCGACGAGAGCACAACAGCCAATCAGATCGCGGCGACAGCAACGCTTGCTGTTTACTTTGCAATGAAACAAGAACAAATTGTAAAAGCTTTCAAAGCTGTCTACATCAAATGCAAATATAAGAGTACGTGTGTTTAGAGCATTGATCACCAAAAGGCCGCCCGTGGGCACTTTGTTATGCTCTTTTTTACACGTACATTCGTACAAGCATGCAATTTGCTCTCTTTTACATTACATATGTATGTGTTTGCTTATCATCGGTTTAGAGTCTAAACTTTAGACGTGGTTGTATTAAAGTGATCTAATATATCTAATACATACATCCACTGGCATCATTTTTTTAACAATGATATTATATATCAGCTTCTTCTAAACACACTTACTCTGATATTTGCATTCGAAGTAAACAGCTTTGAAAGCTCTTAAATTTGTTCTTGTTTCTATGCAAAGAAAGATTAAGAATTCCTGTCTGTTGTGTTTTTGTTGTGGCTGTTGTGCCCTCATCGATGTGAAAGCACAAAAGCTCTTTTGTAAAAGTTTGTTCAAATGGCTTAGACTTAGCTGTTATATATGGTAATATGTTTACTGTATTTTTGTTAGGATAAAAAAAGCTTATTAATTAAGACATTTTACTTAATAAAACCGTTTTACCTCTCCGGATCCACACAAATCTTTTAATAGAGCTTTTATTGCCGAATATCAAAGTTAAATAAAAGTAAAGTTTAGCTATTACTAATTCTAGTTTTTATATACAAGTGGGTTTTTTGCTCATTTTCATTCTTCTTTTATCTCTCTTTTAAGAAAACCCTTACTCTTTACTTAGCCCTTATACCAAATCGCAAGCTACACATCCACCAGCTGAAATACATAAGGCGACAAAGCTGTAAAAATAATACATTTGATAGCAAAAAAGAACTTTAGAATAATCAACTGGCAAATCTGTTACAGTAGAAACAAAAGCCAGAAGAAAATTGTAAACCAAAATAACCTCTAAAGCCTTATTTAAAGATTTTCTATACACACACACACACACACACGACAAGCAAAAACAATCAGCCTCAATTGCTGCAAGGATGAGTACTTTCCAAACACATACAAATGCATTTAGAAATTCTTTAGAATCCCCTTCAATAACACTGCTTATGTGTATCATATGTGTCATTTGTCTTAAAGATGATCTTAATGGAAAATAAGCTTCTTTATGCTGTCTTGTGAATAAGATGCTTATTTTATAAATACGAGTACATCTAGAAATATGTGTGGCGAACGAATATTTGTATATACTTATATTTGAGAGATTTATAATACATTAAAGTAACTTATGGCTGCCTGCCTGCATGTTTGTGCACACGTTTTCTAGGCCACACTGTTGCATTTATTGCCTTTTTTTGTGTGTATGTGTGTGTGTGTGTTCCCCTTTAGGTTTAATTTAAGGCCGGGGGAAATCATATAAAAGTTTTATTTCCTTCTTTTTGTGTAAAGCTTTTGTTTTCGAAAGTATGTTTTTAGAGTTTTTCTCCTGAATTTTTAGTGATTTTTTATTATTATTATTTTCGCCTTCTATTATCCTTGTTATCATCCTGTTGCCGGCATATTTAACATTTCTAACATAAACAAATTTTATTTTTCATTTTCGTAATAAATTTTCTCTTCATTTTTTTTTCTCCTTAACACTACAATGGCTTGCGTAGTTTAATAAGAAACACCCATCAGTTTTATAACCTCCAACAAGTATGTGTTGCTCCTTGAAAAGAGTGCAACGAGAAGAATGAAAATAAAAATATTGTTTATAACAAGAAGTACGTTAAGGGCGACAGCATAAACTATAGAAGAATTTATACTAAAAAGTATTTATGTATGTATGTATTTATGCAAGAATGCACATTTGAATATACATACATACATACATATAATGTGTATGCATTACATACATACGTGTAAGGATATTTCTTTGTATGCGCTTATACTGATTTGCATTAAAAACAACTTCGCCTTAACTATAATACCACATCAACTTTAAATAATGTATTCGTGTCTAAGGCAATATTTAAATTCATGTATCTTATTTTATTTTTCAATTATGAAATGAAAGCAAATTTTTCTTACTGTAAGTGAGTAAAATTTTATCGAATGTAAGAAACGTCCTTTAGGTTTAATTTCGATACCATTTATCTCGGAATAGTTTTCGCCTTTAATAATTATTTAGTTTAGTGATTTTTGTTTTTTCAATCATTGCTTAAGGTATTAGAAATTATTTAATTTAAAAATAAAAAAGCTTAAAAGACTTACGTGAGGACCAGTGAACTTTTTCAGAAAAAAATAAAACACATTAAGCTAGCGTTAGTTTTACCCAAATAAAATTGTTTTTATTTTAAAAGAATTGCGTACAAGCCCTATGCGGAATGTACGAACTTTGCAAAAGAACTTCGTGCTTTTACACCAGCTCCGTCCAAGCCATATGTACAATGTACAAACTTTTACAAACGAGCTTTTTTGCTATCACACCGACGTGTACTCTCGACGTGTACATCCACAGCAAAAGCACAATATACAACAATGGATGCTCTGATTTTACAAGGAAACAATAAAAAATAAAAACAATAATCAATAAAAAATTTAAGAGCTTTGAAAGCTGTTTACAGCTGTTTATCTCAAATGCAAATATCAGTGTATGTGTGCTTGGACGTAGCTGTTTTACACCAATGGGACCACAACAGCCAATCAGATTTTGGTGCCAACAATGCTTGCTCTTACTTTGCAAAGAAATAAGAACAAATTGTTAGAGCTTTCAAAGCTATTTATCTCAGATATTAAAAATATAAGAAATATAATAAATGTATTTTAGCTTTAAATTCTGCTACCACTTCTCGAAAGCTTTCTTTTTACTTTTAATACAAAGTCAATAGTAGTGCACTATTGAAAAATGAAATAATTATTTGTTGTGTCACGTTATTGTAAAGAATAAATGTGTCAGCCGCTATGCTACTCAGAAAGTCAAACGGAAAAGAAAAATGTGCAGAAAAAAGACTAAATGTCTATTTATAGGGTAATCCTCTAGCTAAACTTTCGCTTAAATCTAATCAACAGGTGAGTTTTATTTTGTTTGGAGAAAGCTGTACTAAGGTAGTCTTATTTTAAAGTAAATAAATTTCTTAATTTAATTTTAATTTATAAAATTTTAGTGATTTATTTTTCGTACAAAAGCTCAATATTCAACTTTAATTTAACTCTAAGGCAGCTACAGTCACATGCACAATGTGCAAGCTTTTACAAAAGAGCTTTGAGCTTTCACACCGTCGAGAGCACAGTATGCCACCAGATCTTGACAACAGCAATTTTTGCTGCTTACTTTTCAAAGAAACAAGAGAAAGTTGTAAGAGCTTTCAAAGCTGTTCACCTTAAACGCAAATGTAAGACTATATGTGTTTGAATGTAGCCGCTCTAAGAAAACTAAGTTTTATTTTGGTGGCAAAAACCAAAAGGAATGGAGTTGTATTTCAGTCATAGAAAGATTAAGTGGGGGGGAGGTGGGGGAGGGGGCTTTATAGCTCTATTTTTATGAACAAAAACGCTTTAAAGAAAAAAGTGCATTGCTAGAACTAGAACATTTTTGTACAAAAAAATTTGTCAGTACTTTTATATCTATTTATAGTTCTTTTATATCTACTTCGGAAAGAGGAATTTTACGAATTTGTTAGAAAATGATGTAGCCCTGAGCTTACAAACATAAAAAATTAATAAAAATGTCCTTTCTTTTCGCTTCGAGTATATATAAAATTGTTTTCATTATATTACTTGATATCGAAAAACATTCTTTTAAATAAATTGAACGCTACTTTCCGGCATAATTTTTTTTCTTACTACATATTTAGATGTAAAAATATTTATGCAAGAATGCATATTTTAAATATGTATGTATATGTATATGTATGTTGTGATAGAACTTGTGTTATTGATAAATGTTAAAGCATATTTTGGCTATGAAAAGAAAGATGTGTGTTTACGAACTATACATTAACATTATGAAGCTTTTTTTTGTTAACAGCTTATAGAAAATATTTTCTACATGATGTTTTTTAATTTCATTAATTTTGTTTTGTTAATAAATGTAGATGGCCAGCATGAAAATGTATGATTATCGAGCTTTTGGCAGAGGAAGGAAATTTATAAGCTTATTTCAAAAAATAAGCTTTCAGACATTTTTTAGTTAAATTTGATGCAAATTAAGAAAAATCATAAAATAAAAGAAAGTTGTAAAAATAAATTTTATAAACAGCCCATAAAATATATGGGCTCACAGCAATATATATTACCTTTAATACTCTCTCTCTTCCTGAGTTGTGTACTCAATTAAGAGAGAGTGCAAAAGCTTCCACTAAACTCTCTTGAATCAATTTTTGATTTATTTATTAGCAAGATCTTTTTGCTATTTGATTTGTAAATACTGCTGCTATGGTGGTGTGTGTTTGTCATTTGCTAAAAGCTTTTAACAAATTTAGCATGAAAAATATTAAAAGTACATACATACATACATATTTATTTTGCTCTCTTTTTACTACGATTATATTCAAGGGTATTAAAGTTTATGTTCTTGCATATTTACACACACACACATACACACACACATACACACACGCATACACACACCCTTATTCAAACACATTCTACAGCTTAATTTTTATAAATGGCTTGGAAAAATTTATATTCCATTTTGGCAGCTGTACACAAAAACACCAGATAACATATTTAAACAGACAAGTGAGGTAAAACAGAATGTAAAAATGGAAAATTAATTATTATATAGTAAAAAAGAAGAAAGGAATGAGATGAATACTTAATAAATCTTATTCGCAGATAGAAATGAAAAATTTGCTTTAAATTAAAAAAAATCAATTCAAACTAATAGACATAAAATTTAATAGAAAACTAAAATTGTAATTTTCAAATTCAAAATAAATCTTCCTGCTCGAAAAAGCTCTGGACCTTACAAACATAGTAAAATTAAAATTTTAGTTTTTTACTACTTTCTAATACTTGTATAGAACTATAGATATACATAGATACATCGTGCCATAACCGCCAAAATAGGTTAAGCCACATAATTTTCGAACTTCATTTTTTGATCAAAATCGATTATTTGCGATCGTAAATAGTCGATTTTCGTCAAAAAAACGAAGTCCATAAAATGTGTCGCTTGAGCTATTTTAGCGGTTATGGCTCGACATATCGTTAGCTAAAATGCAAAAAGGCGTAACTAACAAAAATATAATTTTGCAGGAGAAGTAAAAAATTAAACAAACTTGCTGTTAAGTTAATAACAGCGTCAGTTTTGATCGCAGAAGTGTAAAATTTCGTAAAAAAAACTCAATTTTGAATTTTCTGTTAGTTACGCCTTTTGGCATTTTAGCTACAGATATATAAAATACCCATACCTATGATATTTTGTATTATGATGTTGTTAAAAAAATTATTATTATCTTTCTTGATTTTTTTCTCAAATTAGAAACCCTTTAAAATTTAATCGCACAATTTCAAACAAAATTTTATATGTACATATATCCATCGCAAGTAACTTAATTAATTTTTAATTTAAAAAAATATGCTTTCTCATTAATTTTACACTAATCAATTTTAAAACCTGATATTAACCATTACCAGCAAAGCGAGTGCTGTCAATAGACTCCTACAACTTTGTTAGCCGAAATGAATATTTCAAAAAGAAAAAAGAACATCCTACATAAATTCATTAAGAAATTCCCATAAAAATCGCACCAAATAAAAGAAGACATAAAGTGAAAAAGAAGTAAAGCAACCAACATTCAACCAACCTTAAAGCGTGCCCGTCATGCCAGCCCACCAACCACACCGCCAACGAACGAACATACCAAAAGCGACAATTTTACCAGCAAAGTTATAAAAAAAATTATATTGATTTTCATGTTCATGTCGCCTTGCAACGTTTTTAATTCTTATGTTCAAAAATAAAGACAAAAAATAAAAAAGAATGTGGGAGGTATTTTTACATCAGCAAATATGTTTGGTGGAAAACAGGAATAAAATACAACAGCAGAAGGAAACAATACGACAACAAAAGACAGACGTGTTTCTAGAAATTATAATATTTTTTTTTGCAATGTTGTACATTGTAAATAAAGGCAATGGAAAAGATTTTGTTTAAGTGAGAAAACTTTAAGTTAATAAATTAGTGCAGCTTTAATGTAGACATGTATTCGGGCAAATTAAAGCTTTTGTAGAATAAAAGCAATGTATACGGTTTGATCACCTAGCAAAAGCTTTATTTTGCATTGCAAGCAAAAGCTTAAGCTATAAATGAAATTAATTAAATAGAGCAGCTACTTTCGAGACATATTAACAATGTGCAAGCTTTTGCAAAAGAGCTTATGTGCTTTCACACCGGCGAGCAGCGATGCCAACTATTTATAACACAAACGCGCTATTCCCCTTCTCAAAACGCGCTAGAACGCTCTAAGTTACAGCATTGTAAACTATTTATAGCCAAAACGCGCTATTTTCCGACGCGCTAAATTAAATTTTAATAAAAGTCGATGTATGTATTCTACGGTTTTCATTAATTACAACGTATGTTATAGGTATATTTCTCATTTCGCGTTTATGATATCAAATTGTTATTTTATTTTTAATGCTTTTTAGAGAGTTCTAGGAAATTTTTGAAAAATATTGACGCAACAACCTGTAAATAACCTTGAACAATAACTTTTTTTTGGCTTTACTGAAAGAATTTGATTTTGGACATACATACGTATTAGTAAAGAGAATGATTTTTTTTAACTCTTTTTCAGATTTTACATTATTGCTTCTTCGAAATTATATCCTAAATAACTAAAAACATTTAATACAGAATCAGAATCGCCTTTCAAATAATCGAAATCCTTAGTTTTTCTTTTAATTTTACTTGTCAAACCTTCTAAAATACGTTTTTAATTCTAACCACATTTGAGGGAATTTTATTTCCGACAGCTGCATCATTAACCAATTCAAAAATTTTTATCAAAGTTTTGGATGCTAGAAAATTTTAAAATATATGTATACAAAAAATGTAAAGTATTGAACTGAAATGAAGTTATTGACTTTATTTAAAACGCGCTAATTCAGCGCCTTTTTTACTAAACGCGCTAAGACGAAAAAAAGCGCGTTTGGCATAGTTAAAACGCGCTAATTCTGGCGCGAAACGCGCTAAATTGGCATCGCTGCCGGCGAGAGTACAACTGCCGCAAAAATTTTGTTTTTGTTTGTTTGTGGGAGTATAAGAAAAAGTGCTCTCAAAATAAAATAGGTTCTATTTCACGACTGTTTTCTGGAGCTGCTTTTTTATGCCAATTTGTATGGAAAATGTGTTTATGCCGGTATTCTGTTTAATCATTAATAATAAAAAGTTTGTTTCATCAAATTTCGTTTAGAGCGTAGTGGGACATTGTGGCACCAGAGTGCCGAACTTCAATCGGCTTCTTATACAAAAGAATATATAAACACGAATACATTTCTCTCGGTAGCCATCACTGGTTTAGAGCATTTATATTCTCTTTTTCTTTTTTCTTTAAAACTCAAGACTTGTCTTCTCAAACTTGCTGTGTGTAAGCCACGTCTTATACTACCATTGTCTGGAAAGGAATCAGTAATTAAACTTTATTTTCATCTATAATTTTTGCCTGGGGAGTTCAAAATGGCACGTTATATACACACATACCTACGTATATATACATATTAAAATACTCTATAGGATATTCAAATTACTTCTAAAACCAAACATTTTCACTCCATATCACAATTGTTTCTTAAGTAAAGAATTATACCTTATGCTTTGGGTCTTAAAGTCATTTTCTTTTTGTAGCATTTTAAGTTAAAGCACGTTCATTATTAAGATAAATTTTCTAGCGACAAAAAGAAAGGGGCCAACAAAGATTTCAGCAGCTTTCTTTTTTGTAGTCCTTTTTCGTTGTCAACAGAAAAGGGAAGAAAGCAAAAATGTCGAAAATAATGTAGACTAAACCATATGGAAACAAAAACCTTTGGCTTGGAAACAACAAGACACAACATACCTTATACAAAATAACATATTTGTCAGGACATGATTTGTAAACTCAAAGAATATTTGTTAAGGAAATTTTCAAAAAGAGGGCATTGTGATATTCAAATGAGCTAAAACCCTTATGCATGTAATTTTGCTGTAAGGGAGAACTCTAAGCATTAATTATTTAGATTAAAGACAAATACAAACTAAAACAGGTCTAGTAGGCCTCACAGTCATTCTTATCCATTTAATCTTCTTTAATGAGTTTAACACTAGACATTGAAACTTTTTGGCATCAAAATCTAGGTGAAGAATGTTTAAATTCAATTTGTGTTTATCACTCCAGTTATTTACAAAGGGGCTGACTTATCAAAATTGTTCGCATACACACACAGCTTTAAACACATGCATACATAAATATATATGTACATATATGTACTTACACACATGTATGTATGGAAGTATGTATGTACATATGTATATGTATATGTACTTACCCTGCAGGAGAATAGGTGTCAATTGTCTAAAAGGTACTAGTATAATTACTAGAACAGCAAGAACTAGTTCGAAAAGGGTTAAATTTGTTGTATAAAATTACTAGTTCTGATGAGTACTAGTATATGAAGTAGTTCCAAGGCACCACATTGCAAAATAAATTTTGACTGTCTAACAGAGCACTTGCACTGTACGAAAATTGGTATTATACAATTATTAAAGTTTTAGGTTCACTTATAAATAATTATAATCAAATAATTACAATTAACTTTTTGTATTTTTGAATTTTGATAAATAATTGCGAATTTTAACTAGCAGTTGTCACTGGGTGACAAAGGAATAAAACCACCAATTTTATAGAATTTTTCTTTGCAAAAGAACTGGTAATTTACTAGTCCTAAACTAGTACCAATGGCACTAGTAATTTTCTAAACACACTCAATGCTAATTTGTGCATTAACATGTTATAGGAAAGTTTACGGTTGGGAACTAGTGGTGGTGGCTTCTGTTCTAGTAAAATACCAGTTGGACACTAGTTCGATCTCCTGCAGGGTATATACATATAATTGTGTGAACTATTAGGCAAGAATAAAAAAAATTTATAATAAAAAGTCAGGCACATGTCAGCGCTGTCAATGGTATTAAAAAAAATGTGTACTGTTCCTTTGTTCCTTTTTAGGAGCGTGATGCGTGAAGCAGCAATGAAATGTGGAAAGGAAAACATTTTCCCTAATATTTTTATTTCATTTGTTATAAGGTTTGCTTCAAAATTCATGCATATGCATCATAAGTCACACATTTGTTTCTATTTAAGTATTGTCAACGCTTAAGGAAATTTATGCAAACAACTTCTCTGGTTTGTAAGCAAAAATAATTCTCAGCAATATTGTTTCCAAAATAAATAAATTCAGTAAAGTGCGACTTGTACTCGCACAGGAAGGGTTCTATACGGACATAGATAAGTAATATTATATAATATAAGGTTTTGGAATTTTTTTTCATTTTTGGAATTGTTTCGGCTTTTTAGCGTTTTTTACTTTTGGCAATTTTTTTAGTTTCGGTGTTTTTTTTTTTGGCTTTGGGTTTTTTTTTTTTTGGTTACGGCGTTTTTTTTTTTTTTTTTGGTTTTGGAGATTTATTTAGATTTTAAAGATATTTCTTTGTGGCGATTTTTTCAGTTTTGGACCTTTTTTTATTTTGGCGAAATATTTCAGTTTTACAGTTTATTTTTTAATTTGGCATCTTTTTCCGTTTTGGTGATTTTTTTTCATTTTGGCGATTTTTTTTCATTTAAGCGATTTTTTTCATTTTGGCGTTTTATTTTAGTTTTAGAGATTTTTTTTTAGTTCGGCGCTTTTTTTCCGTTAAGGCGATTTTTTCGGTTCTTTGCGTTTATTTTTATTTTTGCGATTTTTTCAGTTTTGGACGTTTTTTTATTTTGGCGATATATTTGAGTTGTAGAGTTTTATTTAATTTGGCACCTTTTTTCGTTATGGTACTTTTTTTATTTTGGCGATTTTTTTTTTCATTTAAGCGATTTAAGCCAAAATAGGCGATTTATTTTAGTTTTAGGGATTTTTTTTCGTTTGGCGATTTTTTTTTCCATTTTGGCAATTTTGTTCGGTTTTTGGCAATTTTTTGCGGTTTGGCGATTTAATAATTTTGGTATTTTCTAGTTTTAGCGTTTTTAAACATTTCAAGAGTTTGTCTCTTACGGTTTCCAAGATACAGCAAGTTGTCAAAACTACATAGTCGAAATTACATTAATTAAAGTACACTAACTTTTCAAATTTAAAGTGTCTATATATAATTGTATGGATATTACATAGGAATTTAACATTTTTCGTTGCTCGTTTTGGAACACCTTTTAATTTTTAATTGTCGTATATTTGTTGTTATAACGGCCAGAGTTCTATATATTCTGTAAAAATTTCAGATCCGTAGAATGCTCCTTTTCACTTTTAGTTTACGGAACCCTAAAAACACAAACATACATTTACACATGCATAGACACACACACACACACATGCACATACAAAAACATAACAGTATTCATTTCCCCATCCTAAACTGTTGAAAGTGTCTGTGTCTTCAATTTAACACATTCATTCATTCATTTATAAGAAACGCTTAAATCCTTAAACATAAAAAAGCGCTTAAACATTAATCGTACGCTGCTACATAAAATTTATTCATAAAATTTTTTCAGCAAGCAAATAAACGTTGAAAAAAAATATGTAAACTAAAGAAATAGTCAGATGTATGTATGTATGTAAGTATGCAGGGATAAAAAGAAAGTATGTATGTATGTAAGGATGCAAAAAAAAAGAAAATAAAATCCTTCACACTAATTGCCGTTAGGCTTTCAAACATATAAAACGGGATGAATGAAAAAAAACCCGCCATTATGCTGCACACGCAACATTAAAGTAAGTTCGCTTAACGTATTCTATCTATTCTAGGAGGGCGGTAGGAAAAGTTACACCAGGCTTGGGAATGTTGAAAAATTGAATTGCATTAAATTAAAAGTTTTATTTTCATATACATACATACATATTTGAATTTTAATGCAAATAATAAATTAATTAAAGGATATATAGCTAAAAAAAATAAAGAACATATTTTAGTTAACTTCCAGCTAATCCCAATTTTTGAAAATCATATTATAACTTTCAGACCTGAAGCTAAACCTAATATTTTGTATATATGGTATAGATATCGTATGAAACTATAATCAATGTTTAGGTTTTGCCATTTTAATATACTTCAATGATTTTGAGGACACATACAATTGATGCGCTCGCTAAAATATTTAGCTAAAGCTCATTTTATTGCATCAAATGATTTTCACATTAAAATTTATCATGGTAAAGCACATACATATGTACAAATATAGGTTTGTTATTCCATATATAATTTCCATATTATTTATATGCGATCCATGGAGCATATATGTACATATGTATATATTCTTGGTCCTTATAATTAGGACAAATAATATCCGTTTGTATGTCCATCCGTCTGTCTGAAGGTGAAATCGGTTATCGAAGCTTTCAGAAAAGCTACAAACTTCGGTCTTAGACTGGTGTATTACAAATGGTCCAAAATAGATGAAATTTGAAAACCAGCAAAATCGAAAAGACAGTTTCAGAACTGGAAAGTTAAACTTCTTTTTTAGGTAAATAAAAGTAACTAGCTCAAACTAATAGTTGTTTTTTTGTTTATCAAACCTATTTTATATATGTATCAGTGAGCATAAAATTAGTATTTAATATCAAGTAAAATAATTAAAAAGACAATTCCACGGTTGGACAATTTTAACTTTTTTTTTAGGTATATAATACTAACCAACTATAACAAATTTTTTCTCTTTCTCTATAAATTAAAAATATTTTATGCTTTTAAAAGAAATGAATTGCTATAACAAATTAGAAGGTATGATTCAGGGTTGGAAAGTTTAAATTTTTTTTGGTATATAAAAGTAACTAGGTCAAATTATTTTTTTTTCTTTGGTTTATAAATTAAAAATATTGTATACTCTTTTTAAAAGAAATAAATTGGTATACGAATTAAGAAAGGAAGGTTCAGGATTGGATAGTTTACACTTTTTTTGTTATATAAAAGTAGCTAAATAAAACAAATTTTTATTCTTTAAGTTTGTTCTTTGTTCTAAAAAGAAATAAATTAATATTAAAGATCACAAGAACCAACAATATGTTTCCAGGGTTGGAAAATTTCAATTTTTTTTTTTTTTTGGAAAAAAGTAACTAAATAATTTTTTTTCTTCTTTTAATTAAACATATTTTATATTTTAAGTCGAGATCTCCCTATCGACACAATAAAACGATTTTCGTCGCCTCACCGCCATAAAGTCATAAGCAGGGAAACCACAAATATGCTATAAAAAAAGTGTTTTATGTGCATTCAATATGCACTAAAAAATTTTAAATATGCACTAAAAACTCAAAAAATATGCTCTTAAAAATTAAATAAATTGGTGCATTTGTAAATGTAAATATGTATATTTTTAATTCAAAAATTAACAAATAACTGTTTGGGTTAAAATAATAGTTTGGGTTTGAAGTGCACGTTAAAGCAATACAATAATATAAAAATTTTTACTTTTGTATTATTTGACAAATTATTATTTTTTTGGATACTCTCGTAAAAATTTAACTTCAATTTCAAAACAGATAGCGATATCATAATTAAAACTTTGGAAATTTATTTCGGATAAATAAGACAAGATTTTTATTTCTTTTATTGCAATAAACAACAAAATATTGGCCTTGATTCTCAAATAAAAACTTTTATACATTGACAATGTTCCTACAACGTCTGCTCGGCGCAGAGTCCGTCACAAATAGCAAAACCGAATTTTTGTTGAAACTAGCGTTCGTAACAACTGCGTAATATATAAGAAAAATTTATAGACTACATGGAACATTAGAAATAAGATTTATATGGCCAATAATAAAAATAAAAATTTTTACCAACTTTTTTTGTGAGCATATTAAAGTAAAAATTCCAAAAAGATTCGAAATATGTCTTAAAACACGCAAATGTGCTCTAAAAGCTCAAAATGCTGAAAATATGCAAAAACATGCCTCAAAGGGTAAAATATGCAAAAATATGCAGTAACAACTCGATGTCAAAATTAATAAAAAGTTGTGAAATGGATAAATGTCTTGTGCCCGCATTAATACATCATACAAAATAAAACATGCAATTGCATATTTGCAGTTTCCCTGGTCATAAGTAATAAACCAAAATATCCTTAAGCCACAATTAAATCTGGTATAAGTCTACATGCATTTATTATCAATGCAGTGTGATGCAATTGTGTCCTTATATTTCAATTAGTTGAGAAATAAGTCCAATTTAACTTATTAATTACCACTTTATTTCAGTGAGCCGACTAAAATCATTACTTTGCTCCAATAACGTGTTGTCGGCTTTACTCTTTACTTTGCCATTAAAAAAATAATTTTCAGACTGCTTTTTCATGTGTGTTGCATGTGTTGTCGTCTTGATCCTTTTCAAGTAAAAAGCAAACATATACATATCAGCACCAAAAATCCTTAAATTATATGGAATAGTAAATTTCATATGTGGATATGTCTGATGAACCTAAAGAAAAGAATTGAAGGAAAAAAATTTTAATCATAATTTCTTTTCACAGCCTTTGCGCAAGCTATTTTTTTCTTCAAAATACTCTTTGCTGTGTTAACTCATTACAAAAAAATTATAAGATATGAAATATTAAAATTCTGTATTAAAAAATTTGGTTGCAAGCTCTGCTATGTCACATCACATCTTTCTAATAGAAAAATCGACTGTGTCATAACATCCTTTTCTTGTGCTATAGCCGAAATAGTCATAGCACACTTTTCGTTCTCAGAGCAATAAAAAACTTTTGTTTCTAAGAAAATACATTAGGTGGCATCATTGGCTCTTTATTTTTATGCTCTTTCTCTTTACACTGTTTCCTTTATATACATTCCTTATCCTTCCTGCTCCCTATAGAATAATAAGGTTTTTACTTTTTTTGTGCTTAAGGTCATCTGCTAATTTTTTGCTGACAATAACACGATAATAAGCAAATAAAACAAACGAAAACAAAAACATCAATTTGTCTGACCATATCATGCCCGGAGGATTTTAGTTAGTTCTTTAACTTATTTTATATATTTGTGTACATTTTTTTCTCATTTATTTCGTTCATTGTCAGACATATCAATTTCAATATTGAACTGTCAGTTTTCATTTAAGAAAACAAGGCAACTGAAGACACAAATAAACAAGGAACTCGAATAGTGTTAATTTCGGATACCGATACATATGTACATATGTATGTACATACATATGTATAGATGTGTTTGTGCATGCACACATAATAATATACATATGTACATATTATATCTAATATATGTACATACATTTATTTATGTATTTTTCAAACTAAATGCTTTGAAAACTATCTAATAAATATGTTTATCGTTTTGCTTATTTATTTTTCAGATAATATTGTTGTTCTTGCGACCACGACCAAAACAAGCGTTATAAAACAATCAAAATATACAAAACAGGTAAGTGAGTTGGTTTTAAACAGCAAATCTTAAGTACATATTTAAATGAAACAGGAATACGACAGAAAAATTCATATTAGACTTTATTACGTCTTAAATTTAAATAAACGTTACTAAGAATAATTTTGCATAATCTAATCTGGTCCCTATTGGTGATGAGTTGCCAATCGAAGACAAAGTAGAGGGAAAAAAATTGTTTCGTCAGTTTCATTGGATGGGTAGTGATCTTAAATTTGATTAAACGGTAGGTTGTTGTCCAGGATTCTTTTTATCTTTAAATTCGCAGAGCAAATTCACACAGAAGGATCTTGACTAGACTAAATGATCAAACAGAATTGGGGCATAAACACATTTTCCATACAAAATGACACAAAAAACTAGCCTCAGAAAGCAGTCGATAGCAGTGATGGGAAATCAGATTTGCATTTCGGTACCAAAAAAATTATTTTTAGGTACTTTTTTGATGCCGAGAGTACCAAAAATTATTATTATTTTTTATTTAAGTTTCATTAACGAAAATTTATATAAAATTCATCTTCAAGAATTAATTAATTAATTAATTAATTAATTTCATCACAAAGAAATTAAAAAAAGGAACACAAAGCATATACTTACATATGTATGTATATGCAGACGTACATATCGTTACCTTAATATAGAAAGGTAAAATATCGATTAAAAGAAATAGTGAGATAGAACGTTTCTATATTAAGGTAACGATATGTATGTAGGTACAAATATTAAAGTTAAGAGTATAATAAGAAGAGCTTTTAGACTTCAATAAATCCTTTGAACTGTATAAAACTTGATACTGTTGGAACATAGAGCCTGTTGCTTTGTTTTGTTTTCAGAAGATTTTGGTAAGAGAAAATACTTTCGACATTTGCAGAGGATTAAGGTATAAACATAATTCCGTAAGCAGCTCTCGATATATCGGGAAGCATGTATTCATCTAATGCCTTTTTAGTTTCAACCACTGCACAGTGGGGACTTTTGCAGATAAATAAATAGTAATAAATCCGGAACTTCTAAACTACTAATTTCACGATGTATAGTCGGTTATATTTTTTGCATGAAATTATTTTTGGTATGAAAAATTAACGATGTACTCGTATAGTCCATTTAATTTTTTCTGAAACTTCAACATCTTTAGAGGAGGCTTTATATCTTGACAGACTTATGGCTTAAGCCTGAAGTTTCAGATTTTTTACCATTTATTTTGCAAAAGTCCCCACTGCACTGTGCACTGTAGACCTAAAGCTGCATATATCTTTTGCTGTTAATATTTTCAAAATTTTGGTTTTCACTAGGAACTATTTTAATTAAAAGTGGTGTAATAAAAAAAAATACTTTTGTACTTTGTACAATTTTCTTTAAACTGATTTAAAACATGAGTTGTGTTCTGCTACAGAAAATATCATTGAGTAAAATATGGTTTTCGTTTATATATAATTGTGAAAGATTATACTTTTCTAAAATATCTTTACTAATAAAGTTTCGTGCAATTTGTCGAAAAAGAAATTTAATTCCTGACAAAAATAAATGCATACGCGCATTTCTAAGTTGGCCGTGAGAGTATCAAATGTGTTAGGGGAGTACTACGGTACTTTTTCATGTGTAATAGTATCAAAAAAAGTACGATCGTACCAACTTTCCCATCACTGGTCGATAGATAAAATCTATTTAATTTTGAGAACTTTTTTTCTTATGCTCTCACATATAAATAAATATTCTCTCAAACATGTTACCATACTTTCAATAAATTTCATACATATTGTGAACAAAACTACAAAGAAAAATAAGCACAAAAGAAAATAAAACAAAAATTAGAGAGCATTTGAAGTTACTGCCGTAGTTTTTATTATGGGCTTTGTTAATTTGACAGCGATTTTTCCTGAAGTTGCGGACTTATTCTGTTTAATCATTAATGAATATTACACCAAGTGCTGCCACATTTTGATAAGAATTGTATTTCTCTTTCTCATAGGGCATGGTGTAATTATACAGGTGACTGCCTAAGGATTTGTTATACAAAAATACGGCAACCATAGCTGTGTAAAGAACCGAAGAATGTCAAAAGCACAAAAATATTTGTACCAAAACGAAAACAAAACCGAAGTTTTTGACATTCGTCAGCTACAGAGCACATAGAGCAAAAAATTATCAGCAGAAGTAGCGCTGCCACCAAGTTAGAGACATCTTGTCATAGGGTATCACTTCTAATAATTTCAATACAATTAAACTCCAGGGACGGCGTGCGAATATTAAAATGGTACCATTAACTTTCAAAATTTGTACTTTTTTACCTAAATTACATTATTTTATTTGATTTTATTAAAACAATCGACTTTGTTCTGGCTACCGAATCATTTTTACAAATTTCCATCTAACTTGGTATGTTAAAGCATATGGTTGAAATTGAAAATGTACAAATTATTAGCACGTGCTCTAGCATTCGAATTTAGATGAAAAATTATTTGGCAATGGAGGAGTTCACATTTTTTGGTTTTCTCGCTGCGTTTTGCTTTCACAATACTGTTTTCAAGTCAGAAGAATATGTGTTTCACTGTTCAAAAGTGAAAATTGGCATATGCAACAGTTTTAAATGAAATGCAGAGTAAATCTGGGGATATCCTTAAATGTACTAAATTAGTCATTGATGTACCATTGTACCTTCCGAGTTTGAATAGTACCAACTTTGCCTTTCCTGGTATGCTCCTATTACTATTTTTTTTTGCATATGCATACACACATATCGCTCGTTTTCTCAAACAACGCCATAACTCAAAAAATCCAGTTTGCCAGAAAAAGAAAAAGAAAGAGAAAATTTTATTTTTCTCTCAAGAGTTGCGTAAACAATATATTTTTATGCAATATAGTAATTAATTCTGCGTCACTAACTCCAAAATTCCATTTCCTGAGTTGAGTAAATGAGCGATATGTATAAATTATAATGCATGTATTCCCAAATATAAAAAAGCACGCAAATGTTTTGCACTCTTTAGGAAGAAGTTACTGATATAACCTCGATTTTCAAAAATCGAGTTTCCTTTTTTAAGTCCCGGGGTTTTCAATTTTGATATAGAAATATCGGTTCACTTGAAACGCAAAACGCCATGACTAACCTAAAAGAAACGTGTTAAATTATGCAATTGGTAAATTTTTATTTCTTTTTGATTTTTAAATTTAAATTTCTATTCCGATAACTTTAATTTTTCTTTTATTTTAAACAAAATCGATCATTTGCGATCGTAAAAAATGGTGTTGTCCTCGAACCCAGGACCTTCAGTTTTATAGTCAACATGCTAACAACGAGTACTTCAGCTAACGCCATCCTTAATATTTAAAATTGATATTAACAAGATTTTTGTTTTAAGAACAAAGTATTCTCCACTTCTGAGGAAATAGACAATTTCGAAAATCCGTTTGAACCAAACGCAGTATAGATGTAGTGAACGTAGTCTCTACAAGATTTACCTAGTAGAAAACATTTCACTGCATTGGTGCAAATCAAAGTACATAAACATTTAAGAATTAAAAGAAGCCATTTCACTATTCTGTTTTGATTTAGTGTTGCGTTTTTTAACGTGTTATTTCTTTATGCTAAAAATAAACATTGAAAATTGGTTCTTCAAAAATACAATACAAATATATATCGGCAAACCTGAAAAGTATGTCGATATATCGGCTACTTCCCTTCTAAATATGTAATTTCGAAAACCGTGTTTTCTCAATAATATCTAAATTTGGGCTTAATAATTTGATGTATCGGTTCATTTACTTTTTAGAAGTGATTGGGAAGTTATAAATTTGTAATTGATTAATTTTCCTAGCAAGTTATAGAAACCAGTCATTTTACTCTATTATATGTATGTATATTTATTTATTTACTTGAACAAATTATTAACAATTTATTTTTTTTTCTAAACAGAAATTTGTTTAAATTGTGTGAAAAAACAACCAAAAAAGATATGTGATACCATTTTGTTAAACTTTGATGTTTTTGGTTAATTTGATTATTAAATTGAATTATTTCTTATGTTGACAACACTAAATAAAGTTTTAGAGCCACTGGTACATTTTAACAAAACAACCACTTTTTGCATTTGTCCACTTACTAAAGTCTCACTAAGTTCATTATACTATAGTTGTCTCACTTACTCTCACTTGAAAGCATGCTTAAACTCAACGAGTTACCAGCATGCAACTAAACAAACAAATGCAAATAAGAAAGAAATAACTAAAGAAACCCAAATAAGAAATGAAAAGCAACAACATACACACACAGAGAACTAATTCAGTTTGACAGTTTTAACGCGGATAGAGAAGACGTGAATTAAAAAGTAAACGACATACGATTGAATAAAACTTTAATAATAAAAATAAAAAAAATCTTAAGAAATTTAATTGAAATTATCAAAAAAATATATAATTTATGTACAAAATAAAAACATGCCGTTAATATATTTTAGGCATTAAGAGTTTGAAGGGGAAATATTTCAGTATATAAAAGCGGCTGATTGGAAATTTTGTTTCGTGACGGTAAAAAAGATTCAAGAAGTAGAAAGAAAATCCAATATGTGTATACAAGCCTAGTATTACCACTAATAGTCCGTTTTACCCGCAAAGGGAGTTTTAATTATTGAGTATTTGTGCGTTTAGTTGTGATTGTGTGTGATATGTTCGTCGGTGAGTTTTTGACATTTCGCTTTCGGTTTTAAATTCGTGACTAAAGTACTTTTTTGTTATTCTATTTGTGTTTCTTCTATTCACTCTTCAAATAATAACAAAAAATCGATTTGTTTACATGTGCAAAATGCAAGAAACAGGCATAAAAAGTATATAGAAAGAAAACAAAGAATATATATATATGTACATACATAAGAATTATAACACGGCATAAATTCCAGAAAGTTATAAAAAATATTCTTTTATTTGAATGTAAAATTAAAAAAAGCATGAAAATTAATAAATTAAGACAAAAGTGTTGTGCATAAATAGTGAAAATTTAGTATAACAAAAGCCGGTTTTTACGAGTTTCTTGCTGAACCCAACAGACAGACTGAAACGCCGCTGAGGCGCCTGTCTGCTGTTAAAATAAAAAATTTTCACATTTGTTACAAAAAAGTTCCAAGGGTGTCATAAGCTAGTCTTTGAAAAAAGTTAAACAAATTGAATTGTGATATTTTGGTATAATTTATTTGTTATTAATAATACCTATCGCTTGCAAATAACTTGGTGTGTATTTATCTTTCGTAACGTGTGGGCGTTTAATGTTTGTGTTTGGTTTCTTCAATATTTACAACAACAACAACGACAACGAAAATAATACCAGTTCAACCACTCATAATTTAACTTTTTAAAAAAATTTTAAATTGATGTTTTTAATTCGAAAACTAACAAAACTAGTAAAGTGCTGAAATTCCTAAAGAAAATCTGATACGAGGCAATTAAAAAACAAGTGTGTGTTCGTTCTCCCTTCTGCTTCTTGTTATTGTCAACACGTTCTTATAAAAATTCTTAACAAATAATGATAAAAAAGTGGATATATTTTTCCAAAAAACAACAAATAATAATAAATAATAAATTTAATTAGTATATTCGGAAACAACACTATAAACTACAACAACTACAACATTATGCATTAATTTACTTGGAGTAATTTTGGAAAAAAGGGATCCGCAGCTTTAACCAAAAGGTATTTTTCATACCTTTGTACATATATAGTACATTTATATTTACATGCATACATATATATATATATATATATATATATATATATATATATATATATATATATACAGTACTGTGCAGAACAAAAGCAACAAAACCCCTATTTGACTTAAAATTTAAATATTTTAGACATTTGATTATTTCAAGCAGCTCTTTTCACAAACTTTTGTAGGCATTCATACTAGAAAACGAATTCGTATTTTAATTTTTTAATATTGATATTTCCTGAAAAATAAAATAACTAATATTCTCAGACTCATGTATCGAGATTGTGCAGAACAATAGCAACAAAATGGGAAAATGTCATAATTACCAAAAAACTCTTTGATATATCCCTATAATTCCAAAGTCCAACAGGCTTAACAGTACTTATTAGTCCTTATACTAAATATTAAAATGCATTTCTTAATGTTATTGGTGCTGCTTGATTTAGCAAGAATGGGGAAGAGTAGGTATTGCTGAACTTTCTAATATTTAAAAAATTAATCTAAAAACATTAGATAAGCGGCTGTTACTTATTTAAAAGTGTAATAAAAATATATTTCTAGTTTGCTGATGGATAGGTCGGCATAATAATTACGTATTGAGCAGTTTTGGGTACCACCACGAAAAACGTCCGCAGGTTATCATAGCTAAATGCATTTCAAATAATCCAAAAGCTCGTTTTCGGTTCCTAGTGAGGTTATAATATCTCGAAATCTTAGTGTGCATTTTAGGTACAACTCGAAGCCGTGCCAGAGAAGGCAATTAAAAAAGTTACATACTAAGAAAATACTATAGTGAACCAAGAGATAGATACTTAAAAAAAAATCCAGGTAAATCTTGTATTTAGTTCATACAATTTTATTGTTTTTTTTGCTTAAAACGGAGTTCAGTAGTACACACCGTAATTGAATCCTAATAAAATGGGAAATCGATATTTTTATTGAAGAATTCAAGTTCCATAAATGGAATTGGTATATCATCTCTTCAATGCGGCGCTTGCCTAGCAAACCGTTTTCGCCACGAAATGTTAAAATGAGTTTTAAGCATAACAGCGGTTAGGTGATTTTGATGTCTTATTTGCCGACGTATAAAGTTAGACCATTCCCAAAAATTTGTAAAAAAAAATATCCTTGAAATAAAAATTATTTGGCATTTCGATTGGAATATGACTCTTTTATGGGTGTTTCAATGCGGTAGTATTCCATAACATACTTGGAGGTTGGAAAAAAAGTCAGGAACATTAATTTAACTCCAATCCTCGCTTTACCGACAAACGCAGCTTTCTCGATCGCCATTGCAAACCTCTTTGCAAGAATCCGTAGGAGTGTTTTCGGAAAATCGATCCTCAATTGCAACGAACACTTCAAAATTCCATTAACTTAGCCAAAATGTATTCCTTAATGCATAATAAATAACATTTGAGAATTTATCCACGTTGATATCCACGTATTATGAAAAAACTAAAGATTATACAAAAAGGATTAATTTGTTGCTTTTGTTATGCACAGCTTCATATCAAAGTCTGGACCCCAGTTTTTTTAAGAAAGATTTTATTCAATACGATACATAGGGCATATAAATACAAATAAATTATGCTCAGAGTTTTTGTTGCATATGATGTATATTCTGAAATAATCGTCTCCATTTATTTTTGCGGACTTTGTTGCTTTTGTTTTGCACAGTACTGTATATATTTATTTATATATATATTGCTCTCAGTTGTAATTAGAGCTGTGTCGTTCATGAACGAACGAGTACAATTGAACGAATCAGTGAAATGAACGAAGTGAGCCGGTCACTTTACTGAGCTGTTTTGGCTCAGCAGTACTGATAAAAAGTACCATCTCAAAACTGTGGTACAATTGAACGAAATGAACGACCGAGCACACTTGGCCCTTTTTTTGTTTTGTTTGGCTTTTTCTTTGTTCATGTGAGATTTCTTGTCATATTCTTGTTTTCATTTGACTTTTTATATACTTTTAGTAACACTGTGGCCATTATGAAATTAATTAAATTACCATTCATATTTATTAAGTTTTTAGAACATAGGTATTAATAGTTTTTTAGCAAAATTGGTTTAGATATTTTAGTTTATTTTCATTGTCATTATTGTGTATAAGTATGTGGCTCTTTTGGCGATATGAATCTTTTTTCATTTCTTTATTTTCAATTCAAAACAAAATGCATTGTGCATGTTTCCCTTTTTATGTACAAAATCAACTGCTTGTTTGTTTTCACTTGGTTCTATTTCTTGAAAAGAGCGGATGAACGAAATGAACGAACTCGTTCTTTTTTAGAAAATGAACGAAAATGAGCGGTCACTTGAATGAACGATTTGGCACAGCTCTAGTTGTAATTGAATGAAACATGTGCATCAGAGACGACGCCGACAGAAAAAATTCGTTGGCGGCTGAGCACAAAATGAACCGGCCTCGTCTAAAACAGTGTAATGGCGAGTATACACGATACTACAAATCGTACGATAAATCGTACAAGTATGAAATTAGTAACGTGTATCATGCTGTCGTACTTATGAAGTCTACTTTGTAGTATGAAAATCAAAAATTTTTGATTTCTGTGGGCGGAGCTTCGCTAAGTACGATAATAAGTATTGTGTATCATGCTGTTGTATAGCGAAATTAGTTTCATGAGGAGCTGATTTAGAAAACACAGTGTTTCTGCTGCTCAATTTTAAAATTAGCTTTATGTAGCGGATATTTTAATTGAAAAAAGAACATAAAACATTATTATAACCATTCTCTACAACATGCTCCTTTTGTTTTTGCATTATTTTTTTTTATTCTTTTCAACTGCAGTTCACTTATTTTTAATAAATCCACCACATTATTCATTAATCCGCGTGTGTATTGCCTTAAAAATTTTCTGTCAAATGAATTTGTATGATTTTTAGTAACGTTTATCTGAAAACCCGTACTACAACTCATACTACGCAAAGTGCGGAATTAAGTATCGTGTATACCTTGCATAAAACAGTCACAAAAATTAATGAAGTCGCACTACCAGGGATCAGAGAAACAAGCTGTCTTAAAAAGTCGGCGTCGGCGGCTTAGGAAAAATAGTCGGCTCATAAGCCGGCTGACACTTACAGCCGTTTTTTATAAGTTTGTTCTAAAAATTTCAAACAACTGATGTCATGATACAATTATACAGGTAACCGCGAAGCGCCAGCTGTTTTGCTTGTTTCGTGGTGCCATCTGCCAAATGTTGTTTATGTTTTACAAACACACACACACGCTGTTTATCTTTCATTTCAATCACTTGCTCTATGACAGTTGGCACCACAAACTAGCAACAAAAAGCCCTGTTGTTTTATTTGCTGTAAATTTGTTGTCGATTTGCGGTTACCTGTATAATTATATCATGACTGATGTCTTCTATATAATTTGTAAGAGCCGGCTGTGAGCCGATCGGCTTGTTTCTCTGCCTGATATGTGTTATTATTTATCTGTTAGGTATTGAGCGCATTCACAAGACGTATCTAAAGAGCCACCTAAAAAAGCGGCGTTGCATTAATGTATAAAAGGCATACATCTTTTCGATCAGCTGTTCAGGCTGAGCTCAACTTATTGATTAAAGGTAGCGAAAAAATTGTATAATGAAAAATTTGACAGCAATTACTTAGGGGCACCTAAAAAATAAAAAAAAAATAAAATACTATAGAAACTTGAAAAATAAGGACAAAAATTAAACAAACAAATTGGCGAGGCTTAGTTTCCATGTTCTCTAAAATTTAAGTACAATATTGTGATTATGTGTTTTCCAACGAATATGACCAATATTGGTATCATAAAGCTTTTGAGAATACCTTTCATGAAATGGTTAAATGCAGTCTTGGCTAGAATATGACGTCGTAGTAAAAAATTGTTAAGGACAGAAATGTAGTCCTTACAGACCCATGCACACTGGTATACAAAATGTTATGATCGGACTACAAATGGCGACACAGTGAATAAAATACTAACAGGGCGGTATTTGATGGCGAGGCAAAAAATTAAAAAAAATATTTTTGAAATTGTTTTTACGTTATCTTTAATCCTAGGGGGTGACTGGCACAACTTTTTTTGGAATCACTCTAATGTAAACTTTTCTTATTTAGTTTCCTTCTTTTCTATTTTCTATAGGATAGGATACTTTTCTTAATTTTCAAGAGGTGCCTCTAAACTTGATTTGTTCCGTATTTTTTATCAGTCAATTCGGTTAAATTTCGGTTTTTTTCATTTTTCTACATCGAGTTTGTTCTTACGTATATTTTTTTATACAGGGACCACACTATTTGTAACTTTATTTTTAAAACATAATTGATTAAGAGTCAAACGCAGGTGTGTGTTAAAAAAAATCAGTTAGAAATTGTCTGAGTTATTAAATATATTATTAAATGACGTTTGGTTAAAAAACTACTTGCATAATATGTTTCGTGTTTAAGCTTCCAGAATGACACAAAATACAAAATTGGTAGTCACTAAAATTTTTTTTCCCCAAAATTATATGTAGCCTTAGCATTTTTACATCAATTAACGCTCAACCATAGAAAACAGCTGCTCAAACCAAAATTATGGGCAATATTGTATTTGTATATAGGTGAGTCGCCCTAACGCCATAGCCATTACCATAGAAACCAATTGAATTTTGGTTTGGTTATGGCTATGGCACGTATAATTTAAGTTTAAAGCTCTCTTTTGTTTTCACTTCAACTTGTATTTTGTATAAAACTGATTTGCTACTTGCTATCGTTATGATAGGTATAGGGTGCAAACTAAATATAAACATAGAATGCAAATAAAATACCAATCATATTATTATTTAATTTGGTGTAATATTGTTGGTGTAAAATCGTTTCGAATTACAGAGTAGACCCCCTGGTTGTAGAGCTGTTTAAAATTTGAAAGTTAATACCCTTTTTAGACACGCAAAGTTGACTTTGTAAAATCTTAATTCAGCTGGGAGACAGGAAGAAAGAGAAAGTATTTCCCCCCTGTCTTTCACATTAATTAAGACTTTGCAAAGTAAACTTTGCATGTATAGTGGAATTTCATAGAGTCGGCGCTAGGAGTTGCGACTGCTAGTATATATGAATATAAATCGGCGGCGGCTAAATTTCGGCTGAAAACCGTTCGGCGTCGTTCTCTAATATGCCTATAATCATTTTTGTGCTTAATTTCAAAGCGAATTGATGATGTGAATTCGCTTTGCTTTTAAAGCGGGTTAAGTAAACTACTTATATTTGTTCCAAATTAATTACCTGTGGAATCCAGACGAATTGATTCGCCTTGTGTGGACTTATACCCAGAGAACGAAGCCGATCGGGTCACGCGTGAGCAATAGTTGCGTTTGAAAATATGAAGCAACACTTATAAAAATATGTGCAGCAAATCAAGGTCGGTACTAGAATTGGCTTAAATTTGTTTATTTTATTTAGAACAATTCAAAGTATATTTATATAAAGTATATGCAACGTGCGATTTGTTTGTGTAAAAATAATGGATGAATGTCAAAAACAGATGATTACAACCAGACCTGGGCAACTTGCATTACTTTTCATACGCACTGATTGAAAAACAAAATTTTAGTGAAAATTTAAATTTGATGCTTGTAATTAGGTTTTCGTTTATTTTATTGTAAAGCTATATCTTAAAAAATTGTGATTTTATAAACGGAATATCCTACCGCTTGGAACAATTTAATCAAGTTTTGTCTTTCTCTTGAAAAATTATCAGCCCAATTATGAATATTCCCGGGGAGTTTTTTCTCTTCCCTGTCATTTCTTCCCGGGGAATAATCCTCCTATTCTGAATAGCATGGGAATAAGCAAATGCGGGAGAGAGGAAAATCTGAAGCAGCTTTTTAATGTTTACATTTTACTCTGCAATAAAGCAAGAGTTCAGCAATAGAAATTTAATAAAAATGTTGGTTTTTCATTTCCAATAAGACAGTACGTTAATATAAATATCTTTTTTGCTTAAATAAAAAATAAATAGACAGCGTAACCATATACAACCATGCAGAATAATTGTATGCTGGGAAAGTGGAGGCTAAAACTGCCCAGGTGCAGATGCGAATGGATTAAATTTCCAATTACTGTATATACAAAGAAAATTGTAAATTTCATAGTTTTTCTTATCGGTCTTGATATTATAGGAAAACAAATCTTCCTTGTACCTGTTATGTGAACTTAAAGGACGCGTGAAATTTTTAGTGTTTTAGTATTATTTCTATAGGTAGAAGTAGTTCATGTTTTTGAAGTTGATGTGTGCAGGGCTTGGATAAAAATGCCTAAAACAAGAGAGATATATAACATTCCAGTGCTTATTTAAACTTTTTGTTCTAAACAAATGCATATACCATACATATAACATTTATTAATTTGATTTTAAAATTTTTGCATTAATTCCCTTCAAAATGTTTGGGGAGAAAACTCAAAAAATTTTCCATCTTCCTCATATTTAGAATACCTACTTTTTTCCCGGGGAGTTTTTTCTCCATCTCTCTTATGTTTAGAATACCTACTTTTTTCCCGGGGATATTTTAATTCATAATAGGAGGAATGGGAAAGGGGAAAAACCCCGGGGAATTACGATTCATAATTGGGCTGTATAAAAATGGTAGTGATATGATTTTTGCCTTAAGTGGCGATATGTACATAGAAAAAAGTTTACATATTTATGTATGTACGTATGTTTTTATTTATGTACACATTTACGTTCCATTTTTCGCCATGTGATTTGGTGCTAGCGCAATATTAATGTATTACTTTGAAGATATTTTAGTTTAATGCCAAAAAATTGCACTATAATTATCAAAGTTAGTTCTAATGTAATAAATTTGCATTTATATTGATTTGGTTTAGTGTGGGAAGATGGTCAATGGATTTGCTTATTTAATGCAAGTCCCAGATCTGCATACAACAAAAAGGAAATGTATGGATAGACAAAACCAAAGTAAATTTATTAATTGATAAACATTTATTACGTGAAATAAGTATAATAAAAGCTACATATTTATTTTAATAATTAAATATAATTATTTTTAAATGTTTTGTAACACCTTTTTTGAGTAAAAATTTATTTCAACTTTTTCACTACACACAATTGTGTATAACAAATCAAAGCAAAACAAAATGGCGCACGAAAATTGTAAACAACTTTTGACATTCATGCATAGACACTACACGAGAAAAAAATTAATCACCTGAGTACTTGCATATACTTTATATAAATTTACTTTGGAACAATTTTGTCAAGCACTCATATGATACCTATGTGCATACGTAGGTATATTTGTATATCATTACATTGAATTAAAAATTTACCAAGAAAAAAAGATCTGTAAAAGTTTGTATAACCTTAAACACAATATATGTTAGCGTTTCCGGGGATTCTTGTACTTAACTTTATTTTCTTAGGCTGAGTTCCCATCTGGCATTTCTTGTGTTCCATTTGACCAAAAACGCTTAACCAACTAATTACTAAGGAAAAAATGTTTGACTCAGACCTGTATTTATCGATTTAAACAGTTTCCACTCATGTTGGATTCTATAAAATTGTCTATTAGTTATGTATCGAACTATTTAACTTAATGAATACATGTCTGAATCAAACAGAATTTCATTAGTAATTAGTGGTTACGCTCTTTCTACGCTTGTGTGGCACATGGCACACAGATGTAAATCCGGTCTTAGAGTGATCACCTAATAATTTTTTTATTCAGAGAGGCGCACTTAAAGCAAATTTACTCCCTAGAATTTGTATGTATAAGAAAAATTCAATTAATTTCAAAAGCATGTTCAGAATTTAAATGCCTTAACTTGCCTTTCTTTCTTTTCTATACTCAAACTAAAGTTTTTTTTCCAAAAATAATTTATAATTTTTATATAATATTACAAATATTACACAACTTATTTCATTTAACTAATTAAAACGAATTTATTTAACATTTCCTTTTGGCTACTTTCAATTAGAGTGGGAAGTTCAAATGTACATATAACTTAAAGGCATAATAGGTACATACTACATACATATGTAAATACATATCGCTCCTTCATTGTAATACAGGCAGAAATAAAAAAAATCTAGTTTAGCAGAAAATAAGATTTATGTTCTCAAACTACAATACAACTCAATGAAGATATACAAGTATATATTTTATTTTTCCTATTACATATTACAATTTTTTCCGGCATATTAACTCCAAAAATACATTTTTGTATGTATGTCTATGATATAATTAAGGAGCGACATAAGTATGTAGGTACATACATACTAGAGTTCGACCGATTAATCGGCTTCGGCCTTCGGCCAAAAATTGGTAATCGGCCAACATTCGGCATATGGCAAAAATCGGCCGATTAGCCGAAGCCGAATATTTTTCATTCCAAGCTTGAAAAATAAAATTATGATTGGTCGTTGCTCGCCGACAGTTTCTATTGTGTTTAACGTTTTGAAAGGGTGGCTTTGAAATACAACCTTGTTGCTTTCTATTTTCTTTTACTTGGACGTTCTTGTGAGTGATCATATGAAAAAGCAATCTAGAAATTGCAAAATAGTTTTATTTTTCTTGTTATGTATCGAATAGATATTACAGCTATTTCAGTGATCTCAAAAAAGAAAACTTTTTTCTTAATTCATATAAAACCATGATACAATTATACAGGTAACCGCGAAGCGCCAGCTGTTTTGCTTGTTTCGTGGTGCACTCTGCCAAATGTTGTTTATGTTTTACAAACACACACACACTCTGTCTATCTTTCATTGCTCTATGACAGTTGGCACCACAAACTAGCAACAAAAAGCCCTGTTGTTTTATTTGCTGTAAATTTGTTGTCGATTTGCGGTTACCTGTATAATTGTCTCATGTATAAAACGTAAGTATCATTTTTAAAATTTAAAACATTCGGCTTCGGCTTCGGTTTTGGCCGAAGTTTAGGATTTTAGCCGAAGTTCGGCTTCGGCTTCGGCCAAAAAAACGCCTTCGGTCGATCTCTAATACATACATGTATGTATGTTCCAAATAACTATGGATAAATATACTACATAAATGTATACATACCTACATATATTCACATGTATATCGTACCCTAATATAGAAAGGCCCTAACTCATTAAATTTTCGGAAATCGATATTCTTGCATTTTTCGATACATTAAATGTTCTTTAATGGAACTATACAAAAAAATCAATTTCAAGAAAAAAGTATTTCGGGCCTTTCTATATTAAGGTAACGATATGTAGATATGTAGGCATGTATGTATGTATGTATATAAACCGAAATCCTTATACATATCTATGGTAAAAGCATAAAAATATAATTACATTTATAGACACGTTGATGGGAATTAAAAAAATTAAAAGATGAGCAAAAAAGAAACAAACACGAAAAACTAAAAACTACCCTCTTCCCCTGCAGCAATGTTACGAGTACTAAACAACAATGAACAATGTTGCTGTGATTATGCTTATGATGTCGATGCTTTTGCATACCAGAACATCTATAAAAATTTTTGCAATTAAATAAAATTAGTATGCCAAAATGCAAGCAACCCTTAGGCATGAGGTTAAGTTAGTAGAATTCAACATAAAATTTATCACTCCCTTCATAAACGTTATGCACATTCAAGTTCCCATAAATATTCATGCACACACACCAGAATTATTTGGGACGTCAGTTTTCAGAAATTTCTAACACTCTTGTATGAAACTTACATACCATCACTGTATGTTATCATTCCCCCAGTAAAAGTAATAACCTCTCATATCCTTTTTAATGTAGAAAGAAAACTAAAACAGCCAATATTTAAATAAAGGCGCAAATAGCACATAGAGCAAAAGAAAACGCGAAATTGCAATAAAAAAAAAGAATTAAACTTTGGCAAAAGTTAAACAATGTGTGTTCATTTAAAATTTTCAACACGCTCAATTAAAATAAATTTGTTAAATGCGTGTCGTTGCTAATTTTCCATTAGAGTCAGACAGACGCCCTCTTTTGGGTTCTGCGTAAAAGAAGTCGTAAGTTAAGGAAATTGTCTGAGGCTTTTCCGCTTTTCATTTTCAAAATGTGTATGTATTTGAAAGTTCGTTTAAAAAGTAAGTTTGTATGAAGTGTAAAACGTTTAAATTATTTCTTATTCCTCTTTAATTTCTATAGTTGGTTCTCCAGTTATAATATTTTGATGAAGTGAAGTGCCACAAACTTGTACTGGGATAGTTAAAAGCTTTCTATAAATAGATGTAATGAATTTTCTAAATGTACCCATAAATGTGCTCTAAGTCGTTATAATTCTTTGGTCGAGATATACCTAGATTTGATTTGAACAAATAAAAAATATTTTTATATTATGCCACATTTTAATTTAGAGTTGTACTAGTCTCGATTAATACAAATTTATTTAGTATTTATTAATAAATAATATAATAATAAATAATTATTTATTGAAGTTTTTTATTAAGATTTATTTAAAATTTCGAAGCAAGAATTCATATATGACTTAGACCACTTTCACAATTCAGGGCACACATTTGAGACATGACAACAGCTTCTAGAAAGAGAAAACTCACGTACTGGAATGAAATTTCTGGTATGAAAGAGGGGGGTGGGGTCAGGTGGGTGTTAGAATCTTCTTTCAATTGTTTTATGAATCTGGTTGGTTCCAGTAGGCCTTAATCTTTATCTACGAATCCGTCGCAGTCATATTTTGATTTTATTTTAAATATTACTCAATTTGGAAACTTCTTTTTGGACCTTATTATGAGTAACTTTCGATCTTCGACTGTAGTCGAAAGAGCTGATCGAACGAAATTTCATTTGGTATTATGACAAGCATTCGATATAAACATTGTTTATCATTTAGATTTTTCAAAAATTTTTCATGGAAAGCTTAATTCTGTTTGATAGAAAATTCGTTGCTCAGCGAAATTTTCGAAGCTCATAATATGAATTTAACTTTCGATTTTCGATGTTCGATACTCAGCGAAGATTGAAAATAGAATGCAACTGATAATAGGGGCTTTTATGTTAGGCCCTTATCGAATATCGAATTCATTATTTGCCATATTGTCGCAAGTTTATTTTAATTGAAATTTATTTACTGGTAGAGCTGAGAAAGTTATGCCCTAATTCTGTTCGACGATTGTGCCGTCTTGTCTATAAACGGAAAAAAGCCGCAGTTGTGATTCTTTAAAACAATTTTTATTTATTGTCTATGCTAGAAGGTTCGTGTATATGCTTTACGGTTTTGTTCCACACCATTATATTTTTTAAAACATGAGAATTATATTTTTCATTATCAAAGACAACAACTATTTTTGAAGAAAATGATTAATATAATTCAAAACCAAACACTCAAAACTATTTTCAAAAAAATCTCCTAAATCTTCTTACTGAATTAGGGCATTATTGTTTTATGACTTTTATGTTTGAGCCATAACAAAAATTTTTTTAAACTATGTTCAAATATTAAGACATTATGACACTTAAGACACTGGTTTGGATACCCCAATTGTTTTGTCCCGCATACACAAATTTTCTATATACATATGTACATATTTTTAAAAAGTAGCTTTTTGTGCTGCATACATACATACTAAAGTCCTGCACAAGACTATTTATAAGACCTTTCAAGACATGCGACATTTTTTAAACGTTTTACTACAGCAAAATATTCTAAAACAAACGCTAAAAAAACACTGTTGGCAAGACAAATAATTAAAAAAAATATTGCCAACAATGTTGTTTAGTGTTTATTTTAGAATATTTCGCTGTAGTAAAGCGTTTAAAAAATGTCACATGTCTTGAAAGGTCTTATAAATGGTCTTGTGCAGGTCAATAATACATACATACATATTAGAGTGGCCGTTAATATTTTTTTTTTTTGATTTCTTATATTCTCTCCCCCCCAATCGGTTCAGTTTTATGTAAAAAAAAATTACAAAAAAAATTCATATCGATAAGTTGTGTTTTATGGGATGCGTCCGCCCCTCAAAGTTGGTCTTCAAGCCCATTTTTAAATGTAATTTTTTGTATATGACTATCTTTTAAAAAAATCATTTTACAAGAATATGATATATGGCAATATTTTAGCTCTTCGAGTCAACAACATTAGTCTCGAAGAAAGTTTTTTGGTAAAATTAATATTTTAGAAAATAATGAAGAATATAACCAACAAAATACCAAACAATTTTGTGTAACAAAATTATATTTATGTACATGTATATGGAAATTTTTTATATTAAGCATGTACAATAAGAGCATATAGTCTGAAAAAAAAACTAAAAAAAACAAACAACTTTGAGGGGCGGATAATGTATTTTAAATATACTTTGCGGCAAACCAGTAACCACCCGACGATATCTATGTGTCTATAAATTCATTGTATCTATTGCTGAAGTCGGCCTAATACTTTTTATAGAGAAGTTTTATTATTATTATTATGTATTATATTAAAGAGTTTTCGTTCAATTTGCTTCTTTTAAAAAACGATTATAATGTGCAAACCTTTATGTTTTTCTACGTTTTTTTAATAATATCAGGACAATCATATTTAAATTTAAATTTTTAACTCAGAAAACTCAACAAGTCTGGCAATTAGGCAAACAACAAACAAGTCATGTAAATCAAATAAAAATTAACCCATAAATGTACTGAATGGCATAACATCAATTAGTAAAAACGAGTACGTATGTACATACTTATATACGTATGTAATCGACAAGGTCCTTTGAAAACTCCACTGTACTCTGAAAGTCTTCTTTATACGAAAGCGAAGTCACGCAAAAAATCCAATTAAATTTTGTTATATTTTTCAAACACTGTGTGCCATGCAAAGAGAGAGAGAGATATATAGAGAGGGAAACGAATAAAAAGCAACCAACAAACTAATAAACGATTTTAATAGTTACACGTGCCACCTATTATACCAGCGAAAGTATTTTTGAAATGTCACACAAATTAAAGAAGTACAATGTTGCAAATATAAATATGTATATACATACATATGTACGTATGTATGTATATATAAATACCCATATGTACATATATACATACATACATACTATGTATATGAATTTACAAACAAACTCACATATGTATTCGTATCCCCGTGCGCACATTCTAACAGACAAACCTAAACAAGAGCACTAATAATCAAAAAATAGAATTTTTGAATTATTAATGCAGAATTAATTTTCATATCATTTTTCATATAGTGTGAAAATGTCAGGGAAAAATTCTGCTCGCGAGAACAATTTTTATTAACTCGCTCGTTTTAAAATTTCTGCTCGCGAGTTCAAAACTAGAACTAGAAGTTTCCAAATCGCGAGAACAATTTTTATTAACTCGCTCGTTTTAAAATTTCTCGCGAGCACAAATTTTATAAGACTCGCACTCCTTTTGTGCTCGACTCGTAAGCATTACATGACTCGCCTTAAAATTTGTACTCGCGAGTTTTATTTTAAAACTCGTAAGCACAAATTTTAAAATAGTGCAAAACGAGCATAAACGAATTCATAACGAGTAGTTATTACAAAAATTTTTATTGTTTATTATTATTATTAAAAGTTTACATACGTATTTATATGCGAATTTGAAAAGTATAGTACTAACAAATGCATATACATACATATATAAAAATATATGTTCCTACTTTCATGTCATGAGGTATTTTTTAAATGTTTTAAGGCTTCTGCTTCATGAAAAGTTATGCAAATGCTTACCTGTCAGTAATAAAATATAATTTCAACATTGCATCCTATAGAAAACAGAATTTGAACAAACAAAATTAATAAAACTCGCGTATAATTCTTTTTAACTCGACTCGACTCCCGAGTCGAATTTTATTTTTGACTCCTAAAATTTGAATTCTTCTCGCGAGTCCTATTTTCCGTTCTGAAAAATTAAATGCGCTCGCGAGTTTTATTTTTTTTAACTCGGGAGCAGACAAGAGTAGCTCTTTTCAATAAAAAAAAAAATAAAACTCGCTCGAATTGAATTCGTTTGCGAGCGAGTTTAATTCGAGCACTCTCCGCACTCTGGCACAAATATCTCATTTACTCAACTTTTGAGAGAAAAATAAAATTTTCTTTTTCCAACAAGTTGTGTGTAAATTGAAAACTTTAAACTCGTTTTCTGGCAAACTAGTGTTTTGACTTATGAAATGATCAAAATGTATATATTAGATTCATAAAAAATTCTGTTGCCTGTCGGTCTTGCCTAGGCTTGTCTGTAAGTGGAAATTGTGAAAAGCGGAAGTGTGTATGTGCGTGTTGTAAGAAGATTTACTGTATTTCTGATTTAAATTACATATGAAAGTATGTATGTACGTATGTAAGTACATTTATGTGAGCTAGTGCTTCAACGTGTTTATATGATAAAAAAAAACTAACTGCCACTAAAATCAACAGCAAGTGTTTTTGGGCAACAACAGCAGCTACACAGGGCAAGCACAACAACAATACTGTGTACAAATAGTTTAACGAGTGTTGAACTATAAAATTTAACCACTGAGATTTTGTTGTCTAACTCCCCGTGCAATAATAAAATAACACACGAAGATTATACCAACATGTTGGCAAGTGTATGGAGCAAATGTACACAACAACAAAATTGTAACAAAAAAAAAAAAAAGATGAAATAATCTCATACCGCCAAACAATGTGGAAATGAAAATCTACTCTTGTCTTATGTAGTGGACATAAAATGATGAAAAAAAAAATCCCTGCAGTTTTATGAAAAATTTCACTTAAATCTACAAAAGGTGTTTTTATATAATACTCGTAACACTCAACGTGCCAGCGCAGCAGCAGCAGTGGGAAACAGTGTGAAATGTATGAAGTGAAACAATTTGCATAATTTATGCAGAAATTAGAAAATTATGACAAGGCGAAATCTATTAAAGCTGGTATTTTTAGTCACGGATCACGCTATGAAATTTTTCTTGCAGACAATATCGTCTCTGTTACATAGGTATAGCCCAGAGTTGCCAGATTTTTCCGATTAATTTTAAAAATCGCAAAAAATCGCCAAAATCAATTTTATGTAATTATTCTTAATACTTATATATATGATAAATAAGTTTTGTTTTTATATAACACTTTGCTTTAATATAAATTTTTATAAAATAACCGTATAAAAAGCAGAAAATCGCCAAAATTACAAATTAGAAATTATTTCTTGTAAAGTTTTCTTAACCAAATTCATAACGCATTAATTAATATTATTAATATATGTAAGAAAAATCATTAAAATCACATTGTTTTAATTTCTTGCCGGCGAGTTTTGCAAGGACTTATTTTTTGAAACTACTCCTTCAACAAAAAAATTTTCCTGAATTACAAAAATTTTGAATTTAAATTTTGTTAAAATTAATAAGCAAAAAATTCTTCAACAATATTGTTTATCGCCATGTCGTCAAATCAGAACTTTATACGGCAACAACAAGTTGAAGAATCGCCACGTTTGGCGAGAAAAATCGCCATCTCTGCTAACCCTGGTATAGACCAGAGATCTGCCTGATTACGAATCAAACTGCATAATTTTGCCTTTTTGATAAATTAATCTTTATCTAGCACTTAACATGAAAAATATGAAAGTTGCTAATGCATGATTCATATTCACATTTCACATATTCACTATTGGTAATAAATGCATGCTATTGCTTGCAAGTTCTGTTTATTCATATGATTCACAGAAGCAGTGAATCAGTATGATTGTTTTGAATACTTCTTGTTTTGAATTCGTCCTCTTATTATTTCTGAATTCATTATGTTAAATTTTCTTAAAACACTTTTCAAAAGTTCTTTAAATTCATTTTAAAAATTTATGAAAACATATACGAACTGTTTTATTAACACAAGACTTTATCTGTCCAACGTCCTTTTGTGAGTAATTTTATCATAATACAAAACAACCAAACAACAGTAAGAACTTTTTATTTACTTTTGCAAACAGTATGCACTTAAAAACAAGACTTAGTTAATGACAGTCAGTTGTTAGAGATTTAACACTGCAAGCAGCATCATCATTAGTTTTCTCCGAGAAAAGGGACCTAGTGTGTAAAAAAACGGGTGTGTGTCAAAATCGATAAAAATGAGAAAAACATTAAAATTTAATTTTTCTCACAAAACTTCATTTTCACACACTAGGTCCCTTTTCTCGGAGAAGGTCACGTATAATGATGTTAAAAAACAAAATAAAAGCATTGTAAATGTGAGTGGATAGCAAAAGTGAATCAACTCATCCAGTTCTCTGTTATAGACATGAAATTGCATATATCTGGTTGCCCTCCCAAAGATGCCAGATTAACAGCATCTTTTTAAGCATTTTAATTATGAGACACTAAAACGATCAACGCCACTGAATTAAATTTTTTTATATTTTAACCGACTTCAAAAAGGGGGAGGTTATCAATTGATCTGTATTTTTTTTTTGACATTGTTACTTCAAAACTCGGTTCATATTATACCGACTGTAAAAATTCTTTTTTTTGCCTTAGGGTGTATAGCTTCATTGTAAAAAAATTTATCGCAATTTTTTTATTTGATTTTATAATATTCTACCTATTTGTTTGCTGCGAAACCTAGTTACACAATTTTAAAGTTGAAAAATTGAGCAGGGCTACGCCCATTAAAATTTCTTACTATATTTCATGTGGTTCTTCTTAACCGGTACTTACGAAACTTACCACACACCTTGAGCTTTAAAATATACTCAATCTTGGATAAAAAAAAAATGGGCGGAGTCTCGCCCATTAAAACTTAATATTTTATATTAAGTGGTTCTACTTTAACGATTTTTACAAAATTTAAGACACACCCTGAGCTCTGAAAAACACAAAATCTTGCATTTAAAAAATTGGCAAAGTCACGCCCATTAAAGTTTAATATTGTATCCCATAATTTTTTTTCGAAAATGTTCTATCAATATATTTTCAAAAAATTATTACATATAAATTATTTTTTATACACAGGAAAAAAAACAATTCCTGCTGTAAACAACTTTAATTGGAAATAAAACCATAAATCAATTAATTTAAACAATTAATTAATTTATTTGAGTCAAATAAACTTTTGTTTAACAATTTAATTAATTACAAAATTTATTTGACTCAATTATATTTTTAAATGATTTTTGGTTTTATTTTCAATAAAAGTTGTTTGTTGCAGGAATATATTTTTTCTGTGTAACAAACTCTGTTGCATTTATTACTTTTCACTGTGCTGGCTGTCTTGCTAATGAAAAGTGTATCCTTGATTTTAATGAATATTATCACTACATTTTTATACATTTTCCGTTTGCCTCAATTTTCCATTTGAAGTTTTTTTTTATGACAAGCAAAGATGTGATTTTATACAACTGCCCTATAAAACCTCTCGACATGGGTCGTGTCATTACAACTTTTATATTTCTAAGCTCGTTGTCGTAAAATTGTTCATTCGTTTATCAGTCCTTGCGCTTCTATGGTTGCTGTAACTGTCATAACTACCCTTAAAATTTCAATTTACATTTTATTTCTCTTATATGGATGGCCTTCATCTAAATATAACAAACTCATTATTATCACCTTTTATTATTATTATTATTACTGATTCAGTTCTGAAATGGGACCAAATATTCCTGTGCTCATACACTCCTGGCATATAGCGACTGACTACCAGGCAACAACACCTTTTCAATGGGTTTTTATCATTGTTTGGGAAAATGTACAATATTTATATACAAAATTATTTTGGTTTAGCAATTAAATGGAAATATGTCACGTTCAAAATAATTGTGCTTGTTCATTTTATGTCCCTGTTTTTTTTTTTTTTTTTTTTTTTGAGAGAGAGTGTGTGTGTGTGTTCTACTTTTTGTTGTCGGTCGTTTATGTGCCAGCTTTTTTATGTTTATGTATTTTTTGCCATGCCACCTCCTGCGGTATCCTTGTAATAGGTTGGCTGTTAGGATTTTTGTTTACTTTGTAGCTTTGTTGTAATAACGCCGCAAATGGCTATCCACAATTGTTTCCTAGCTTTTTCCTGTTTTGTAGGAGTTTGTTTTGGTTGTTGTTTTTTTTCCATGCGAGTACGTTTGACTGAAATAAAAATTTATATTTATGGCTTGTATATGTGTGTATATACTATGTAAGTATATAACAGAATGTATTCGGCTGGCATTTTCAGTTATGCAAGAATCCATTTTTATATAGTATAAAAGATTGCTCTCGCACGGGCGAAACCTTTTCACGAACTGATTCTTCATTCAGATTCTTTTTCTTCTGTGAAATTTTTATATATTGATAGTAGAGATAATTTTGTGCTATGGGTATGGTGATTATCATTTTTTTTTTGGGATTTCGGCGATTTTCCTTAGTTTTGGAGATTTTTCTTAGCTTTGCGATTTTTTCGGTTGCCTTTTTTTAGTTTTGGTGATTTTCTTTCCGGTTGTTGGCGCTTTTTTAGATTCTTTTTACTTTAAACGATTTTTTAGTATTGACGCTTTTTTCGTTTTAACAATTTTTTTCGGTTTTTGACGATTTTTTAGACAATTTTTTTTTAGTTTTTAGGGACCTTCTTAATTTTTTTTTTTGATTTTTTTTAGTTCTGTTGTTTTTTTCGTTTTGGTGATTTTTTCCGGTTGTTGGCGCTTTTTTCGGATGCTTTATAGTTTAAGCGATTTTTTCTTGTTGCTTTATAGTCTAAGCGATTTTTTAGTATTGAGGCTTTTTTTTTCGTTTTGACAATTTTTTTCGGTTTTTGACGATTTTGTTTAGTTTTTTAGCGACCTCTTTACTTTTAGAGATTTTTTTTACTTTTGGTGTTTTATTTCGTTTTGGTGATTTTTCCCAGTTGTTGGCTTTTTTTCGGACGCTTTTTAGTTTAAGCGATTTTTTAGCGTTGACGCTTTTTTCGCTTTAAAATGTTTTTTCGGTTTTTGGCGATTTTTTAGTTTTCTAGCGGCTTTTTTACTTTCGGTGTTTTTTTTTCGTTTTGGCAATATTTTCCAGTTGTTAGTGATTTTTTTCGGATGCTTTTTAGATTAAGCAATTTTTTAGTTTTGACGATTTATCTTCTTGATAATTTTTTTCGGTTTTTTTTTGGCGATTTTCTTAGTTTTTCTTAGCGATCTTTTTACTTTTGGTGATTTCTTTGTACTTTAGCGATTTATTTTATTTTTAGTGATATTTTTCATTTAAGCGCTTTTTTAATTTTTGACCATTGTTTTCGTTTTGGCGATTTATTAATTTTGGAATTTTTGAATCTTATAGGACATTTACATCAGCACAAAATCTAGCATTTTTTGACTAAAATCTTTATAAAAATCTATACCGTTTACACCAGCTTTTTTGACATCAAGATATTTTTTATCCAAAACAAAACCCATCAACTGATTTATTTCCAAAAACTACAACCAAACAACTTCATTGTAGCCAATTCACACACTTTTTTAAGCAGACCGTAGCTAATTCACTCACCCTTTGTTGTACAGGGTAGTAAAGAATAAATAAAAACAAGATTTTTATTAGATTTCCTACAAATCTACTGAACAATTAGATTTCGTTTTGTATGGGAAATCTGGAAAAAAGCGGCTTGATTCAACTCGAAATCTCGGAAGTACTAGATTTCGAGACAGTATAAATGCACTATTAGACGTTTTTGAAAATGTTGAGAGTTTGTTTCTTAAGGTTTCCAAGATACAGAAAGTTGTCAAAATTACATAGTCAATATTACATTAACTGATAGAATACCCTTTAATTTTAATTTTCACTGTTAATGATCAAACAGAATTGCGACATAAACACATTTTCCATACAAATTGACACAAAAAATCAGCACCAGAAAGCAGTCGATAGATAGAATTTATTTTATTTTGACAACGTTTTTTCTTATGCTCTCACATATAAAAACTTATTCTCTCAAACATGTTACCATACTTTCAATAAATTTCATATATTTTGTGAACAAAACTACAAAGAAAAATAAGCACAAAAGAAAATGAAACAAAAATTAGAGAGCATTTGAAGTTACTGCCGTAGATTTTATTATGGGCTTTGATAATTTGACAGCGATTTTTCCTGAAGTTGCGGACTTATTCTGTTTAATCATTTAATTGGTGTAGTTTGCAAAAAAAAACACTAAATGATCAAACAGAATTGGGGCATAAACACATTTTCCATACAAAATGACACAAAAAACTAGCCTCAAAAAGCAGTCGATAGATAGAATCTATTTTATTTTGAAAACGTTTTTTCTTATGCTCTCACATATAAATAAATATTCTCTCAAACATGTTACCATACTTTCAATAAATTTCATACATATTGTGAACAAAACTACAAAGAAAAATAAGCACAAAAGAAAATAAAACAAAAATTAGAGAGCATTTGAAGTTACTGCCGTAGTTTTTATTATGGGCTTTGTTAATTTGACAGCGATTTTTCCTGAAGTTGCGGACTTATTCTGTTTGATCATTAACTTCGAAAATTTCAAGTGTATATACATATGTATATAATTGTCTGTATTTCTTGCCAAAGAACACCCTTTAATTTTTACATGTGAGAAAACTTCCGGTCCGTAGCTTTTACGAATCTCGAGGAAACAGCCTGTGATAGACAGCTAGACGGACGATCATCGTAACGAAAACAATAGAGTTCATTTTCACCTTTAGTTTACGGAACCCTGTTCTTTTTTATATTTAGAGTGCAACTTTTTTTTAATAATATATGTGGCATTGTCAAATCTAACCAGCTAAGGAGGGACCTTAATATTTTTAGACTTTTGTTCGGGATAACAACGTTATGTATAGCATAAACTTTTCGTGTAATAGAATACGATAATTTTTCTGTTTATAATGCATACACAATTATTAATTTACTGTTGGTAAGTCTATTCTTAAACCCGTATTGCCGTTCTCACCACAACTTAGTTCGGTTGTCAGAATGTCAATCCACACCAACCGCACATTGGTATTGCCATTCACAACTTAAATAATTTTTGTATTTGCAGTTGATTTGGGCCCTAACAAGCAAATATTAGTTGAGATTATTAATACTAAACTATAATTGGGTTGTGCCACAGTGACGTTGACTCTCAGACTACCAAACTGAGTTGAGTTGAGAACGGCAATAGGGTCGTTCATTATTCGGCTAACTTAAATGCAACTTCGAATTTGGCTGAAGAAACTTTAAATCAGAATATAATCGAATCATTTAAGTTGATTTCCAAATAAAAAGTATTATAACAAACATATTTTTGTGTTTGACATGCAAATGGAATGTGATTGTCAGGCATTAAAATTACTCATATCTACTTACAAAATATTTATTATTAAAGATTCATATGTATGTATTTATATAAATATTTTATTTTGTTATTACTGTTGCTATGACATTGATGAATTTTCATTTTCATTAAAAATACACAGCCAGTGGCACACTCAATCTCTAGTTCCCATTGCCTCTGCCCATACCGCCTTTGTTTTATAATACATCTCCATACATACATATGTATGTATGTATTTGTCTGTATATGACTGCAAGCGAGCACATAAATTCATCTCTTATGGATATGTACATATGTATTTTGGTATGTCCTTTTTTTGCCAGCATACATACGATACATATTTTTATTTAAATTTCATGTTTGCGTTAATGTCAATATTTTGTATTTGCATACATACAGTCGACGCTGGATAAATTCAAACTCGTTAATTTGAATCTCCCGATAGATTGAAGTGTTTCCCAGTAACTTTCTGTAAACCGAAAATCGTAATATTTATCGATATATTAATTCGTTTGCAGTAACGATAATTTCTTTCACTGTAAAATTTTTTTCAGTGTACAGCTAATTTATTCGCCACTTAGTTTCATATCATGTGAATTCTCTTTTTCTACCTCAATCGACAGCTAATAACGTTAAAATATGTTACTGGATAGCAAGGTCGATAAGTTTTTGCTATATTTCTTATAGCGATACCATTATCGTAATAAGCGTTACTGAATCCAGGTATAGGTCTCTTAAAAACATGCAATAAATTATAAAAAAAAAAAATTCATTTAATTCACACAATTGATAATATTTTTCTTAATTTTTCCTGAGTCCTCGTCACAATCGGAAATTCGTTGGACCAAACTTAATGAAAAAAGAAAATTAATTCCATTCTCAAGAGTTGAGTTTTTACCCTTTAAAAACGATTTTTTGTGTGGACTTCTGCATTGTTGTAAAGGGTTTTTTTTAAATGTCACAACTTTGAGTTGACATCACTGCTTTATTTGAGCATCCATTTAACAGCTGATAGTTGCTTTTTGTTCAGTTTGTTTTGAAATTTCATTATGAATCGACTTACACCAGAGCAACGCATGCAAATTGTTGAAATTTTTAATCAAAATAATTGATCTATTCATCAAACTCGTGGTGCACATCTTCCATTTCCTGATGAAGACCATTTCCGATTGAATAGGTACATAAATGAGCAGAATTGTCTCGCATTTGAAGTGAGTAGAATCCACAAGATTTTGTCGAAACGCCATTACATCCACAGGAAATTACTGTTTGGTGGGCTTTATGGGCTGGGGGAGTCACGATGATGGTCAGAATGTCACTGTCAATGGTGAATGGTATATGAACATGATTCGAAATTTTTTCATACCTCAGATACGTGGCATTCATCTTGCTGATATGTAGTTCCAACAGGACGGAGCCACCTTTCACACATTGGGCGCTACAATTGATTAACTCAAAGAAACTTTTGATGAAAAAATAATTTCATATAATGGCCTAATTAATTGGCCACCAAGATCGTGCGGTTCAACACCATTGGATTATTTTCTTTGGGGTTATGTTAAGTCAGTTGTCTACGTTGATAAACCTCAAACAATTGAACACCCTTAGTTATCGGTGAATTATGGCCGCAAATGCTGCAAGAAGTTGTTGAAAATTGGTGTTCCAGATTGCGCCTTCTACGCGCCAGCCGTGGCGGCCAGATGTCAGAAATCATATGTAAACATTACTTTCACAAAAAAGCCCGTTTCATTGATATTAGAAATATATTTCCTTGTTTTATTATCTTTTAAACTTGTGTCACTCTATAAAAATCCCCCTTTATAAACACGTCACACGATACTGACTGCGCTGGTCTTGAAGCAATGCTTCCTCTCTGCTGTTCTTCTCATAAAACTCACTCTGCGAACGATCACTGTTTATACAAAAATAATGACTTATTGGCTTTACTTTACTTTACTTTTGCACAACAATCAATTGCGGTGTTCACAATACTGAACTTTAATTTTCACAATAGACAACTCAACTTTTAACTTTTAATGCTTAAATTAGACGTGACATAGCCATAACGCTATAGCCATAACTAAACCAAAATTCAATTGGTTTCTATGGTGAGAGTTATGGCGAGTCTCTCTCACTCTCGCTCTCACCATAGAAATCAATTGAATTTTTGTTTGGTTATGGGTATGGCGTTATGGCTATGTCACGTCTAATTTAAGCTTAACTGAACTATGTATATTCAATTGAACTGCCAGCAGATGCGTCGCCCTTTTTAAACTTCACACACTTAGTTCATGTATTAAATCTATTTGTTTGTGCGTATGTAAATCATTACAAGCCATTTATGGTGGTTGTTTTTCTGTATGAAGTACCATGTGTGTGTTTCTATGGATGTGTTTATCTCTTAACAAGCAGAAGCTATTTCATTATTGTTGTTGCTATGGTTCTAATGTTTACTTAATCATCTGCTTGTTTGTGCGAACGTGTATGTATTTAGTTTTTTAACTAAATAATTCTGGATAATTCTTTTTGTTTACCAAATGTGTTTATGAAACATTTGCATAGAGTTTGTTCACGGCAATTCCAGTAAAAATATTTTTATGACTTACAATAGGATTAATTATGCATTTTTTGATTTTTGAATTATGACGTCGTTTTAGTAAATGAGCGATTTGTACATGTAACACATAACAAGGTTCTAACTAAAAAATCCGAGATTTAAATGAAACTCTTATGAAATTGAACTATCGATTACGAGTATTTGAGATTTTTCTCTGGTCCCCTGAATTTCAAATTATCGAGAGTGTACTGTATATATAAGTGTTTATATATGCAGTTATTGTGCAAATGTATAAATATAATTTTGTTTTCATTTCATTGACACTGACGTATGGACTTCAGCACTTGTAATACGAGCAACTATTACTCGTAAATTTATATTTGCAAATTATTCTCTACTTCATTACATCACAGCAACATACATACTTTAAAATGTGCGTGTACTCGTATTTAAATATTTAAAAAGTGTTTGTTGTAATATTTATTTATTTTTATTATGACCTTAAGTTAAAATAATATTTATTGATATTAACAAATGAACGTGTTTGCAAAAATAAAATAATGGATGCACAAAGTGGCAAAGTTGTATGTAGTTAATGGGCTGTAATGAAGTTTATTTTTGTGTAGGCAGTCCTCTGGTCAAAATGGCAAAAGATCAGTTTGAAGGACACTTTAGTGTTGTAAACTGCAAATTGTGTAGTATTGATATAAATTACAAGAATAATTATTCAGAATTATTTATTATAGAAAATCAATTTTGATGTGATTTTGATTCGATTCTGGGATCAAATTATGGCACTCGATGTCGAAAGAAATTACAAGATATTTCAATGGAATTTATATCGAAATATTTTGTAATTTCGATGCCGTAATTTGCCCCCTGCATTGCTTCGAAACAAACAGCTGGAGGAATATTACGGCATTCGTTTTCATACCATTTTAATTACGTTTGCATGGAAATTTCGCTCGATATCGAATGCCTTAATTTGCCGCTGTTTTGTTTGCATTTTGTGGTAACATTTCGAGAAAAACTTTTTGGTATTATATTATTCTAATAATGATTTGCACGGAATTCAATATAGTAAATGCTGTAGTGTGGAGGAAATATCCAGTAAAACAAAATTAAACAAAAGCTATTGAGGAAATATTTCAATCCATCGGAACTGTCGGAGAAGATCATTAAACTAGAAAGTTGAAATGCATTTCCCTCTATAAAATATTTCTTGCGCTACTCTGCCAGCAGCGGAAGGGTCTTATGAAAAGGCAGTTGGAAACTATTCCACCGTTAGTAGTTATGCAACTATTTTTATTAGCATTAAATGCTTTAGAATTCTCATTTAGTTGATACGTTAATTGCCATAAGTCTTCAAGATTTGTAGTGATTCGAAAAGTAATCCAGGATATCGATTTTTGTTTCGCTGCACGTAAAAGTAGTTCATAGAACTAAAAGCATAGTCTGACGATTGTAAGATCTCCCATAGACATCTGACTTTTGTAATATATCGTAGTTAATAGTAGCCAATCTCATGATTCTCCGAAAACATCTTAAATTGCAATCGTATTAATGATAGTTATTATTAGCCGAACATAACATATTGTGAGAAAATAATTAGCCCGACGATATTTTACCAGAGTTTACATTATATTTTGTTAGTAACCTTAACTATATATATCGTGTTACATCAGAATAGCTATTGCTAAGCCAAACTTTATCACTAGATCAGCAAAACTATCGATAGTGGCCTCATTTGATAGTTTGATATAAATATATCGATAGTATCGTATTATATAGCTTTTGCAACATCAATTTGAGTTTAAGCAAAATAGAGAAAAATATCTATATATAAAATATATCACAACAGAGATGATACCACAACTGCGGAAGAATACCACAGCTATTGCTTAAAATGCTTTCCGAAATTGCCAAATAGAATTAACAACTAGGCCCACTGTAAGTAGTACAAAAACACGCTTGATATTATATATTATATGCCAGTTATACGAAACTGAATAGACTGGGAAAGTAAAATAGTTTACGCTTTCATGAAGACTTAATGGTCCTTCGAGTCGTAGAGTTGATTTGATGGATTTTAAACATATTTTCAACACTACCAGCACATTTCTTAACAAACACCATGTCTTTCAGCGTTTTATTCTAAACGAAGGGATGTCCAAAGAAAAAAAATTGATACTTAAATCTCTCGTTACTCAATCCTAGATACTTTATCTCACAACAGAAATTTTAAGATCTTAGAACATTATTATTAATAATGCTGGATCTGGATAGTTGCATATAATTCGAATGGCATAATAATATTCATTCCATTGTTTATTAATTTAATAAAGCTAAATTTACACGATTAAAATTTTCTTCAAAATTTCTCTCTTTTAACTCGTGGAAACAGCAAAATTTCTTAAAAATTTCTTAAACATTTTGCTGTTTATTACATGAGTGTAAAGCATTTTGAGGAGCAATTTTGAAGAAAATTTCAATCGTGTAAGCTTAAATGAAAAGCGAAAGTCCCTTAATTCTTTTTTATAATTCTACTAATTACTCAAGGCAGCCTTTCTCCATAACGATTGTAGGCGGTATCATTAAGCAAAACAACTTATTTTTTATTTTATTTTATGTGACATGACCTTTAATTTGTTCAAAACTTATCACCGTTTTAAAAACTTGGCTTAATTAGTGTTACATAGCTTATTGTAAACTAACGAAATCAAGCTTTTAACTTTTGGTCCTTCGGACTAAGTAATGCACTAATTAGAAGCTAAGCAAATCTCAATAAAAATTGGAGCAGAAATATTTATTTTTTTTAAATGTCTAGCTTAGAAATATGATTTTAAAATTCTTTTAAATAAATATGTATCTAAGCTTAGGCCAGCAACACAAGTTCTAGTAAAATAAATGAATATTAATGACTTAATATTGTACTTGGATGCTGGTAAACTTAACTCGAATGAACAAACAAAAAACATATTTTTAATAAAAAATACATACCTACATACTTACACACATAATAGTTACTTTTGCTGCAATAACACGAAGGAAAAAGTGAAGTATGTCAACAACATATAAATTATTGCTGAAGAAAAGGAAAAACAAGAATTTAAATGAGGCGATTATTGTTTAAACAAATAATAAAACATTAAGCAGCATGATGTGAATGACACTTTTTGTAAATGCAAAAACTGCAACTCTTAACCGAAAAGGAAGAAACAAAGCGCTACAGACATATAAATTATATCAAAAAGAACAATCAAACTACATATTTCAATGGATATTAAACCGTAAAGCTGGAAACAAAATGTAGTTTTATCACATTTACAAAAACTTTATGAACGTTGCAAAAGTTTTGTTGAGACTCGCTGCTTAAAACAAAAGCAACAATACGAAAATGTCTTGCTACAAATAAAATGTATTTGTTTTAAAAGTGTCTTCCATAAACGATTTTATATGAGACGAAATAAAACTCAGCAAAAAATTTTTAATAATTAATAATCAAGCACAACTCACTTTTCCATACAAACTACATATCTTTAGCATTACTTGACAGCAGTTATGTAACGACTGAACAGTAAAATAAAAACCAATAAATTATTCACCCTTTTTCCAGTTGTCGACATCGACGTCACGTCAATACAATACCAAACAACAGAGGCCTGTCTACCCATTGTCGACAACAACTGACTGCTTTTGACAGGCACATGCTATTTTCCAGAGCTTGCAGAACAGAAATAGACTGTCAATAGCACAAAACTGTCGAGAGCGTGTAGACAAGCTCCAATTTTTGAGTATTGTATTGATGTAACGTCGATATTGACTAGTGGAATAAGGGCGATTATCTGCTTGGTTTAGTAGTAGAGCCTGTGCCTAAGGCTAGAACGCACTCCAAAAATGCCATCCTGATCTTTTGAAAATTTCCGTAAACTCCATCATACCAGCATTGTACACAGAAAAAAATATTCCTGCAATAAACAACTTTAATCGAAAATAAAACCAAACATCAATTAAAAATGTATTTAAGTCAATTAAACTTTTAATAATTTAAAAATTTATTTAATTACAATGTTTGATTGACTCAATGTAATTGATTTTTAATCTTATTTTTAATTAAAGCTGTTTATTGCAGTAATATTTTTTTCTGTGTATTTTCTAAAACGTCGTACGATTGTTTCGGATTGTGAAGTCTAGCCTTTAGCATACAAATAGTTCAACCTGCCGAATTCATGTTTGTGTGATTTTTTTTTCATTTTACTTCATATAAGTGAATTTTAAATAAGTAATTTTAATTTTATAAATGAGGAGGCGCAGAACAAAAGGTGCTTTTTTGCTCATTGCAATTTTTTGGGAAATCGAGACTTATTTTTTTCGCCCCTTTAAAATATTGCAAGAACCTGGAAATGCTGACAAGTTTTTTACTTATCTACAGATGCATCTAACTGTCATAAGTCACCCCAGTAAATGTGAAGTATGTTTGATATAATTCCAATTTTATTTTGGGAAAAAGCACCTTTTGTAAAAAAAGAAAGCAAAAAAGCACCTTTTGTTAAGAAAAAAAAAAGTAAAAAACACCTCTTGCTAAAAAAAAGTAAAAAATCACGTTTTGTTAATAGAAGGAAAAAGTACATTGTGTAATGCGAATACAAATATATGACGATAAAATTTTGACTGAATATGGTTCAACCTGATCTAATATATTAAAAAAGCACCTTCTGTTAAGCATCAAGTTTTTAGAACCCATTTACTTTGTAAAATAATAATAATAATAATAATGCTAACTTGATTGTTTCTACAAGATTTTAATCTAAATATTATAAAAATAGCAAAAAACCAATTTTTCGAGAAATGCGAAAAAGCACCTTTTGTTCTGCGGCTCCTCAAATATAAAATATTTGAAAAAGGTAGCACTGAAATATTTATTTATAATTGCATATCAGCTTTATGCCGTTTGTAAAATAATTAAGTCGCTAAGTATAGGGCGACAATGGCTGCTAGAGTGAATTGCAGTCGTGTAGTCGGTAGCCTGCAGCTTTGAATGTGTTTAATGCATTAGGGTTGTTTTTTTAGAGTAACGTACATCAAAGATGAAAAGGAGCTACGGACTTGAAATTTTTTTCACAGAATATGTAGAACTTTGGCCGCTACAACAATAAATATATGACAGTTAAAAATTAAAGGGTGTTCCAGAACGAGCAACGAAATATGTCAAAAAATATAATTATGGACTCTTGAAATTTGCAAAGTTAGTGTATTTTTGTACAGACTACAACAATTAACACTAAAATAAAAAAAAAAATTAAAGGGTATTCTATGAGTTAATGTATTTTGATTCTGTAATTTTGACAACTTACTGTATTTTGGAAACCGTAAGGGGCACACTCTGGAAATTTTCAAAAACGCTAAAACATAAAAATCGCAAAATTAAAAAATCGCCAAAAAAAGAAAAAATCGCGCAACTAAAAAAATTTCCAAAACTAAAATAAATCGCAAAAAACCAAAAAATCGCTTAAATGAAAAAAAATCGCCAAAATAAAAAAACGTTAAAAACAGAAAAAATCGCTCCACTAAAAAAATTTCTAAAACTAAAATAAATCGCCAAAAAACAAAAAAATCGCCTAAATGAAAAAAAAATCACAAAAAAAACGTCAAAACCAAAAAAAATATCCCAAAAGCGCTAAAAATAAAAAAACCGCCAAAACTAGAAAAATCGCCAAAACCAAAAAAAAAAAAAAAGTTTAGTGTACTGAGTCGAACTTTACTGAATTTATTGTAATTTAAATCCATTTTACAAACTTCATCTTATTGCTTTTATTCCAAAATATTTTCATCAATATGCCAAATCATTCTAGTATTGTTTCTAATGCAAAAATAAAATAATTTACATCCTCCCATAAAAGAAATGAAACAAAAGAATATTTATGCCACTGCCTCGGTAGAGTTTTTGTTTTAACTCCTTTAACTTCATAACAATATTTTGCTCATTTCGCCTTAAAACAATGAATGGAAATGACATTTTTGTTTTAATGGAATGCGCTGCCAAGTATTAATGGTATTCGATGGAACTTTACTTTAATATCAATAGAATTTCAATTGTAAATGTACTCGTAACGCACCACATTCAGCATTATTGCTTTCTTTTGTTAATTTCACTTCAATGAAAAGGCAAAACCGCAAACGAAATTGACTTTAACTTAAAGTTGTAATAGAATTTGTCTAAAGCAACACACACAAAAAAACAAAAATATATGTATGTGTTTGTGCTTAAGAGCGGCGGGCGTTTATCATTAGGGTGGTAACCTCATAAACCCCTCAGTTACAGTGAGCCACAGCAAGTCAAGCGAAAAACTAAAAATAAAATATGGTTGACATTTGACAATTATTATATTTTGCTAGACCTCCCTTTTTTTTTGTTATCTCTTGCCTCTAACATTCTTGGTGCCTTTTCATTTCCACACTCTATTCATACAAAATCAAAAACTCAACTAAAACTTGCTTTTTATATTTGAAAATATTCATAAGGTTTGTTGGGAAAAAAAAACTCGCAAGGAACTAAATGGGAGTGTAGAAAGCAAACCTTCATAAAAAATATAAAAAAAAACTGAATTGTAATTTAATACGAAACTTTTGTCGTTAATGTCATTTCGTCAATTACTCGACAACTTTCAGCAAGAGAGTTGCAAAATAGGTCAAATGCTTTACGCACTCAATACATTTTCATCAATGGTATTTGTCGAAGACATTTTGTAAGAAGTCCATAGAAGTATGAGGTATACAAGGTTAAGCATATTATTTGTAACTGAAAATGATTTCGGCTAAGCTAAACAATATTTTCTAAAATATTTTTTGAACTTAAAAAATATATACAGTGTAGTACGTGTGCTCTTCCATATTTGACCAAAATGACCACTAATCTTCTAAAGAAAAGTACGTTTTCTTAAATCTAATTTATTGGCTCTACCAGAATATTATATATATATATATATATATATATATATATATATATATATATTATAGACACCAACCTCCTATACCGGTTTCAGCGGATACTAATCCTAATATAACATCAGGGTGTCACCTCTGTAATTCGAAACGAAAGCAAATGCTTTCGAATTGTAATGTTAATAACATACAAACTCGAAAGCTTTTTCGAGTTTGTATGTTGTATGTTTTTTCCCAGAGCGCCCTCTTTCGTTGATTTGTGTAGCAGAGTCATCGGTGAAGTAAAATAACCAATAAAGTTGCTACTAAACACAGTCTCATTGACACCAGAGGCGCTGCAGCACTGCTGTAAAAAATAACGCGCAAAAAGCAGAGTTGTAAAAGAATAAAACTTTCCTCTATATCTTCCTGCACCTCCTGTCTTATCTATCACTATCACTTTTCTAAAGAAGGTAACACATGGTAGTAGTAGCAAGCATTCATTGCCTGAGTGTCACTTCTACTCGTAAAATTTTATATAAAAAAATTTCGAGTTTAATGGTTTTCTAAGCAAAATGATGTTCAATCCTTTCTTACAATACACCCAGTCATAGACTTTCAAAACGCCCATTTATCTTTAATTTTATTTATTTCCAATGCCAGAATCGGTTCTGAAAATCTTCTTTGATATTATCTAAACAAGTAGGCAGATTGTTATGGTCCTTCGAACCATATGTTGATAATAAGTTCTTGTAACTACATACATACATGTGCATATTCACTTGATTTTTAAGAAAATTATTAATATAACTTGTTAAAGATATTTTAAATCTATAACAGAAGATATTTTGGATCTAGAGTGTAGAGTGTATATAAAATTCGTTATAACCGACTAAATTGTTCTTACATCTCTTTATTATTGTTAAGCTTCGTTCCATTTATAAAACTTTTTGCTGCAGCCAACTTTTAATAAAAAAATAATAAAATAACTTTTCGAAAATAATAATAAAAATTTTAAATATTTCTCCAGCTTCCTGGAAAAACCAATTATTGAAAATTTCACTTTTTGCTTTTTCCCAAATACAAACACAAAAATGAAAACTAAAAAAAATTTAATTTGAACAAACAAAAAATATTTTTTTATTTTTGGTCTTGCCGGGAAAAGTCTCATGATTAAATTAAAGCTGGAAACAGGAAAAGAGCTGCACAACGACGACACGACACGACTGTCGTATCTCTCGTTACACCTTCCAATTTTTCTTATCATTTTGTTTCTGGTGTCATTTACCCAGTCAGTAATGAGTTTTAATGCCACAAAATGGTGCAAAAGAATAAAAGCCATTTGACATCAATTTTTAGCTTCTTTTGGTTGCTTTCCCCTACTTATTATGGTTTGGTTGTCTGGTGCGCGTTTTTCTTGTTAAAACGTTATTTTCTTGTTTCCGGTAAACAGTGAAAGGAATGAAAAAAAATATAATAAAAGCCGGCTGTTAAAGAATTGACAGGTATGATTGAAGATGTTTAAGCAGCAGCAAAAGCAATAGAAAAATTGAATGTTTTCTTGTTCAAAGGAAGTACTTTGAATGCTTTTTGCGGTTGTGTGTTTGTGTGTGTGTATTTTATAGTTTTGTGCTGTTTTGTTAAATGCCGTTTACTGATTTTCAATTTCCTCCTAATGGCAGGACCAATTATCATTCTGTTTATGAGACTGATTGCTTTGTAAATGAAAGCTATTATGAAAAAGCATACAAAAGAACTTGGAAGGCAGAAAACAAAAATATAAGCTGATGTAAGTTTATTTTCGCTTAAAACTTAGAACAAAGAGCAAAAGGCTCTATGTGAAAAATAATTGGGCGTAATGATAAAAGGTTTTCAGCAAGAGCAGCTAATTGTGAAACTTAAAAGAAACAAATTTTATACTAACAGAAAAAAATAACAATCTAAAATCACCATGCAAAAATTTTGATTTGAAATCATATTAAATCATGTTTAAAAAGTTTAAATCATGATGGTGTATATATTTAGTGCGTATCTAAATAATAATGGCTAGATTCCCAGCAAAAATTACTTATTACCATCAGAACTACTTGCCATATAATGGCTAACTTTTCTGATTACCAAATTTTATTACTCGCTTACAAAACACATTACCTAAAATTTAAAAAAATTATGTACAAGTTGCTAAATAAGGAGAATAATTTTTTTAGATTAAATCGATTACGTGATCAAGTTGCCAAATAAAAAAAGTAAGTACTTCTCAAAAATCGATTATTTTAGTCTCACGCCTTGTTAAAATCATTAAGTTGGTAATCCAGTAAGGAACAGCTTCCACCAAAAATGCTTACTTCCAACCCGATTACCTTTTTTAAAAATTTTTGCTGGGTTGTTGCAAATTTAGAGATGGTAAAATTGAGCTTTCATTACAAAAAAAAGCTTTCAGCAAATTGTAATACGACTAAACAAAACAATTCACATATTCCATTTGCCATAAAGTATACAAAGCAGAAATATACATCAACTGGCACCACACACAGTGGACTAAACACAAGAGGAAGCTGATGATGAAAGTGTAGTGAACTTCGAAAACAGCATGTTGTTCCGTTCTGCTACATGTTTGTCAGAATATTTACAATTAAGTTTGGTGTTATTTGTTCATTAATAATTATCACATGTAATTTGGCTTACAAAGCGATATGAACTTTAGCCTACCACGTCATGAATTCCGAGTTCAAATCTTGGACGGGGAAGCCAATTATATTATATACCAAAATTTTTCTGATGCCTGTTCCAATATACACACGTAAGTTCAATAACACTGTGTGACAAATTTTTATGAAATTAAAATACCTGGTAAAGAGAAAAGTGTCGAAAAAACCGAGTAAATTATGTTTGGCGAAAAAATACACACATATATCTAAAATTAACTGAGTCAAGATATACATGGTTCGAAAGGTCTTAGTCTCTTCTTTCTATATCCGTTTATATAATAAAAATCGGTTGATATTTACCTTAGTTAGAGGTTGAAGTGTCTAGTGGTACAAAAAACCGTATTTTTTAACTTTTAACTCTAGATTTTGGAAGTGTTTCGAAAATTTCAAATACAGATTGTTGTTATACTCGAACAGGCATTTTTTTTATCACACTGTGTAATTAATAAAATACAATGGCTACATTAAATTAAATTCATGTTGCTTTAACTTGAAATAATTTTGATTCAACATGGTTATTGCTGCTATTTTAGTACCGAATATGTGTTGTTTTAACTTGAAACAACTTTCCATCAACATGATTCTTCATATTGATTTTGAGGCACTTGAATGTGAAATCAACAAGAAATCAAGTTATTTCAAAAGGAAAACATTTTCTTTGTAGATTACTGTAAATCATGTTAGATTAACATGAAACACATATGAAGCAAAATCATTGCCGAAAATGATTAAATAAACCTTGTTTATGTAGATTTTTTTTCTTTGTGTAAAAGTTATTTGCTCTATTCTTCTCATGAATAAATTGTAACTACATTTAGAAAATCTCAGAATTATATATTTTTTAAAACTTTTGCATATATATGAGCGATGACTGATTGCCACAAAATTCATTCTTAAGAAAAATCTATAAAAGAAGTCCATAAATTCCTCATAATCAATCATTAACATGATAAACCATAATTACGCATGTTTTCGTTTATGTTTTATTTCAGCACTTTTTAAATTAATAATACCAACCCACGACGATACTTTTCCTCTTGCTTCCCTGAAATATGTTTACTCAGCACTTTTTATTGCTGCAAATGTTTCTTATGGATTAAGATAGAAGTTCCTTTAATGTCATTGCAAACGAAGAGCAGAAAACCAGGCACAACCAAGTCAAGAAAATAAAAAATTGCAAATGTCACATAATAAATTAGTTATTTTGCAAGTTTATTTTTTTTTTTTGGTTTCCGCCCTAAACATTTATATGATAGACTTCCCAAGCTACTTAGTGTTGAAATCTTTGGTGCTTTATTTATGTCCTGTGCTTTCCTTCCCTGTTAATAAGAGTAGAGAGGTGCTGATGTCTTAAAGACACTCATAAATCACAGTCACTCATGTGTTATGTTTTTGTTACTGTTTGTATTTCAGAAGTTTTCATTTCACATTTTGTTTTGTTTGTTACTAAAAAAGTACTTTATCGGGCCTGTTCTGCAAATCACGACATGTCAAATCACGGTGATTTCAAAAAATTGATAAAAGCTAAATCACAGCTTTTGTAAATTTCACGATTAAAAGCGATAGAAGTTGGAATAAAATTTCTATTATACATGACAAAAACTTAAAATACAATAAAAATCCACTAACAAGTGAGTTATTAATAGTTTGTTTTTGAAATCACCGTGATTTTCAGAACAGGCCCGATACGTCTTCTTTTTCTTTTTTTCGTTTGTTTACGCTCGTGCAGCTTTGTTTTTCCCTGTCTGTTGATTAAGTAGCAGCAGGTTTGCACAAACACTTGAATAGACAATTTTTAAAAATGGAATAAAAGAAAATAAGCAGGCTTTTTCTTAAAACTATGAATATTTAAAAAGTTTTTGAATTTTCTACTTACAAACAGTACAAATTTAAGCATATAGCATTCTATATAATAATACAAAATATATATCGTTAGCTTTGTGTGCCAAATTACATGTGATAATTATTAAATAACAAATAACACCAACTTATCAGAACGGAACAACATGCTATTTTCGAAAGCCACTACACCTTCATCAACAGCGATCTTTTGTGTTTGGTGCACTGTGTGTGGTGTCAGTTGATGTATATTAATTTGGCTTAAAAAGCGATATGAACTTTAGCCTAATCAAAATATATATATCGAAACAAATAAAGTTCGAACAATAATAATAAAAAAAAACTAACTAAAATTAATAGCTATGTGCTTGTGGCAAAAATTAAATAAAAATGCAATAAGTTCTGAGTATACACAGTGGACCAAACACAAAGAACGCTGATGATAAAGGTGTAGTAGGCTTCGAAAACAGCATGTTGTTCCGTTCTGCTAAATGTTTAACATAATATTACAATTAACTTTGGTGTTATTTTTTCATTAACAATTATCACATGTAATTTGGCTTACAAAGCGATACGAACTTTGGCCTTATCAAATCATATAAATTTTATTTTAGCAACTTTTTTTATTTTCCATAAATTTTTGTTCTTTTCGCAAAACTTTTCGTTATAAAATTTTAGCCTAAGCGAAATGGATACGTACTAAGTGCATTTTTGTCCTATCTTGACCGTAATGATCCCAAGCCTATACACAAAGACTTTGTTCTCCTCTTCAAAAATCATTCGTTGAACTTTTTTATAGCTTTGCTATTTATCTCGCGATACAGGGGTTAGGAAATAATTTTCGTAACAAAAATATTCGACACTATTACAGTTATAAATTTATTTTTGTTTTGATTCCTTTGTACTTAAATCAGAGCACGAAAATAAACGAAACAAATTGTTTGATTTTCTTTTGTTTAATTCTTTGGAGTGAGAGAAACAAAAACAGTGAAAACGATTGCTCAATTTGTTCAAGGAAAAAAGAAATAATTTTGTTGCTTTGCATTTGCGTATATACAGTGAATAACGACAACAAACTAATAAGTCTAAGAAAAAATTTTGTTGTTGTTGTTGTTTGTAAGACAAAGTTGTTTGTGTGTTTCTTATTGCTGGTGCTGCATGTGTGCATGTGTATTTCGTATTGCTAGGACTGTGTGTGCTGTGAGCAGTGATGGGAAAGTTGGTACGATCGTACTTTTTTGATACTATTTAACATGAAAAAGGACCGTAACACATTTGATACTCTCACGGACAACTTAGATATGCAGTCAGAAGACGCGCGCATGCATATATTTTTGAAAATAATTAATTTTTATAGCTTTGCTATTTATCTCGCGATACAGGGATTAGGAAATAATTTTCGTAACAAAAATAATCGACACTATTACACTTATAAATTTATTTTTGTTTTGATTTCTTTGTACTTAAAAGTATAGTACGAAAATAAACCAAACAAATTGTTTGATTTTGTTTTGTTTCGTTCTTTGAAGTGAGTGAAACAAAGACAAAACAAGAACAATGAGAACGATTGTTCAATTTGTTTTTGCTTTGTTTTTGCATATGAGCACAAACCATAGAACAGCGCCGATCGGTTGTAAGCCGGCTAACACCTGTCACCAGCCACAAACAATACATTAATTTAATCGCACGCCGCTAGAAAATAAAATAATGGGAAATAAATGGAAACGTTTTGAAATATTTGCAGAGAATTTGACATCATCACAAACATAATATAATTTTATTGCATTGTTATTTCACACATGAAAGTTGTTTTAAATAACTAAGTAGCAAAGCTATAACCGGATGTCCTAAGACAACTCTCTTCTTTTTTTTTATTTCTAAAAAAGTGTAATTTTCTTGTGCGATAACTCTTATCGCTATACTAAAAGCAGTTCGCACAAGTAGCTTTCAGGCGATATACATACTATCTACCTTAAATTCTCTCTATTTGCTTCACTATCTCAACCAAAAGTTAGTTCAGCGCCCTGGAATCTTCATCAAATTTTTATAAAATTTTCACTTTTAAACATTCACATTATTTTTCAATTTTCTCTTTCCCCATTGTGGTTTCAATTCATTAAACATCATTGTCATTGCAATGTCCTTTCATTTGCATATTTTGGTAATAAAAGCGTTTTTGAAAAAGTAAACCAAACAGAAAAACAAAAACATTGCCTTTTATTAGTTAAACAGAAAAGCCTTAAAGGCAACATAAATTAGCAGCAGCTTACAATAATTTCTAAACAATTTTAATGGATTTTGTTAGAAAATAAAATAAATTTTTTTTAAGGGAAATACGATTTCTGTATTTACACGCCTAAAGTTGCATGTTAAAGCCACGCTAATAGGCAGTTAATGCTATTCGGGTTTGTTTGTATTACATTTGGTTGAAAATGATTTTTTTTGTTCGGAAAAACATTAAAAAATCCATTTAGAGAGAAAGTGATTATTTAAAGGCGGAACCAGAAATGAAAAAAGGAAAAACGAAAGTCATATAGAAAAAAAACCAAAAAAAAAATATTTTAAGACAATCATTAAGCAAAGAATTAAGGTTTAGATTTAAAAAAAAGAGTCAAAAATGTGGACTTGTTATGAAGCAAAGAATGTGTAAAAAGTTTAAAGAGTGGCAAAAAACGACAATTTATTATGCTGCTGTTTTAAAGCAAGTATCTAGTAAAAAATTTGCTTATGGTCCTTCGAGCTTAGGGTAGTGGCGAATTCTTCAACTACAGTCCTTCAACTTTTAGTGAGACCCAAGGAATATTAACAGAATGTGATAGATTTGGCTATCATATGCTTAGAGATCACAAGCTGTAGAGAAAACTAATCAAATTGTGCATCGGAAAACTGCTCATGGTCCTTCGAGCCCACATATAACGAGGAATGTTGATGGTAGCTTCGATTATAGTGGCTAACTCTGCTTTTTGGCTTTCTGATGAGCTAGAAAATTTTTCTAGTTAATATATTTTTTAACTTAGTTATGATGGTTAAATAGAGAGGCAAAGAGATACATTCATTATTGCCTGGTGCTTATACCGACTTTTTCTTATCTCTCTGGATTTTTTGACGTATGGCAGTAAAAATTTCTATGCCCTTAAAGTTTGTACCAATTTCCCTCTAATCATAAAAATGTGAAGCAAAACTTTTGTTTTACTAATTCTACTTTAGCTGGAAAGATTAAGAATATTGCGCTAAATTTTTGTAAAGAGCTGTTTTCATCAGGAATATTCGAAGTAATTCTCAGATCATATGCTTTTACTTCAATAAAAATTGTGTCATATACGACAAGTTTTAAACATCTGACTTGTCAAATTTGTGAATCATCTCACAGAGAAAACAGTGCCTACTAAATACCTCATAAAAAAGAACAAAATTAATAAGAAATCTCTATGGTTTTTTTCAATAAGGAAATTTTATTAATTTCATAGAGAAAACCTTTTTGAAAAAATCAAGAAGATATCTTGTACTTCTTGTGAGGTTATCTTATTGATTTTTTCAATAAAAAAATGCGTCTTTATTCTCTGTACTTATGTATTTTCATTTAAATTCTATACCATATACTATGTATGTATGTAGTATGTTGTAGATGTTATTTACTTATACATACATACATACCATCATACACCTTAGGTTATATTCTTAACTAACTTACTCACCAAGTGTTGAAGCAGCAAACTTCTACCTGATAGACAAGCACTCTAACCAATATGCTTACAAGCAGCCTGAATAACCATTGAAATTATTTTGCAAACATTATACAAAAATGAAAAAGATCATGAAAAAAATTTTCTCTATGTCTATTTATAGATGTGAAATAACAAGACACCTCATAAAATCAAGAAGATTTCCTTGTTAAAAAAATCAATAAAATGCTTTACACATACTCATATAGGAACCTAGTAAAATGAAGAAGAAAACCTTATTGAAAAAATCAATAAGATAGCCTAATAAAATCAAGAAGAAAACCTTTTTAAAAAAAATTAATAAGGCAACCTAATAAAATCAATAAGAAATCCCTATAGTTTACAAATTAATAAGAAAACCTAATAGAATCAAGAAGTTTTCCTCTATGGATTGCTTTTTTGGTGCCAAAAATAACGGAAATTGAGTAAAAAAAGTTGTGAATAATAAAATTTCTTCTTGATTTTATGTGGTTTTCTTCTTGATAAAATTAATAAGATTTTTTTCTGCTGGGATACCCCTTAGCCTAAAAACGTTTCATAGAGAAAATCTTCTTGATTCTATGAGGCAGTTTCTTCTCTGTGCTGACTTAAGGTAAATTTTATCTCCACTCTTTTCAAAAAAATTAAATTTACTACGGCAAGTCTTATGTTGCTTAACTTTAGACTTACATGGAACTATTTCAGTAGTTCGTGTTAAACACAAACATGTACTCAAACTCATGTAATTTAACTTAGACTTGGATCGACCGCATTCCGTAGCTCGTCTTCGGGAGAAACCTACGATCAAACCCATTTAAATTACATGGGTTTGGCCATTGGTTTGTGTCAAAAATGAGCTATTGAACTAGTTCCATTCAAGTCTAATAATGATATTGATTTTAGACTTGGGTGGAACTCGTTCACTAGTTCATTTTTGACACAAACATGTGATCAAACCCATGTAATTCAAATGGGTTTGATTTAAAAAAGAAATTATTTATGTAGATTATTATGTTCCATTATTAATGACATGCCATTAAATAAACATCAGATGATTTTGCCCAAAAAGCTCATATTGGAAAACCCTTTATATTTACGATAAAAATCTAGCAATACTACTTTTACTTTACCATTGAAATTTTAAATGTTTGAATTTATTTCTAAAAAAAAACAGCAACAATTCAAAAATTTTTATGTATTTTATAAATATAATTAATTTAAGTGTAAATTAATTGAATTTAATTTGTTAAAACACACAATTAGTTCACAGTTCTTTCGTTGTGTGCATTATCCATATGATATACGATTACTTATCCCCAAGACGTTGTTGTACCATAATTGGAAATAACCATTCACAAACAAAAAAACCAATTGTGGAAAAAAGAAACAAAGACTAATAAAATAAAAATAATGAAAAAGCACATACAAGATTTTTTTTATTATTCTCGTTTCATTTCTCTAGCTAAGCGGAAATTTAGCGATAACCCACACAAGGGTTGGGCCTTAATGCTGACGATTCTGCTTGCTGCTGGTGCAATAGTGTTTTAAATTTTAATGTTTTAAAGAAATACATAAACTTATCACTTACACTTACACTTGCTTTAAGGATTCAATGGGTTTTTGTGTAGGACAAAACAAAAAAAAAAAAGAAAAAAAATAACACAACAAATAGCGCAACTGAAAGCGTCAGCTAAAGCGAAGCAAACATAAAAAAATTATCTCAATTCATTAATCTTAATTTAAAATGAACGCGTTGACTGAGGAAGAAAAAAAAGTATTTATTGCATTTATAACTTGTTATAAACCCCCCGAAAGAGATCGAAATAGAACTCAGGGATTCAGCGGCGTGTGTGTGTGTATATCCTTATTTGTATACAGTTATACTGCTGCTGTGCCGTTATTACCCAATTGACCTGTTAGTCAAAGGCAATATTTTCATCCTTCAAAACAATATGTAGTTTACCGAAAGAGATTGAAATAGAATTCGAGGATTCAGCGAGTGTGTGTGTGTGTATCCTTATGTGTATATAGTTATACTGCTGCTGTACCGTTATTACCCAGTTGACCTGTTAGCCAAAAGCAACGTTTCCATCCTTCAAAACAATATGTATTTTGTCGTCTATAAAGCGCAGTAAAATGCTGCTGTTGGCTAAAATTACATAGTGGCATCAACATCATATCTGTGGCAATATGAAATAGTAGCTTAAGTATACTTAACCAAAAAATGATTTTAAAATTTGTTGGTGTATATTTACAGCCTTACCCTGCAAAAAATTTGGTGACAATTGATCCAAACGTACTCGTCCTATGACTTAAGAAAATTTGGGTGTTATATTCTCGTGATGTATCGTCTTGATCTTGAGTAAATTTAATTGAGACTCGGTCTAGTATTGTAGTAAAGCATAGGCCCTGTGGTCAAGTGGGTAGTGTGCAAGCAAGCCTGTTATGTTATGTCGGTTCGAATCTGAAAAAATTTTCAGATTAAAAATAAAATGTGATTGTATTTGTAGCAATCCTAGGCCATCCCCATGTAAAAGTGACTGGTCCGCTTCATAGGAAGTGTTAGAACTCTGACTGGTCCCCATCACTTGGGGACCGGTTACGTGACTAGTCGTGTGTCAGTTTGATTTCCTGCAGGGTATTTATAAACATTATTAAAGCTTTATAAGAAATATTTTGTATGAAAGTCGGGGTGTTATTATGTAATCCGAATCGAACGGAAATGTGTTCGAATTGCAATGTTAATAACATACAAATTCGAACAGTTTTCGTTTCGAATCGAATTACATAATAAACCCTCTGTTTTGTAAACACTTTATAAAGCCTTAATAATTTTTATAAATAAGACTGTTAGTGTATACCTAAAGAATATAAGGTTGTTGCGGTTGCAGCGGTAAGCGCATTTACTACCAAGCGTTGCTTCGAATGACTACATCAAATTGAGTTCATAACGTTTCAACTTGAAATAATTTTAATTCCAAAAGGTGCATCGTGTTATTTTACTATCGAATATACGTTGTACCAACTTTAAATAATTTTGATTAAACGAGATTCCTTTATTTTGTTTTAACGCTACTAAAATATTGAATTAACATGAAATATAGTTATTTCAAAAGGAAAAATTTTCTTTTGAAGATATTTAACTGTAAATCATTTTGAATTAACATGAAATACATATAAAGAGAAAAACATTGCAAACAAATATTACGTTAACCTTTTTTAGGTAAATTTTAATGTGAAATTTTTCTATGTGCAATGCAAACTCTAACTGGAACATAACACGGCATAATAAAGCTAAACTTCTTAAAGTCTACTTAATATATTATTCCATATTTCCATAGATATATATTTTCTTAGTCTCTATGGTAAGATATATATATCGTAGCGCGTCATTTGGTTGAAATTTAGAGAAATTAATCATTGGCCAGTAATGCACCTGCTCAACACCAGAGGCGCTGCAACGAGCCTAAAAGCTAAAACTAACTAAATGAAAATCACATTCACAGTTGCAAAGTCATCTCTTTCTATTGTTTCACAAACTTGATTAAATAATTTAAAATTCAATAAAAAATTGCCATTTGTTATTAAATTGTCTTTGACTTGTTTTCGTAATAAAAACAAGGTCCAAAAATTTTTTCGGTTAAGCTTTTTTGGTGGTCATGCCAATTACTAATTTTTCATGATGGCTGGCAGTCATGGCTAACAGGGTTTTAACACTTTTGTTCTTGATAATATTTGGTGGTTGAAAAATTTTTCGTTGTTATTTTTTTTTAGAAAGTATAACTTTAATTTTCCATTACAATTTAGGCTGCTTAATTCCAGCAAAAAGCCAAAAATTCCCCTTATTCATCCTTAACACTCACATGCATACATATAAAAAATATCTTTTGCTTAAATTTAACACTTAAATGTAAAGTTACTTAAAAATTCAAATAAAAGTCGAAAGTGGGAACAATTTGTTTTAGATATAAATTCTTGTCTGTTCGATAAGAATTGCTTTTTTTTCAAATAGTTTTTAAGTTAAAAAAAAAGGAATAATAAATATGGCTTAAGGGTTTTTTTTTTAAACAAACAAAACATTCCACAAAACGTTTACTGAAAAGATAAACTTTGGTTTTCTTGGTTAACCAAGAACTCCTGTAACTAATGGGTAGACTTCAATGTCAAAAGTTTTTGAAATAAGCTAAAAAAAATCATCATATGTTTATAGTAAAACTCTTAATATGCTATTGAGAATCATACCATATAAACACAATAAGCTTTAAAGCCTCGAACAAAAAGCTTTACAAAACAAGCAATTTTATTAAATTTTATAACAATTTTTATTTTCTATTACCTTTTTAAAATCAGTTGCTTATTGGTTAACAATAAAGGTATGTATTTAAATGCAAAAATAAAATGAAAATATTTTATATAAGAAGTATATTTATTTCCTTCAAAGTAATTTTTCTATAAACCACAACCGATTAAGATTTCGTTTTCACATCATATCTTAAGCCCACTTACCACAGCGTTCAGCAGAATGTTCTAATGAACCTAACGCCAATTAGTAGCATACCTCAAAATTATATGAATAAAGTGCACTATTTTAAATTCCGCAGCAAAAAAAAAAAAAAAAAAAACAAAGAATACAATTGCACTTCTATTATACGTAAGGGACAAATTGCATATTTTTAAGCTCTTATATGATATTTGCATTTCCAAAAGCCCTAAACAACAAGATTTCAAAATTTTAGTCGCAGAGAGAGAACAAAAGAAAAATAAACACACACAAACCAACAAAAGCTTTCTAGCAATTGTTGCATTCTCTTCAATTGCAACAATTCTTATTGTTTTACAAAACTAGAAATCATGTTACTGGGTTTTGCCTTTTTTATTTGAAGTGTTTTTTTGCATTTAAGTTGTAATAGTTTTTAAGTTGTTCTTTTTTTGTTGTTTTTTTTCTAAGTTGGCATGAGTGTGTAGGTTTATTAAAAATTTAAACTTTTCCACTCAGTTGCCAGAAAGCAGACTAAATAAAGTTTATTTCTAAAATAAATACTAGTGTATAATAAAATTAAAAAGTTTTCCATTGTCTGGTAAAAAGTTTGTTTTAAATTAAAACAATCTATATAACACAAAATAAAAAAACAAAAAAAAAAATAAAATAAAAATAAATTAAAATACAAATAAATAAATAAATAACACGATGTATTGTTAAAGAAACTATATGGTTGTAAACCAGCTACGTCCAAGCCATATGCATAATGTGCAAACTTTTACAAAAGAGCTTTTGTGATTTTATACCGACGAGAGTACAACATCCACAACAACAACAAAATAGACAACAATGCTTGCTCTTACTTTGCTAAGAAAGATGAACAAATTTAAAAGCTTTCAAAGCTGTTTACCGAAATGCAAATATCAGTGTATGTGTGTTTAGACCAGCTACGTCCAAGCACACATACTTTGGCAATTGCAATTGGGGTAAACCGCTTTGAAAGCTCTTAAATTTTTTCTTCTTTCTTTGCAAATTAAGAGCAAGCATTATTTTCTGCTGTGTTCTTGTTGTGGTTGTTGTGCTCTCGTCGGTGTTAAAGCACAAAAGCTCATATGTAAAAGTTTGCACATTGTGCATATGACTTGGACGTAGCTGTCGTAGATACATAGATATTTATAAAAAATATAGGTAAAAGCTGCTTGCTAAAGCTTAAACTAAAGTTCCAACGGTATTTAAAATGTTTCCACTCTTCAGAAATCTTTATAATTCCAAACCGTATACATATATATTTGCATAAAAAAGCTTTTGTATTATAAAAGCTTTTGCATGTGCCAAACTTTTTAAGCTGTAAAACAAATGACAAATGTTTTCTCAATTTAAATTTAGATTCAAAATTAACTTAAAAGCTTTGTCGAAATTTAATAAAGCTTTTGTTTTAATAGTTTTACTACTGAATGGTTTATTGTTTAAACCAGCTACGTCCAAGCCATATGCTCAATGTGAAAACTTTTACAAAACAGTTTTTGTGCTTTCACACGGACGAAGCGCAACATCCTACCAGATATAGGCGACAACATGCTTGCTGCTTGGTTTTCAAAGAAACAAGAACAAATAGAATGAGCTTTCAAAGATATTTAACTCAAGTAAAAGTGTCAGAGCAGCTGTCGTAGATACATATTTATGTATAAAATATATATATATATATATATATATATATATATATATATATATATATATATATATATATATATATATAAAAGCTGCCTTCTGCTAAGGTTCCAGCGATTTGTAAAAAGTTTACAGTTCTATAGAAATCTTTATAAATTAAAAACTGTTTATGTATATATATTTGTACACTTAGAAGCTTTTCAATTATAAAAGCTTTTGCATATGCAAACTTTTAAGAAAAAAAAAACAATACTTTAAAAAATAATGTTATAAATATATATTTACATTATAATATTTATTAACTTCTATTTTCTAAACCGTTTCTAGATATAAATCAGCTATGTCCAAATACTGATATTTGCATTTGAGGTAAACAGCTTGGAAAGCTCTTAAGTTTGTTCTTGTTTCCTTGCAAAGTAAGAGCATTGTTGTCTGTTGTCTTATTGTTGTGGGTGTTGTACTCTGATCGGTGTGAAAGCACAAAAACTCTTATGTAAAAGTTTGCACATTGGGTTGGATGTAGCTGATTTAAAGTTTTGAATGAGAAAGTGTAAAAATTAAACAGGTTAATTAAAAAGTGGAATCAAGGTCTTTGTAAATTCCAAGGAAATAATGTCCTTCACTCCTGTTAACAAAGAATTCTCAATTTAAATTTACGTTCAAAATTAGCTTAAAAGCTTTACCAAAATGTAACAAAAAAAAAACCTTATTGTATTCTAGTTTTACTACTCAATCGTTTATAGTTAAGGTCCCAAAAAAAAAACTTCATGAGTCAAAAGTAGATGGAAAAAAGAACAATTTATTGATTTTGAAACATTTCCTTTGCAAATATTTGCTGTACTCACATTCGAATGACAACACAAACATACAATTTTATAGACAAAAATATTTTTGAACAAAAATACCTTTATTTCCTTCAACAAGTAAACATTGCAAACATTTGTTTTCTTTTATTTTATTTTCCAGCTCTATACATATGTACATAAATACATATGTATAGATGTACGTAAATAAAGCCCAAAAAATAAACATTTTATATAAATTTCCAATTTCATTTTTTTTCCATGCGCTGCTCATTGTTATGAATCTGCAATTTGTTAGTTTTCGTAGCACTTCAAATTTTATTCATGTTTATAACGTTGTTATTTCATTTTTTGAAGTAAAAAAAGGTTATTTTTTGGTAAATTTTTGTTTTCTTTCAGCTTGAAGTACGTTAAAGCTGCAAATAAATAGCGTTTTTTAAGGGCTTTTAGTTACATATTTTAAAAAATGCTTCAAGCTTGCTGAATTTCAAGCACCATGCTAGAGAGAGACTGAAAATTTATTTAAAAAATATTTTTTAGTTATGTATAAACAAAAGGAATATACATAGATATGTATGTATGTACATATAAATTTTTAGTTCTGAACTCATGTGTAACCACACGTGAAGTTATATTCCTTTCTTTGACTGTATTCTTATAATATTTTTGATTTAGCAAAAACAACAAAGATGAAATAATTGAAATATTTTTTTTTTTGACTGAAGGAGACCTTTTAGATTTATTTGAATATAAAAAATAAAAGCATTTGCTGCTTTTTTCTTTGTCGCTCCTAAAAGTATGCACAAACTTTTAATTTATTTCCTACTTAAAAACGGATGTAAGAATGTAAGGGCCTGTGGCACGATGTCGACAAGATGCGACTAGCACACTTAAATTTAAAACAAAAACAATTTTGAAATTTTGTTTTTGTTTCAAATGTAAGTGTGCAAGTATTCGAACGTTGTCGACATCGTGGGACAGGCCCTAAAATTATTCATTTCATTTTTACTTTCATAAGATTTCGATTTCATTGAACTTTTCTTAATTGTTAAAGCTAAGACAGAAATTAAAGCTTTCCCACCTTATTCACAAATAATATTCCACCTTATTGTAAATGACCTCATCGACGTCACATTAAGACGACAGTAGATATTGTCACTTTTCTGCTCTATATCGGAAACAATTGGCTCTTATTGACAACCTGTCTTACTAATCTCTAAGGCTTTGTAAAGAAATGTAGCATATTAATAGGTCAATTGTAGTCGACAAATAGTAGACAAAGCCATTCACAATAAGGAGGATTATTTTCATAAAGTGTTACAAAGCAAATTTTTTATAAACACAAACTATTTTTTTATGAATAAGACCATTTAGTTAAATCCGAATTCTGAAATTTGTGAATAAAATTAAAACTAACAAAATAATTTTTAAATATTGTCATAAAAAATATAAATTTTATTTTACATTTTATTAAAAACATTTTTGCTTTTATTTTGTTTTATTTTTAATGTTCTAACTTCATCTATTTCTATATTTATAATTTGATTAGGCTAATAGCATGTTTCCATATACGTGTTTTGGAGCAGAAAACTTGTTTTGTTCAAAACCAATGTTTTGCTACATGTTTTCCCCTTATATTTTTCATATCAGGAAAACACCTCAAAGAAGTGGTTTTCCTCCAAAACATGACAAAACTTGTCAGTGCAGGTAGCACTGCGTTGCTGGCAGAAACTTCGAAAATATAAAATATAAAATATTCAAGTTTTGAAGCAATTGCGCAAACCACATCACTTGTATTTATATGTTGTTTATATGCAAATGAGTGAAAAATTTACTAATCTAAATAATAAGGCTTGTGGCCTTGATAATAAAATGAAATTGTTTTCGAAAATTCGTACAACCAAAACATGCAAAAGCATAATGGAAACATTTCGAAGTGTTCTGAGAAAAACAGCTCGTTTTGCTCATAGCGAAAACCTACTATAAAGTTCGTATTGCTTTGTAAACCAAACATTTTTTCGTATGCCAAAATTAAAAAAATTGTCATATATGCAGTTCTAAATATTTTCCCAGGAAAATATTTCCATAATCATATGCTAACAAATGGCGAGAAAATTTCGAATTTTCGAAGTCAGATATTTTTTTTAAATTTTATCTCAAATAAAAGTGTGCAAATGACCTTTTAAAATACGAAAACAATGAGTGGAAGAAAGACCTCGGGGGAATAAGAATAAGGCTGCTAGTTTTATTATTGTCACATAAGTCTCTAAATTTAATTTTAATTAATATATTTTTTTCTCGTTTTCTTACAGGTACGTGCATTTAATTATTATAAGTATATAGCTTGGAACGTAAATATTAAGGTATGTAATTTTTATAGATTTCAAAAAATATTTTTTTTTCATTACCAGTGTTACATTATGGGCTTGTCCCACTCTATCAACAACGACACTTAAAAAAACCTTCTCCTGAAAACTTAAATTTTGGCCGCTTACGATTAAATCCAAAATAAGGCTCGATATAATGTAATAATAAGAAAAGTTTCAAAGATTTTAGAGAGACATACATATGCATATAGCGAACAAAATAGAGACAGAGCTGGATATATAGAGAGAGATGGGTAGAGTCAGCACTAGATATAGCGAGATGGATAGATACAGAACTAGATATAGAGAGCTAGATAAAGAGAGATATATAGAGAGAGAAAGAGATAAAATAGATAAAGAGCGAGAGTTATCGTCGCACATAGATTAAAGCTTTTCTGAATCGGTTTATGTGTGAGTTTTTCTTTGTTAAAATTAAATTAAAAAAAGTCTACCCAAAAACAAAATAATTGCGCCCACACCTTCTTTACAATAATTGTACAATAATTTATTTGCTTTCATTTTTATTGATTTAGCTTATGACGTTTTTAAAACAATCATTTATTATTTGACAAAAAGTAAAAACAAGACCCAAAAACAAAAATAATACATAATTAAAACGCTACCAACCATTAAAATGTGATTAAAATGAATGCATTATATTTAGAATTCTAACCACAAAATGTAATAATAATTCATTGTAATTAGCGCTAATTAATGTTGTTATTAATGGTTTTATTTATGTATGTTAAAAATGTATTTTTCTGTCTCGTATAGTTTTTTTTATATCTTGACAAATTGAATTTTATTGCAATAATTATTATTCTGAAACACATGTTTAATTATTTTTAACATTTGTTAAATCAAATATTGACTATTGGATTGGCGAGGGTTGCTAGACAAAAATCGTAGAAAAAAAAAATTTAATTTTAGGTTAAACTAAAAAAAACTATTAAATACATACGAGTAGTAAATAGTAAAATGTGACTTACTAATTCTTCTAATAGTAGTAGAAGGTGTAATTATCTCTTTTTTTTCTCACCATGGTAGATTATAGGCTGGCTCTCAAGATATAACTAACTTCTTAGCTGATGCATAGGATTTTTATATTCAACATAGCATATAATAGAATGGAATAGGGATCCAAATATCGGTAGTGCGACACCTAATGGATATTTTGTAGCATAGATCTGCCTCTCCTTAGGAAATTCAACACAGATATTGGAGAAGTCTGTCTAATATCATCTGAACAACACAGAAACTCAGAATGAAAAACCCGCCTTCTACTGTTACATAAGACGACTCAACTCAACATTAAACTATTAGAGTCTGGTGGCAATATCGAGAATTTTTCTCGTAGAAGGTTCTAGGATGAACTAAATGGCGAACACATGAAGGCAATTTTTCTAATGCGTTGCCTGGTCTTACCAACCATCTTGCAGAGTATTTCCATATATTCCATTTCAGGGGGAAAATTATTACATTCGATATCAATCAAAATTTCCATACAAACACAAATAAATGTGTTTAAAATTTGTTCGATATCGTATGTCGTAATTTGCCCCAGTTATTTTGAAATTTTCAGTCATGGGTTTTTAGTGGCAACGACGTGATGTAGAGTCATTGTTACGATTCAAAGGACCAATTTCACCAACTTATTTAAATATCAATTCATATGCAAAAGTAATTTTTCTATATAAAAATTAATGAAAATCGACATTTAAATATGAATTGATATTTAAATAGATTTGGTGAAACTGGCCCACAGTGTTGGGTTTCATTTCGTTCGTTATTTCAATCTAACTTTTAAATTCCTGAATAAATACCCAATTAAGGCCTTATTGATAAATAAATATTTTAAATATATCTTATGTAAGATTTATAAAAAAGATTTGCATACAAAATTGGTTGTTTAAACAAACCCTTTATAAAACAAAATGAATTTTTTATGAATAAGGTTCTAGCTCTCTAATAGGCCATTTACACCTGCACTCACCTTAGTAGATTTCAGTTAAAATCTTTATCAAAATCTATACCGTTTACAACAAGTTTTTAATATATCTAGAGTTTTTATCCTAAACAAAAACCATTGACTAAACTCCAACCAAGCAATTGCGGTATAGCTAATTCACAAACCTTTTTAAGTACATCGATTTACTATTTAGTATAATTTACAAAAAACCCTTATAGGGCATTTACATCAGCACAAAATCTAGCATATTTTGTTTAAAATCTTTATGAAAATCTATACCGTTTACACCAGTTTTTTTTACATTTATCAAGATTTTTTTTATCAAAAACAAAACAATTGCATTGTAGCCAATTCACGCACATTTTTAAGCAGATCGTAGCTAATTCACTCACCTTTTGATGCGTAGTAAAGAATAAATAAAAACATTAGATTTTTATCAGATTTCCTACAAATCTACTGAAAAATTAGATTTCGTTTTGTATGGGAAATCTGGAAAAAAACAGCTTGATTTAGATCGAAATCTCGCAAGTACTAGATTTCGAGACAGTGTAATTGCACTATTAGTTACATCACCAAGTTCTAGTAGATTTTAAGTAGATGTATGGGAAATATACAATAAGTCTACGAGTTTTAGTTTGAAATCTCTTAAGTATGCACAAAATTTTGCTCAGATCTAAACGCACTATAGCTCAACTGGCTGCCAAAATTTCTATATATATATAAAATGCCCCTCGTTGTTGTATGTTTTCCTGTTTTTTATATTCTATTAAGTAATTCAATTGGTTGATCTGATAAGTTTTTGTGTGTATTTTTGTCTATCTGATATTAATCGTATTTATAATACAATTAAATGAAAATGATATATTAAAGCATCCCAGCAAAAGCTACAGCAGGCTTATGAAAAATTGCTACATAAACGTGGCTTTCTGTGCACTGGCACATTAAGTAGTTTTTAGTAGCAAAAGTTTATAACATTGCAAACGTTGTTTGCATTATTCTCTCTCTCTCTCTCTCTCTCTCTCTGTCTCTGTCTCTCCCTTATCTTATTAATTGATAATTGGGGTTTCAAGCCCATTTAATGGCAAGTACAATATAAAAATGTTTTTCAGTGGAATAAAGAAATTTTAAATAGTATTTCCATTTAACCCAACTCCCCTTCCCGCTCTCTCCCAAACCCATAAAATATTGCATTTATTCAGGTCATTATGTATGCACATACACAGAGAAAACAGATTCGTTGAGACAACCGAATTTGTTGCCAATCGAATTTTGGTGGTTGCACCAACTATAGAGATTTCTGGTATAACGACTGCAGTTTTCTTGTGCTACCACAATATTTTAATTATAACCCTTAAACAAATAGTTGCAGCAACAGAAAAAATCGGTTAACAGTATGGAATTTGAAAAAAACTTATTCATTCTTGCTACCGAAAATGTGGTTAGTATAACTGAAACAATATTATAATTGGTACCTGTGAAAGAAAAATTGGCCTTCCTTGCTGGAATAAAATAAGCAATAAACGCAAATAAAAATATACAATTTAAGAAATTTATTATTTAACATATTGTCATAAGTTATTTTTAATTGAAATTTATTTATTTCAACCACACATTTTGAACAGCCACAAACCTGTTATCTTATGCACAGACTTTCAAAAACCATTTGAGAATTCATAAATCATAATATCTTTGAAAGTCACAAAAGCTAATTTTTAATTTGCTGCAACGAGTATAAACTATGATAGTAAGCTCAACCTATAGTTAGTTGCAGCAACTGATAGAAAGTGTTTATTTTAACCTTAATATAGAACGACAATTTTTTAGTTTCCAATACCAAAAGTTGGCAGTAACATCCAATTCATAATATTTTATTCGGTTGTGTTAACCAATCAATGAATTAGTCATGGCAAAAGCATACGCTCGGTTGATGCAATCAATTTAAGAATTGTCAGAATCATATCTTTATTACAATTATGCCCTTATGGCAATAAACATGGATTGTTTTTTGGATTAACAGAAAATTGATTGTGTTAACTGAAATATAGTTTATGCAAATTATATTTTGTTGGACTAACCATTTTGCAACCAATCTTTTTTCTGGGTGTATGTATGTACATATATTCTACTAGGAAAATCATTTAAATATGTATTACAAAATATATGCTGCTGGGATATATGTATGCTGTATGTAAATTAATAAAAACAAATGCATTCTTGTGTATATAAATATTGTTGGTTTAATTAAACAAATGAAGTTTTGTTGAAATGCATTCATTTTTAGCAGAAACACAACAAACAAACAGACAAATCCGATTGGAAATTATCAACGACTAAATTAAATAAAAGCAGATTTAATTCTTTGAAAATTTTCATAAATATGCAGGAGTGTGTGTATCATAGAAATCCAGTTCCAACGAAAGTGAAAATAAATACATACATATTTTTTTTCGTTAAAAAAAACCAGGACAAAATTAAAAATTTATGAGTATCTTTTATCACTTTAAAATGGAAAACTACATATGTATATATAAACTCCCATTTATTTAAAATTTTTCATACAAAATTTTCTTAAAATGGATTTCAAACACATTTTATTTATTTTTTATATATATGGGGAAAAAGCATTAAACACATTTCCAACAGCAAGCTATCGACTTCATTATGTAAAAAAAAATAATACACATGTGTTTATATGAGTATGATTATTTTGACTACAGCAAGGCAACATGGCGGCAGGTTGTTGTCCTTACTGATTTTGTAACTGTAGTCAACTTAAACTAATTTCTATTTTTGTTGGCGACACTGAGAAAATATAATATATATAAATGATATATATAAATAATATATATAAATAACATATAAATATATATAAATAATATATATAAATAATATATACATATATAAATAATATATATTATTGATGTATATAATTAATATATATATAAATAATATATATAAATAATATATACAAATAAAATATATAACAAAATATAATGCCTTATCTGTCACTCACATGCCCGTTAATTCGCTTATTTGAGAGTGATACTTTCTCACGTCCTTTTTAACTCTTACAGCTATTCTGTCTATAACTACGAAAAATTTACTCTTGCTAGTTTGAGTTTTTTTTTCATCATCTATAATGTTTGCACTGCCAATTTATATGCAATTGCCTGTCCCCCTAAATTGAATTCAACTTAAAGCTATTGTTCTGTTTTAAACTCCACAAAATAAAATTATAAATTCAAAGTGAACAGCACGTGGTTACTATATTTTTTTTCAATTAAATAATTATTATGTAATGCAATTAAATACTACAAATTATATACCAACATAAGCCACTGCATGCATGTAGGCTTTCATAAGCCACAATTAAATTTTATTAATTACATTTTTATATTAAACATCTTTTTTAAGGCATTTTGCAAAAATGACATGTCTTTTATTTAACCTGTTTGTAAACACTATTATTGGGAAAACAAAGACATGGAAAAAATTAAATAAAGCACAATTAAAAATGAAATATTAAAAAATAATAATAATTGTTTATCATGTAAATAAGAAAAATGCCTGCAGACTTTCTGTCAGTTTACTTTTTGATTGAAGAATCAGTACAGGGCCCAAGAGAGCCCGTGGTATAATTTGTTATACAATTTTAAACTATATTGAGAATAAATCCTCCAGCTGATAAAGGTCTTATTAGTTTGAAAATCAATCTACATGCAAATCCTTTAAAAATGTAGTTTTAGTGTCCAACTTGACCACTTCAGATTATAAAATCCTTCTTTCATTAATAATAATAATACTGAATGTTACTGAATAGCAAATTAGGTAAATTTTCGTTATAAATATTTTAACGATGCGATTATAGTTAAAAAAAATTTAGTGAATCGCACTATAGGTACTCTTGTACTTTTAAAATCGCAACCTTGCAACAAAATATTATTCGCTGCATATTTTTGGGAAGTTACTTAAAGTCTTAGCTAAGTAAACTATCTAAGTACAACTTGGGTCGAACTCGTTCAATAGTTAATTTTTCCCACAAACCTATGATCAAACCCATGTAATTTAAATGGTTTTGATCATACATAGGTTTGTGTCTAAAATGAACGAATGAACAAGTTGGACCAAGCTCTAATAAATTTCGAATTTTATAACCCAAGACGCAAACCAACATACACAACACAGCTTGATGTTTGTCCAAGACATTGCAAACTTAATGAATACCATCTGCGAGACCATCGGCAATAAAAAAAATGTTATTAACTTCTCGTAAGGCTTGATTAAAAAATTTAACTATTTTTTTTTCAAGGACAATTTAAAAATTCTGGAGAACAGGGAGCAAAATGACTATATTCTATTCTGATCACAATTTTAAGAGTTAAGTGAGAATTCGATATCGTACGAATTTTTAAAATATATAACTTTTTCAAAAATAATTTAAAAATCCAGGAGAACAGAGCCAAATTACGGTATTCAATTTCTATCGAAAGTTAACAATATGTCATCAGAATTTAAATGGGATCATTCCTAAATTTCGTTCGATATCGAATGCCATAACTTGCCCCCATATCACGAAATACACAAATTTCAAAAAAAGTTTAGCCGCCCATTTATTTCTGTTCAGGAGAAAAAATTTACAATTTATATCAGATACAAAATTAGACTTAACTTTTTACATTTTCAATAAATTTTTTTCTTATTACACAAAAAATTTATAATGTATTCTGCAAGTTCCACTTTGGTTATAGAAAGTGGTCAGGATTTCACTTGGAATATATTCCTCCAGGATTTCCATGCCTAACAGAAGTATGTAGGTAGTTATCATGCTAATAAACCTCTGTTAATATAGTTGGTTTGTGTCTTTGGATATAAAGTTCGAAATTTGTATTCACACTAGACTTGTCTCGAAATGGTTCACTAGTTCAGTTTTGACACAAACCGAAAAAAATGAACTAGTGAAAGAGTACGAGTCTACTTCACACACATAATTATCATAGAAATTTTCCAAAGAAGGTTAGACCCTATGCATAGGAAAGGGGCCGTAAGATTTATTAGTTCTATCTAAAATGTAATTTATTGTCTGTGCCTTTTATGTCTGCACTAAAAGTAATTCAAATAAATGAAAATGAAAGTGTTCATGACAAAATATGTGAAACTACATGTTTATGTAAAAATTTTGGGAATCACTGTTAAATATAAAAATCTCTATAAGTGTGTTAGCGTTCAGTTATAACAAAAAGGAAATTTATACAAAATTATATGTATATAACAAACTCCCAACAATGACTAGAACTCAAATTAATCCTTTTCAATTAAATTTCCATTTTAAATTTAATTATTTCCTGTCTCCTTTCAAAGTTTCTCTGGTTAGTTTGAATGTATGTGTGTTTGTTCGCTTTGTTTTTGTATAGTATGTGCCTGCTTAAATACCTTTATGTGTTTGCTTACATACATATACATATATATTTATGTATGTATGTGTAGCACTTACACTGCACTAAGCTGGTTCTCTCAACAATTTACACGTATTATTATTATTAGACATATATAGTTGCTTTTTTTTTTTGTAACTCAAACACGTAAAAGTGAAGTGAATTTTATTTATGAATTACTTTTATTTTAAATATACGAGGAAAGTCTGGAATGTTAATGGTAAAGTGCTCTAAATTCTTCTGAAGGTGTTGATAATTTATCAAAAAAGACAAGTGACAATTAAGTGCTTATTTCCAACCGGATCTAAATTACGTTATATGTTGTTATACTTTTAATTGAATTTTTTTTTTATATATACAGTGGAGGCTCAAAAAAGTTAAGTAGTTTGTTTTGGGTGTGATGAACTTTTCCGAAATCTTAACTTTTCCGTAGTATGAAAAATTCAAGAGGTTATATGTGTATTTGTACATTTGTACATCAAATTTTTTTAAAATCTTGCATTTTTCGCCGACTGACAACCTTTTTTGCTTCCCTGCTGCCAACACTGTTGCAATCAGAACAGAAACAATTCTACGACTAATTTCTTTTACAACCAACTGATGAGAGCAACTACATTATGCATATAAAATTCACAAAAAAAAATATATAACGGTAACGGTTTTATTTTTGCATGTATACAGGCGTATATGACTCACTATATATATAAATATATATTGAGGATTTACATACAAAAGTTGAGATCATCCTAGAAAGAGAAAAAAAATATATATAAAAAAATTGTCTCAGAAAAGTTGAGAATTACTTAACTTTTTGGAGTCACCAATGGTGAATAAAAGCTGCTTAACTTTTCCATATACTTAACTTTTCTATGACTTAACTTTTTCGAGCCTCCACTGTAATAAAATTTAAAAAAAAAAATTTCAACGAGCATTAAATTGCTCGTGGTTTTCGTATTTCGACTTTGGCTACGACATTTTGATTCTAGATTTAAGAAAAAATATTGCAGTGTTCTTTAATCTATTTATTACATGTACTTTTACTCAAACGATTCCTACAAAACTTTGTACACAGCTATGGTTTTTATGACTTGATCTCATATTTCGAGTAGTGGGCGTGGTCACGCCTTTTCAAATTTAACACAATGTATATCAAGCTTCCACTCGACCTATTCTTAAGAAACTTATATGCAATATCCCGCTATGATTTAACAACACGATTGGCCTTTGAAATTGTGTGCGGAGACACGCCTCATATAATTAATTATATTTATTTTATATACTTCTGCTCAACCGAGTCTTATGAAACTTTACACACAACTGGATCTTTTGTATTAGTACATTCCTGCATTGACAGAAGTGGGCGGGGGCCCACGCGAATTTAATATAATATTTCAAGTACTTATACTCCAAAATTTTTTGAAAAACCTGGCATTCCCCTCGGGTGCTCAAAATTAGTTGTTCTCGCCTCTGAAGATTGAATATCATATTTTGTATTTTTATTCACACTACTCCTGCAAAACTTTGTCAACAACTTTGACTCTTATAGCCATAAGATCTTACATTTATAAAAGTGGGCAGGGCCATGCCCTCCTATCAAATTCACTATACAGACCTGTTCAGAAGCTCGCATTTTGTGAAAGTTATTTGAAATTTATAAAAACGTGATCTTCACACAAAAATTTTTGAATTATAAAGATTTGCTTACTCGTGTCTTCGAAAAGTTTAAATTACTTCGAAATTTGCAAAACAGCAGAAATCACATTTGTGATTTTAAAACAACATGTGATTTGAAAGCATGTGATTTCCAGCATAGGTCTGATAATCTAGCTGATACTCCCGATGTCTTACACACTTAAGTCTTACGTAACGATACAATTTGGAGTTTAGGAAATTAAATTTTATAATATATATCTCTCTCTATAGCTCTCTCAAAATGATTTCTACAAAATAGTGAATTTTTGCCGACTATTTTTTATATACAGGTAATATTGTGACTTCAGTAAATTTATGAAAATACAATGAGAATATGTACAAATAAATAGAGAAAGAATTGCTGCACTTATTCCCTCTTTTGCACAGCTCTTAATTATTTCCCAGTTGCATCTGTTACAGTAGTATTTTATTGTATGTTCTGGCACATCTTTAATTTACGTTTCATTTAACTAAATTTTTACTCATTTTATGCAGTTATATTAATAAGCTAAGCTATAATTATCCCTCTCCGACTGATGTGGTAGTCTAGCAGACACCAACAAAGGTCTAAGTTTTTTACAGAAAATTCAAGCCATGCCGATAAATAACATAAAACACGAATTTTCGCTTTGAGTTATATAAATAACTATATAAATAATAACTTACACTCATAAACAATAAACAAAAATGGTTTTATTAGTTTTACAAAACGGAACTTTGGAATATATAAGCCATGGAAATGGTGTCTGGTAGTCTACCACGTCATTAGAATTGTAAGAAATATATCACGTCAGTCGCAGAGGGTTATATTAGAGAAATTTTTTTTATAGTAATTTAAGCTGCTTTAAAATTATTGTTAAGGACCTCGTATTTAGTTGCCTAGTATGTGTCTCCTTGTGTTTAATGTAGAGTCTGTGTACTTATGTAGACGATATAAGAGTGCGTATTTTTATATCCTTAGACTATTTATATTAAGTCCTGTCTAATGTAGATGAAAGTATGTCACACTTACTTATACCTAGCATACTTTGCATGTCCGGAAAGATGCTTTGCAGACACTGTGTGTGCACATTGCAGTAATAATTGTAAATTTGTGTAGATTCTCATAGAAGTATTTTTGTATGTTTCCTTTTTTACCTTGCTTTGTAAATATTTGTGTGTTTAGCCCACTCATATATTTTTCTATTATTTTTTATTCTCTGTTAAGCTTTAAAACGTTTGTGTTCCAATTAATCTTGGAAAAATCAAAGGATTTATTTTGTAACAAACAATGCTTAGCATTGACATATTTCATATACGTAGATGCTTTTCTAATATTGCGTAATAGGGCGAGTAATATTTATTTGTACAGGTTACATGGCAGGGCTTATAGCCGATTATCAACAAAGCTCTTTATGGTCACCTACTTAGTTGACATTTTAAAGACTTGAATATGATGATTTCCTTAAAATTTTAAGCCCCTGCAAAAAAAAAACACTTTAAATCCATTTCAAATATAATCCACTAGACTTTGCCGTACAATTACACAGCATCTACTACACACACTTGCAATTTGTTAAAATAAATTAACCATAAAATTGATATCTTGTTTTCATTTGTATTTAAAATGACAAATTAAATAAACAATTAAAATAAAGTTGTTGGGTGGAAAAACAATAAAGAATAATAATACAATTATTATCAAATTAAATTGAATAAATACTCGTATTATAACAATTAATAAAATAAATTTATATCAATTTAACAATATAAACAGATAGAAGAATTACAAGTAAACAATAACAGATCTGTTAATACTAACAGGAGCTTATTTGAAAAAAATAGAAATTAAAACAAAATTATGCAGCTTGTATTAAAGTAACAAATTATATGATTATGCCACTTCAAATACTCGGAATTTGAACATTAAATTGTTTTGCCACACACTTTATCTATTTACAAATGAAAGATGGAAAAAATAGTATCAAGAGCGGATGCGAAGCGGAGACTACATAATGCCTAAAGAACAAAGAAATCGCATGGACTGGGACTGCTTGTTTGTCGCAAATATCATACGCATATATCAGGGGGCAAATTACGGCATTCAATATCAATGGAAATTTCCATATAAATACAATTAACATATTATGAAATTTTTGTTCGATATCGAATGCCGTAATTTGACCTCAGGACCGACAAATTTTATTAACAGGAAAAAATTAGAAAATTGGTTTAATCATCAAATTGCTTCCAACAATCAAACATTTTTCCAAAATAATGACATCAATAATCACAATTGTAAAAATTTAAGAAGGGTAATTTTTCCAATTAAAACAAAAAAATTATTTTTAATAATAAAAAAAATAATAATAATGGAAGAAAACTTTAAACGAATAAGGTACCTTGTTTTGTAAACACTTTTGTTTAAGGCCGTAAAACTTATTATGCTGGTATTAGGTGATTCTCAATGACTTCGTAAGAGTCTTGCTATAAACTAGCTACACTCAATGAACATTTTTACAAAAGAGCTGTTGTGCTTTCAGATCTCGGCGACAACAATGCTTGCTCTTACTTTGCTTGCAAAGAAACAAGAATAATCTTAAGAGCTTGCAGAGCTGTTCACCTCAAATCCAAATATCAGAGTTTGTGTGTTTGGACGTAGCTGCTATAAACTTTTGGGTTGAAGTCTACTGATGAAATCCTTAAGCAGGAACAAATTTTATATAAACGTTGTTTTAAAACAAAAATACAAGGATCTTAGTTAGATTTTGTTATTATTGTTCGAACTTCAATTATTTCTATATTTATGATTTGATTAGGCTAAAGTTCGTATCGCTTTGTAAGCCAAATTATATGTGATAATTATTAATGCACAAGTAACACCAAAGTTAATTGCAAATATTGTGACAAACACTTAGTAGAACGGAACAACTAGCTGTTTTCAAAGGCCAGTACACCTTCATCATCAGCTTTCTTTTGTGTTTGGTTCACTGTGGGTGGTGTCAGTTGATGTACATTTCGGCTTTATATAATCAGCCTTTATTGCAAATGGAATACGTGAATTGTTTTGATTCATGGTATTATAATTTGTAATTAAAGCTCAATTTTATCATCTCTACATTTGCAACAGTCTTGCCATTGTCGGATTTTTTTATATTTTTTATTTTTTGAAAGAGAAGTAACACTTAGGTAATCAATGCATAGTAGGCATTGATTACCTAATGGGTGTTACCTTCTTTAAGTAAAGGGATAGTGATAGAAGAGACAGGTGGTGAAGGAAGACATAGCGGAATGATTCATTCTTTTACAACTCTGCTTTCTTGCATATGTTTTTTTTTAATAATAAATACTTCTTTTAATAACTGCTCAAGTCACTTATTTTTTTAAATTATTATTTTTAACTTTCCGCTATTGGAATGGGTCACTAAGATGTCGTAAGTAGTGAATCAATTCGGTTTGGTTGATTTTAAAACTTTCGAAAATAAAATTTAAAAAAAAGTTTTTTTTAACGATTTTAAACTACATACTTTCAAGCTGATCAAGCTTAAAATATTATCAACTCTTATGCCCAAAAAGAATCTTTGACTCGAGAAACTCTGTTGAGTAAAATCGTGTGATTCATTCGAGAGATATTGTTAAAGAAAAATCTCGAATTTTTTTTTTTTCAATAACTTCAAAATTCTTCATGAAATCGATTTTACATATTCACTGATTTTTATAGACTTATACCGAGTACACACTATGACGTTTTGTGATATCGCAATAGTGAGTACTAGTGCCAACTCTTGTCAGTTTGGGTAGTTTTCCTTGTGTGGCATTGCTTTCCATATAAAAAAAATATATAATGTTTACGGCGTTGCACACATTTTAAAAATGACACCACAAAATGACAATACAAGAAATGCCAGATGTGTACTCAGCATAAGAAAGTGTATCGCATGCCGTAGATATTATCAAAATCTGTAGCTTAGCTGGGAGTTTCAGGGTTGACTGGCAAAAGTAGCCGACTCCCATATTTAGTTTGCATTTCTTAGAATTAAATTTCAATAACATTTTAGTAGGAAAATTAACCCCCTGTCTCTACAACCCAGACGGACGACTTGAGTATAAAATTTATATACATAAGTGATTTTCATACAAATTTTCTAGACGAGTCGTCTGGCTGACTTGTAGAAACTACACATTAGCTCTTAAAGTAGAAAACAAAATATTGATTCTATTGATAAAAAAAGCAACATTTTTTTTAAGAATATGCATTAAAAAAAACAACAGTTTAGAGTTTTTTATTATTGTTTCAAAAACGAAAATTTCACAAAATCTAGCAGACTTCAATTTAAATTGTATCAAACTCTATACCGTTTACACCAAGTTTTTCTCTACATTTATCAAGATTTCTTATCCAAAACAAAAACCCTTGATTGAAATTTTTCCTAAACCAAAACCAAACAACTGTAATATAGCTAATTCACAAACCTTTTTGTAATTACACCTGTAAGTTTTACTAGATTTTGATCAAATTTCCGCAAAATGTAGTGAAGAAGAATATTTTTTTGGAAATCTACTAGATATTTTATCTAATTTTTCGACCTTTTTTTTAAATGTTAAATTAAACTATTTTTTTGAGCTTTAGGTCAGTTTATATTTTGATTTGTACGATATTTCGATAACCTGAAGAAGTTAACCGTACAAATGAAAATATAAACTGACCTAAAGCTCAAAAAAATAGTTTAATTGAAATCTACTAGATTTTGTTCAGATATAAACACACTATAAACAGGACTTTTTGATAAATGGAAAACTTCATTTTCTATGCATAGTACCTCTGTCTTCAAGCAGTTTTTAATCCATGTTTCAGACATAGTTTTCTAGACATTGCAAATTGTTGTGGAGCCCACTAAAGTATGGCGGCCGTTAACAGTTTGTACTGGTGTTTTTTATTGATTTAAATGACTTCTATTTACTAAAATAAAATAAATATTCCCTTTAAAGGAGCTGCTGTATTAAGCAGCGCACTAAAAATCTCACTTTTAAGGTATCCTTTATCCTTTCGTATATTTAATATGTCCGCTCTAATCCCCCTATGTGGAGTACAAACTCACCTACAAAAATAAAAATATTGCTCTAAATTACAAAAAAAGAGTACGAAAAAAAAAACCGTTTTGCCACATGCAAGAACAACTTAATTTATTAAAAATACACAACAATACAAACTGCAAAGGAAAAGTCTTAGCATTGAATTTAATCCTTTTTTGCATGTCTCTTAAGGGGTTATTTAAAGAGGACTTACACTACTCACACTCTTCTGCTGTGCACGCACTTGTATACAAACAAATCCAAAAAGACCATTATGAAAGGAAAGCAAAAACATTTCTGCACACACACACACACACACACAAAAGGTTAGAAATGAAAAGAAAAACAAAATCTAAATGGTTAAAGGATTTATTTATGTAGGGAATATACCTTAAAGGGGTTAAGGATATTATGAACTGATATGACACACACTTTTGCAAAACTCTGCTAAAGTTTTCTGAGAAAAAAAAATGTTTTTTTTTTGATTTTCTTCTATTATTTTCTTTATTGTGCAAAATACATAAAAAAGGAAAATCTTGTTGTAGTAGTAGACAGTAAATTAAGCCGATTATTATGTATGTATATATGTATATGGGATATAGCTGGAGAATAACAAGAAAGCTTCAAAACTTCCCAACTTGCACACACCTACAAATATTCTGAACAACTGATATTAAATTAACAAATGAATTGCAATAACTTTTTTTTTTATTAAATAAATAGAGAAAATCTTTTTAGTTTGGGAAATATTTATCTTGAGATTTTAAGATTTTTCCTTTTTGGGAAACAGAGGAAAAAACAACAATTCAACAAAAATGGAGTTGCTTTCAAATTAATTAAATATGAGTACAAGTCTAAGAAGCAACTTATTCAAAATGTTAAAATTAAGATCGTGTTTTCTACCGAATCTACTGAATCTGATATACTTTACAATTTACTAAAAATACGCAACTCAATTCTGAACTTTATTTGTAAGATAAGATTATTTAAATTCCAAACTCTATGATTATATAGCCATGCGAATTAGGAAATAGCATAAACTTAAAGAGATCGAATTTAATGTCTAATGCAGTTGCTTTATTACGAGTAATCAGTGTTTAAAAAACTTAAGTCGAAGTAGCAAAAGTCGTAAAATTCTTACTTTTCGCTGCTTTTGCTTTTTTCAACTGTTTAAAATGAACCAATGCTTTTGCTTGTGCTTGTGAAAATAATCAACAGTCGCAGTCGAACCACAAGCAGAAAACGAATCATGAACAATTGCGCAGTCGACGATTTCAAAAGTTAGCATTTGACTTGCTGTTGCTTTTGGTTAGTTTCGCTAGTAAAAGCATAAGCAGTCTGTGTGCTTTTATAAGTACCAAATATTCACAGTCGAAGAAGCAAAAGCTCTTGCTTTTACAAAGCTTTCAGCAGGCTCAGTCAACTATTTTCTGGTGTTTATCTATCATGTTTTTGTTGTTGTTTTTACATATCAGACAAAAATCAAAAACAAAAACCACTTTTAATGCAATTGCTTAAAACTTCTAAACGCAAAAGTTTTAGATTTCTTCGGCTGTGACTGTTTGCGACTTCCAAAAGCATATAAATTGCTTCTGCTTTTACTTGCGATACTAACCGAAAGCAAAAATAAATCAAATTCAAACTTTTCAAATTGTCGACTGCTGAAAGCACTGCGCAATTGGTCAGAGATCGTGTTGTGATTTTGCTTTGACTGAAACTGTTGTAGTTTTCAAAAGCGAAAGCAGAAGCAAAATGAAATAAAATGAAAAGCATTTCAGTTTTTTAAACACAGCGAGTAATTATTCTCATTACGAGTATTATGGGTGCCCCTGCGAGAGAGTGGTAGCCATGCTACCACTCAATGTAGGTTCGATTCCCGCCAAAGACCCTGGGTGTTTTCCGCAGACAAGCTAATGGCCTCGCGGATTGTGTTAGTTATAAAAAAAAAAATTCTGAATGTAAAGGTTCCCCCAGTAGGGACCTACAAACCATGGCAGCTGATAGCAGCCATATTGTTGAAGCTACAACTCTTGAATTTTCCGTCATTTATTCTGTCTATTTTGAGAATAAAAATGGATGAATATAATTTTCAACAATATGTGCAAATGGTAAAATTATTGTATCAAAATGGTTGTTCTGTTCTGGGAAACGTTCAGCACCCTTTGCCCATTTTATGGTCAGCGCAACCAAGATTTTGGTTCAGAAAAAAAAAAATCAACCAACAACCGTTTTTCGAATAAATGCAAGCCATGAGATTGTGCCAGTTGGTCATAAGAATTGTTCCTTTTGCATACCATAACCTGGAGAATTTAGTGTCTTGGCTTGGTCCTGTATCCGCAAAAAATTAAACTGCCCAGGAGCTGAATATACAATGACATTTTCTCTCTGAATGGGTGCTAGAGCAGTTGGAAACAGACCTTAATTTTCATCGGAAAATCGTCTTTAGCTATGAGGCCCATTTCTAGATGAATGGGTACTTCAACAAACAAAGTTATCTAATTTGGTTCCTTACCAATACATATGAAATCCAAGAGAGTCCAATTCATCCTAAAAAACCCACTGTTTATAGTGGATTTTGGGATGGTTCATATATTTTTAAAAAAGACGTTGGGTTGGCCATTATCGTAGATAGTTGATGGCACTCATTTTTTATAGCGTCACGGCAAATAGACTCCTTGAGTGCTGCCATTTCGTAATGGATAGTCAGTTTTTTTTGGCGTAAACTTTAGATTTGAGATAACCCCACAGAAAAAAGTTCATCGGACTTAAATTAGGATTGCGTGGGGGCTAAAATATGCATTTTCCTGGCTTGTCACGCCTTTAACTGACATCATGGTGGCGCAAATTCTGCCACCAAATCAATTTTGTAGGGATGCAGCCTTAGGTCTTTGTACAATGCAGTTTAATGATCTCTGCACATTTAAAACACTTACTTGTGGGCTTCCTAATTGGGAAGTTAGTTTCAGCACGAATAGACTAATGTCTGCTTCACTGTTCTTGGCAATCTTGGTTGCACCGATTTTGGCTTTTTGAATACTGTGGGGCTCTCCTCAAACTGTTTGAGGCATTTTTTAATCAAAAATGTATGTTTGGCGAGTTATTGAAGTGCTGAAAACCTTTAACAATCCATAATATTCTCCGCGCTACAGGCTCTGAAGTAAAATTTTTTTAAATTACTTACACGTACAATATGCCATGCGGCCCCGAGAAAAACTCCACAGCGACTAAACTCACAAGAGTTGTGCTACCGGTTGACCTACTTCTTACTACTCTCAAATTCGTTACCTTCACGTGGTAAACTAAAAAAAATATCAACTTGCTTTTGACTTACCCTGCATAATAAGTTGATGTGCACATACTCACATTTCCTCAAATATTTGCCTAAATTATTTCCTTCGGTTTAATTACTTGTAAAATTTTCCATCCCTAATCATAAATTTATGCTTGACTGCACTGCACAGGCAATTGTGAAAGCAATGATTCGCTCAACGTTTGTCTACAGCATCCAACTCATAGATTAAGGCAAACAATTGATAACGTATTCATAATTTGGAAAAACAATTGTGCAAACAGAAATCTAAAATGCACGCAATAACACAAACATCGAAATTTACACGCAAATATAAACAAAAATTAAACCAAGCATATAAACGTGTATAAATAAAATATACTCGTACACTCATAAGCAAATACACGGCGAGAGTCGCACAAACTTACACCTGCAAATAATTGTGCCTATATTTTTCTTCTTCTTGCATATATAAATAAATACGTTTGAGTTTAATATCTATAAAGGATTTTCCTTTCCGGCCTTTAGCCAACACAACAGAGATAATTTAATGTTTGTATTAATTAATGCATGGGAACAACAAATGTGTATGAATTGAATATAAACAGAGAGACAGAGCAATAATTATTTATTCTGGCTTTTTGCATGTCTACACATCATACGAGTATTCGTTTCTAATGAATGGCAAAATACTTGTACGAAAGAACAAAAAGCCTACTCAAGTGAATTTGCATAGACTTATTTATAAAGTTAGTTGTATGAATTAAATGTTTAAATATGTGCACTTGCAAATGCAGACACACACACACATACACACACACCCATACACACACACACACACATACACACATACATACACACATACATACACACACACACACACTCGTATCTAATACCTTCACTTGCGAACAAATACTTTTGAAAGTTTTAAATCAGGGGTGCCCAAAAGTTCCTTATGGAAGAGTAAACACCAATACATTTAAAGAAAAACGAATTTTTATTTAATATCCCAGTTGGCCACGTCCTTAAGACATCTTTGACGACGGTTACAAGACAATGGTAAGTCGTAGAAGACATATTGAAGACAGCCCCATACATATCGTCGACGAAATTTTCATACACATGGCGCCGAGGTCACACAAGACGAGATGGGCGACAATGTCGCTTAGATAGTCGTCAACACTGCTTTATTGAAGACAAAAATTACATGACACTGTCGCTCAGATTGTCCTCAACAAAAAATCTTATTGAAGACAAAACGTATGACACTGCCGCTCAGATTGTCGTCAACACGGCTTTATTGAAAACAAAACATGGATATTGTCGCTAAGATTGTCCTCAACAAAGTTTTATTGAAGACGAAACGATGGATATTGTCGCTCAGATTGTCCTCAACAAAGTCTTATTGAAGACAAAACGTATGACACTGTCGCTCAGATTCTCGTCAACACGGCTTTATTGAAAACAAAACGATGGTTATTGTCGCTCAGATTGTCCTAAAACAAAGTTTTATTGAAAACAAAACGATGGATATTGTCGCTCAGATAGTCATGAACGACGATTTCCTTTAAATTTTCGATTAGAAAACCTAATGAACAGGCGACATGTCGCACATTAATCGTCGAAGACAATGTCGTCTGTGACGATTTGGCCAACTGGGTAGTGCTGGGTGTATGCTGTGAGTATTGAAACACACAGCCTATCGTTAAGAGCATTTACAAAAACAAATGAGCACCAAGAGCATAGGGCTTGGGCACCTTTGTTTTAAATGTTTAAGCAGTTTGTGCCTTTGTAAGGAGCTTAATATTCTTTTTTTTATGCAGATTCATATGAAGTTTCTTGAGAAGTTATTTTTTTTCGCTGTTCGTAAGACAGGCATTGCCAAAATAACTCATACTCTTTCGATTTTAACTATAATTTCTAGGTTGAGCATGCCTGCGTAAAGTGTGTGAGGGCAAAAGTCGAAGGGCTCGTTTTAGCCCTTCGGAAATTATTATTTTACTTTTTTTTTAACCGATTTAAAAAAGGGGATATTGTCAATTCATCATTCGATTTGAAAAATATTTTTTTTCATAAAAACAAATTTAGTTTCTACTTAAAAAAGAAAATTGGCGGGAACACGGCTATTAAATCTTTTCCTTTGATTTTTCGTATTTTTCCTTTTTTTTTGTAAATAGAGAGAAGTAACACTCAGGCAATGAATGCCTAGTAATAGTACTAGGTGTTACCTTCTTTAGGAAAGAAATAGCGCTAGAGAAGACAGCTGATGAAGGAAGACATAATTGTGGGCTTCATTATTTTAAAACTGTTTTTTTAACGTTCTTATAGCTATGCTATTTATGTTACGACACAGGAGCGATGACTTGATTTTCGTAACAAAAATAATCGACACTATTACAGTTATAAATTAATTTTTGTTTTGATTTCTTTGTATTTAAAATATGAAAATGAACGAAACAAATTTGGTTTCGTTCTTTAAAGTGAGTAAAACAAAAACAAAACAAAAATAATGGGAAGGATCGCTGAATTTGTTTTTGTATTGTTTTTAAACATGAAAACAAACTAGAGAACACAGCTGATCGGCTGTAAGACGGCCAACAGCCACCGCCAGCCACAAACAATACATTAAGGGTGTGTTCGTAAATGCATCACTGCTCTGCATCATATTTATTTAAAATGCAATACAAGTTCGCTGATAATCTGTTTTAGTAGTAATCATATTTGCACACCATATTTGACATTTATTTTTGCGTTATCTACTTCAAGAAGAAGAAGTTTAGAACATATAAATTTCCATTTGCAGCGCAGTGATGTATTTACGAAGAGGCCCTAATTTAATCCTACACCGCTTGAAAATAAAATAATGGAACATAAGTGGAAAAGTTTTGAAATATTTGAGTCGAATTTAAGATTATCATATGATGTAATTCTATTGGATTGTTATTTAACACATTAAGTTTATTTTATATAGCTAAGCAGCATAGCTATAATTGAGTGTCCGAAGACACCTCTCTTTTTTTTTAAATGCTCTGTTGCAGCGCCTATGTTGTCAATGAGGCGTATTAAATTGTCGAAGCTGTGTTTAGTAGTCTTTTTATTGGTAATTTTACTTCGTCGATGAATCTGCTATTCGGCGCTCTGATGTTGCATTAGGATAAGTATCAGCTGAAGCCGCTATAGTTCAGTGACCAGTGTCTATGCGTTCATCACTTGTAGTTTCGTACAAAAATTGAAACAAAACAGCACTAATGTACATCAGAAAAATGAGTGCGTGTTGTTATTTTTTTTATGACTGTCGGAACTGGGCTCGAAGCCAGGATCTTTAGTTTTGTAGTCAACTTGCTAACTATTTCAACCTATTGCAACAAAAGTTAGAACTCACTTTGGGTGACATAAATGACACAATCATAAACTTAAAAATATTTGCGGAGCCACTACCATTACATGCTTCATCTTTTCCGATTCTTATGAAACTTGCCACGCACTCTTGAGCTCTTACAATAACATGATGTTGCATTAAAAAAAGTGGGCGGGTTTACGCCCATTAAAGTTTTATATTAAATTATATATTTCTCTACTTATGCGATCCCCACAAAAGTTGGTAAAGTGTTGTTACAAGTAAAATATTTTAGCTGCAAAAGTCTTTAGCATAAACTTTTCAAACTGAACTTTTAAATCAAAGTAATTTATACTTCATTTGAGAATTTTGTTAATGGTTTATTTGCCAAGTCGATTAACGCCAAGGCAAGGCGAATTGACACCAGGTGATCTCGTTGCAGCATGAGATGCTCAGCTTTTAATTTCTCTTGTGTCAAATCAAAGTAAAACGTTTGGAAATTTTCTGACAGCAGGAAATTTTACACTAACAAATGTACAAGGCGAATATACAGTGTTGCAAAGTGAGACCACCTGGTATCAATTCGCCTTGCTCCAATGATTAGGCATCGAAAGAGAGAGAGAAAGAGAGACAAAGAGAGAACTTCATGCCACGAAAAGCTCATATTTGAATGATTGAAAATAATACTGCTTTGCATGACTTCCCAAGCGTAATATTTGCATCTTATTTTTTTTATTTAAACTTGTTTTTGCAGAAATAGAAAAATAATTTTTATAAAAGCAAATATCAGCATTTTTCATATCAGCAAAATACCTCAAATAAGTTGTTTTCCTCCAAAACATGACAAAATTTGTCAATGCAACACTCGAGTTGCTGGCTGAAACTTCGAAGAAAATCCGCAATATTCTCAGAATATCGGTGGCAATAACTCAGAATATTGGATTTTTTAAGCAATTGCACAAACCACATCAGTTTTATTTACATGTTGTTTATATGTAAATGAGTGAGAAATTTACTAATCGAAATGATAAGGTTTGTGGCTTTGATAATAAAATCAAAAATGTTTTCGAAAATTCGTATAACCAAAACACATAAAAGCATAATGGAAACACTTTGATGTGTTCTGAGAAAACCGACTTGTTTTGCTCATAGTGGAGATACGAGATTTCCAGCAAAATCTAGTAGATTTCCCATACAAAACAAAATCTACTTCGTCACTAGATTTTGTCGAAATCTAATTAATATCTACATAGTAATATATGAAATACCACTTTCAAATATCAATTGATATTGAAATAAAATTGGTGAAGTAGGCTCTATAGTTTTTTTTCCAATTTGTACTAAAATGTCAGTTGATGTACTTAAAAAGGTGTGTGAATTAGCTATATTGCGTTTTTTTTTTGGTTGTAGTTTAGGATAAATTTCAGTCAATGATATTTGTTTTGGATGTCAAAAACCTTGTTGAAAATGTCCTATTACTGCTACTATACTATCAATGGTAATCAATAAGGATTAATATTTTTTATATTTATGTATATCACAAAAACTGTATGCCCTTGATACTTTTAAGTAAATTAAAATTTTATCAAATATATGCTATTCATATGTTTGAAATTTATTAATGTAATCTCATAGGTCATGCCCTGCGGTGTTAATTATTAGATTATGCTTAAGCACATTTTTGAAACTAAAAGCGTCTATAAAAACTTATTTATCTAATAAATAATTTTCAATGATTTAATTATATTTAAATTAGTTTGTAAATATTTAAGTTAAGGTCGGCAGTTTATTTATGCTGCTTCCAATAACATTTCATGCTGCCCTTTCCTCAAAATGCAAACTTATTATTAAGTTTTCTATCTCTACACCACAATTATTGTGATATTTTGTTCCTAGCAAAGGGTCTTCCATTAAGTGCTGCCTATATTTAAATTTAAATAAAATCACTTGTAGGTGAAACGTTATCGACATTTGTTTATTCACTTAGAAGGCCTATCGATGTCGGCTTATCCGAAATATGCAATTTTCCCTGACTCGCGCACATAAATGAGGCAAAATTTTAACGATGGCGTAGTTATGTTAACTTTGGGGGCCACTGTGTATGAAAGCTTATTTCTATATATCTACGATTTAAGAAATCCCTACAAGAAAAAGTGTAACAGCGTTGTATCAATTTATTTCGTTCACCAGTTCACATCACCTTCAGTTGATGACTTCTGCAAAGTGTCCAATATGACATCATGAGCTATGTGGCACGTAGAGCCTTCCTGTTGAAGCCACATGCAATTGGTACCCTTATCATCCAATTATGTTCAAAAGAAGTTACTACAACCAGGGAAAAAACAGCTTAAAATCTATAAAACCCATATCTCAACATAAATTTTCTATTATATTGAAAATTATTGAATTAATGTGACGCGTTCGTATTTTTAAGTTGCAGCTTTTCCCTGAGTGTAGTAATTGACCTACACCAGTCGCCGTTAATTATGATGGCATGGCCAGCCAACGTCATTCTCAAGAAATATGGACCGATGACGCCGCTAGCCTAAAATCTTTATCAAACAGTGACTTTTAAGGGACGCATTGACGCTCTTGGATCCACATGATGATGAGCTTCGTTCCAAATGCAGCAATTTTATCTAAAAATGAGCCTAATCGCTGAAGATGATTTTTTTTAATGAAAATTACATCCAGTTTCCAACTGCTCCACGGGTCTTTCAGCGAATACATGTGGTTGTTTTTAGTCGTTTAAATTCAGCTCCTGGCTGAGTTTAATTTTGTAAAGGTGCAGGTTCAAGTTATAAAGCGACGCCAAATTGTTTTATGCAAAAGGCAGAGTTCTTGTGAGCAGTGCGAAATTGATTGTTTCCGATGCTTCTGAAAACTCTTATGGACATCGGCGTTCTTTTTGACAAATCCTGGGCTCTAATCATGGCTTGCGATAACGAGCTGATTCGATAACATTTGTTCAGGTTAAGATTATGGCATTCGATATCGAACCGTATTATAACATTGTGCGATAGTGAATGCCTCAATCAAGTCAAGAGACTCAAACTTATTTACCTTACTGCGACTAGTCCGCTCGCTAGGACGTTTAGGGTGACCGTAAAATGGCTAAAGGTCGCGGAAAGTCCGCTGTGATAAAATAACTTGATCTTTGCACGCCCATGATGATTTGGCAAAACAAATTGAAGAAATGAAAAATGAAAAAATTAAAAATTCAACAGATGGGGGGATCAATAAGTCCGTTACTTTTTGAATGAAACACAGTCTTTTTGGCAAAACAAAAATTTATTTTTCAACATAACCTCCTTTTAACTCAATACACTTAGTCCAATGTTTCTCCAGTTTTTGTATCCATTCCAAAAAATAGGATTTTTTGAGGTCCTTAAAATAGGCCTTTTTTTGTGGAATGATTCGTTGTTGGAGTCGTCAAATCTCTTTCCGACGAGCCATTTCTTCATATAACTCTTAAAGTTTGTAAGTTTCTAGTGTTAGACCCGTTCTTTAGTTGCAATTATTTGCTTTCTAAATAACAAGACACTGCCAGCATGAATATTTAATGAATATGATTATTGGTTGTAAACAAATCTGTCTGTGTCTATTCCTAGAAAATATCTTTTGTTAATCTGTTTTTGTAAATAGCATAAATATTTCCTGTTGTAAGATTTTCTTAGAGATGCTTGATTGTTAAAAGGAAGCCTATTCACATTATTAAGACATTGAGACTTGTTTTTAGCAGTCCGGAGTTTTGTGATTGATAAGAACACAACTTTAATATATGGAAGGAAATATTAATTCACTTAAATGTATTGTGAGTTGAGAATGATTGAAATATGTTAAGCAATAACTTTATATAGTAAAATATTTTGCATTAACTTGCAACTTGCAACTTAGCAGTATATGTTAATAGTCCTTGACATTATCATATAAGAAGCAAGAAAAATTTAAATCAGAGTTTACTTAAAACGGCATAATGAATAAGACAAATTTACCTAACATTTACATTAAACATAATGTGTTGCAAATTTGCTGCTACAATGGAATTGCGTTAACAGTTTAGTTCTAGCTTAGTTCTAGTTCAGTTTAAGTGTATTTCTGGCTGAGTACTATTTTATTTCTATTCCACTTCCGGTTCACTTCTAGTTGCGTTGTAGTTCAGTTCTACATTAGTCTTAGTTTAGTTATTCTAGTGCAATGTAACTCGTATTTATTAAAAATATTTTCCTTAAAAATATTCAATTTATTAATTCTAAACATTTAAAGTATTTAATTCCCTTTAGTAGATAAAAATAATTTTCTAAATATTTATTCAACATGCTGCACTCTTAGCCAATGCAAAAAACACAGTAATTTAATTAAAGAAAACTTCTGCACCAAAAAGCAACTTTTAAAAATAATAATTTATAATATTTATCAATCAAATACTCATACGTATATACATTTTCTTTTGCAAATGATATGCATCTTTAGGCTTTCATTCTCAAAAGCTAAAGGTTAAAATTCTTTAGCAAAAAAAAGTACAAATAAAAAAATATAATATCAATTACATAAAAATATTTATTTCAAAAGTTGAAATAAAAAAAAAAAAATCAGCTTAAGCATTAAATATCTCTGCAGTTTTTTAAGAAATAATTTTACCAATATAAATACTTTTCACAAGTGATTTTATTTGTGCAGGAATGTACACTGTGAAAAATAAACTACCACTCAATTTATATTTCGAATTATAAAACACGAGTACCGAAAAGTTGCAACTTTATGAGGAAAATAAAAATGGAAATGAGCTTAACTTATAGGCAGATTTTGGAAAAAATTTCGTTTGTTAACGTTTCAAACTTATATGAAAAATAACGAAAATTTGTTTTCAAACATATTTTTCTATACAAACTTCAAAATCGAAAAATCTAAGATCAATAAATTGGGCCTTGTTTTAAAATATTTATACTCTTAGAATTTTATTTATTTTTGTTTGTTAAGCTCGAGGTCATTTTAATTAAGTTGTAATTTTTGTTTTGTTAATATTTCGTTAACAGTTTGTTAACATCGTCAGGAAATAAGCAATTGAAATTGTACTTTTTTTGACTGTGTATAATCCCATTACTTTCTTCATATACAAGTACTATTAAATTAAAAAAAAAAACTGCAATATTCTTATATTCCCTGATGATGTAATAATTTCATCATTATTATATCCTGTAGAAGAGAGGTGTGGCCTTACCTCAGACTGTAGAGAGCTCAAAATTCCATACCTCTGATATTAAAAGGGTTTGAAGAATCTTGTTTGAACTGGTACTTGTTTCAGGTAGTTAGTGAGTTGATTACATCGCCAATAAGGAGTCTTTGAGAGCCCGAGTACCATCTCTGCTCCAACTCAGTTATACAACCATCATAATCATTACTGATATTTTTTTATTTTATATTCTTCTATGCTAATGCATATCATAGCGCCCTCCTTCGTCGATATTTGTAGCAATAAATCTTAGGTGAAGTAAGATAATTAATAAAATGGCTGCAAAGCTTAAACTACTGCGCCTACTTAACACCAGAGGCGCTGCCACGTTGCTATAAACTATAACAAAGCGCCCAATAGCAGAGCTGCAAACCCCTCTAATCACTATGCATTCGTATTCAAATTTCAGAATATTCGTCCATTTTTAGATATTCGCCTAAAGTTGGCGAATACGAATATTTTTCCCCAAAAATAATTTATTTTAATGCTTAAATCCTAAATGAAATTAAAAAAATGGCATAAAAATATTGGTATGTATGCAGTATGTACATATATTATTTTGTAATAATTAAAAAAAAAAAGAAATGTACTTCAATTTAAACAAACAACACAAACTTCGGGTACAATTTACATTAAAAACTTTAAAGTACTTTTCTTCACCTAAAGGAAGAATGATTTACTTTCAAAATAAAAGTTTGGAAAAGCTCTTTCTCCATCAAGCCTACACCCAGAAAAAAGATTGGTTGGAAAATCAATAAACTATATTTCAGTTCACACAATCAATTTTCTGTTAATCCAAAAAACAATCCATGTTTATTGCCATAAGGGCATAATTGTAATAAAGATATGATTCTGACAATTCTTAAATTGATTGCATCAACCGAGCGTATGCTTTTGCCATGACTAATTCATTGATTGGTTAACACAACCGAATAAAATATTATGAATTGGATGTTACTACCAACTTTTGGTATTGGCAACTAAAAAATTGTCGTTCTATATTAAGGTTAAAATAAACACTTTCTATCAGTTGCTGCAACTAACTATAGGTTGAGCTTACTATCATAGTTTATACTCGTTGCAGCAAATTAAAAATTAACTTTCAAAGACTTTCAAAGATATTATGATTTATGAATTCTCAAATGGTTTTTGAAAGTCTGTGCATAAGATAACAGGTTTGTGGCTGTTCAAAATGTGTGATTGAAATAAATAAATTTCAATTAAAAATAACTTATGACAATATGTTAAATAATAAATTTCTTAAATTGTATATTTTTATTTGCGTTTATTGCTTATTTTATTTCAGCAAGGAAGGCCAATTTTTCTTTCACAGGTACCAATTATAATATTGTTTCAGTTATACTAACCACATTTTCGGTAGCAAGAATAACTTTTTTTTCAAATTCCATACTGTTAACCAATTTTTTCTGTTGCTGCAACTATTTGTTTAAGGGTTGTAATTAAAATATAGTGGTACCACAAGAAAATTGCAGTCGTTATACCAGAATTCTATATAGTTGGTGCAACCACCAAAATTTGATTGGCAACAAATTCGGTTGTCTCAACGAATCTGTTTTCTCTGTGTATTTACGATAAGGTTTGTACTGACTGAATATTCTATATCTATAGGTATAAATATCCTGTTTTTTATCCAATTTAGTTTGAAGCATGTTAGATGATCGAAGTCATTTGCTCTCCTTTTTCCGCCAAACATTCTGCTATAGTTTTCCCTATTAATGACTTTACAGAATTTTTTTACTAAAGATTATTTAGTGACGACCACCAAAATTTTGGATAGTTTTTATTTACAGGAGTTTGAAATTCTTTTTCATAAAACATTTTTCATATTTAACTTTGTAGCCGTAAAAAAAGGACTCTAATGTCTAAAAATTTCACATATAAAATCGTATTCGTATTCCCGTATATCAAAAATTGACATTCGTCGCATCACTAGTATATATGTTAATAGGCATATTATTATATAATTGCCTTAGTGTTAAAAATAATTCTGCGAAAAGAAAAAGTGTGATAGAGCATTTTCGAAAACAATTTATGGAAACAAACTGGAAGTAAAATCTTTAAAAATTTTTTTTTTGGAAAATCTGCTGGTTAAAAAGAAGTATATAAAACATAAAACTAAATTTCAATGGCCGTGACTCCGGCCATTTTCTTAAATGCGAGATTGTGTCTATTCAAAAACTCAAGTTGTGTGGCAAGTGCACACAAATTGTTAACTGTTATAACTATTTCATGAAAATTAGGTAACGTACTAAAATATCTTTAACTCAGTCATAAGTTTTTGTTTGTTATAAATATATAATATAATTTATATAAAAATTACCTGTACTATAAAATCTCTACAAACTGTTATACTGTGCTAAAATAACGTTAAAGCTATCCAGTTTTACTCTTATACACACAGTGTCATATCAAAAGTTTTCGCAAGCTTTTAGAAAACTGTAATATAAGCTGCTAGATTTTTTAAACAGTTATTTAATATTCGCCCCAAAAGCTTTTTCCTGAAAGCTTTTGCCACGTTTTGGGTATTATTATCTAAAAGGTTAATTTAAAGCTTCCATAATATGGTGTTTTTATAGCATGTAAAATAATAAAATTCTTTGCTATAAAAGTTAAAGTAAAACATTCGAGGCCAATTTCACCAACTCTATTGACATTTGAATGTCAATTTTCATTAATTTTTGTATGGAATCAGCGTGACCGTTTGATCGACTAAACTGGCAAATTGCCACTTTTTTGACTGCCTTGCCACTTTTTTCTCCCTTTTTTTCGAGTGAATTATATAAAAATACATTAAAAATAAAAAATTTAATGTAGTTTTCTCGGTTTTTTTTTAATTTTGCCCCCTTTTTTTTGATAAAACCCCTTATGGTGTCACTTTTTGAAAAATGTCATCGGTCACCCTGCATGGAATCACTCTTAAATATGACTTCATATTTAAATAAGTTGATGAAATAGGCTCTCAGAGTGTTATGTGTCGTTATTATGTTATTGCTGTATAAATATAAGACTTATATGAGCTGCAGCATTTTTTTTAAATCATTCTGTAATCTTCTCTTCAAAGGCTTTTGCTATGTTTTGGGCATTATTATCTAAAGTTAATTTATATCTTCCATAATCTGGTGATTTTATATCATATAAAATAATAAGCCGTTAAGAAATTTGCTATAAAAAATAACTTAAAGCTTTTGCATAATTTTTAAAATTTTTCTTCACACTAACACTAACGGGCGTTATGAGAAAAAATCTTATATAACTACTCCTTTCTTTTAAACCATTCTATAGTCTTCGTCGCCTAAAAAGCTTTTTATATGTTTGGGATATTATCTAAAATTAATTTAAAGCTCCCATAATATAGTGTTTATAGCATGTACAATATAATACCAAACCGTTAAAGAGTCTGCTATAAAATGTTTAAGTTCAAATCAAACACACACATAGTGTTTTATATCATTATTATGTTATTGCTGGATGAATACAAAAGCAGCTAAAAGCTTTTGCATGCTTTTCGCGATATTAACTTAATTATTTTGTCTTCACATTAACTAGCGTTATGAGGAGTTATGTTAATGTACTACATATATACCGTATTTTACAACAGCTTTTGTAGGGGTAAGTTTTAAATAATTTACAGCAATGTTAACAACAGTAAAGGCTACATTGCAGCATAGTTCTGTTAAGTAAAGGAGAAATTTTCTTGGATGTTACTTTTATAAAGTATGCTTTTAAGGATATTGTTGTTATTAAAAAAGTAGCAGCATTTTAGGCGTGTTTTTAGTAACAGTAAAATAAACTGTTATTTAAGGGGAAACAAGTATTCAGCTGATGTACATACGAGTACTATAGGTTAGTGACTCGCAGAAAAAAAAACAATTGTTTCACTAAGAAGATACTTAAAAAAATTGCCAGGATAATTTTATTTCCATTGGTGCATTAAAAAAATTTAAATTTTTATGATTTCATTAGGAAAATATTTTAATGTGAAACTTTTTAAGGAGGATTTTAGTTTTCAAAAAAATATTGGCGTTACTTTTGAATTAAACGCGTTTCTATTGTTTTTTTTTACCTAATTGCTTATTTTTCTCATTTAGTGTTTGGATGTAATATGTGAAATATAAACATCCCAAATTTCTTTTTTTTTCAGAATATAGAAAATGATCGCTTTAAAATTTGATGTACCTCGCAAGTTTTATACTAAAAGTTGACTTCGAATAGCTGCTGATTCTCATTTATGGATACATTCAAATGTATATTATCAGCATTTAATTCAACCTGTAGTACCATTGACAGCATTTGCAACCTGAATGCTTTACAATAGAGGTCCGAAAATTTATAATTTTATATTTTGAAGAAATTTAAATAAATTAAAACACTTACTTTTGAATCTTAAAAACGGAATTTTCCACAAAGAAAAATTTTAATAACATGCGCAACAATGTTGGCCACAAGTTTTGCTTGTTTTTTTGTATATGTATTAATTTTTTTTGTTTTTGGAAATTGTAAGAAAAAATCTCTTTTATCCCTAAAATCGCTATGCCTGTCTACCCGTTCCTTTTTCATAATTTAATTTTGAAAGTCTTTTATGTTCCACATATAATTTCACATTTGAATAAGCATCACCAGCTGCTGCAACAAATTACATATTTTTAATTTATACCCTTACCAAATATTCTCCAGGCTTTAACATAAACGTTTTAGGCATATAAAAAATGTGTTTGATATTTCTTGAAATCTTCCCCAAGAACAAATGAATTACGGTTACATATGCTTTTAACATTGTGCCACACGCAACAATAATTTATTCAAAGATTTTCTTATAAGAAATAAAATAATTACTCAATGTTTCATTTAGAGAATCTACATTTGTAATTTGTTGTTTATTTCGCATGCATGCATCCAACCTTTTGCTATTTTTCTTAAGTTTTTGTTTCCTCTTTTTTTGGTTCATAGTTCACACGAGTATGTTGTTGGTTGGTTGTCAGGCGTGTCTCAAAGGATATTCATTGAGTAGTGGTGTACTCTTGTTGCACTTGCATGTATTGTTTGCCTTTTTGGTGGGTAGAGGAAGAGAAATTAAATAAAATTTTTCACCTGCTGCAATTGCTGTTTCTGTTTCTGTTCGTTTGCCACCTGAGTCGTGAGTTAGTATTTTTGCTATCTGGGGGGCTGTACATTCAAATAAAAATTTTACACTGCATGTTCTGTTGCTGAGATAGAAGGCAACAGCTGCAACAACAACAAAAAAAAATTCGTACTATGAGCGTGTTATATTCAAGTGTGTGATGTCATTTTAATTCCCCAGATTGTAACTAATTTTTTTACATCACTGCTTCTATAGCTAGATTTTTATGCATATTTTTTATGCAACAAGATTTATGCTAATGCAAATTAAAAGAGTTGCATATATATTTACATACTTAGCTTGAGAGATAGAGGTACTCTAAGGGAAGAATAAGTTCAGAAAACAAACTGAAAGCCCAGGGTAGTGGTTGGTTTAAATAAATAAATAAGCTCGTACGTATTGTATCTTTTCCCAAATTACAGAAACATGACCGTTTTTTTCAAATTCATACGAAATCTTATAACCCTTACAAGTACATGACTGTGGCGCTTTGAAATAAGACCCAAGGAAATAAGGCCCAATAAAATGAAGGAATTTTTAATTGGGGTTTATTTAATTTATTTCGGGCTTTACTCGTATTTTATCTTGAGTTTGGTTTCATTGGGTGTTTTTCCATAAATTTTCTCTCGGGCCTTATTTATATTTTTGGGTTTTATTTTATGGGGCCTTATTTCACTTTCTTATTAGGGCGTTGTATCCTTGGACCTTATTTCTTAGCGCCCATGACTCTAACTTATTGGCAAAAGGTGACTGGAAGTGGAAGGACATATCGCCGGTTGGTTTCTGGTTTGCGGCGCAGTATATTCAAAATACATTACGTCTGCAGCAAACCAGAAACCAACCGACCATCATTCCGAATCCTAGCTCCCTTTTTTTTACCAGATTTTGTCTAAAGTTGTGGTTTCGAAAACAGACTGTACTTTTAGCTTTCATTTATTTGGCGAAGCTAAAGCGATTGAAAAATAATACCACAAATTTCCGCGGCAAAATACAGTTTCCTTCACATTTTCATTATGCAATAACTTGAGATATGTACTCTAAGGAAGTCTATCATAATTTAAAGTTTCTAAAAATATTCAATTATATTTTATATATATTTTTAACCATGCTTTGATGTGAAGAGATTCTCAACTTTATTTTTCATTTTAGTTCTCATTTTAGTCTCACAGTTTGCCACGGTCCTCCCAAATCAATCTGTCATAAGCTGTCTAAAAATTTGTTATGAAAATACTTCCATCTGATAGGCTGATCTGACCTCACCTCAGATCACGATATTTTTTCATGATATAAAGTGATTTACAGGGAAGTAAACTAATGCTAGCAACTGATTATAATGCAAGCCGTTTATTTTTTTGGGCTGTATTTGATGTGAGTAACGTTAAAAGTTTGGTAAACTATATGCTTAGTGGCAAAAACTTCAGTTTAATAAGATAATTTAGACATTTAATTTGCTACATAGACAAATAATGTATTGAATTAAATGGAAGTTATTTGGGAACTGAATGCTAAATGCTATAAAAGTTATGCTTAAATTGTTAAATTTCATGCTAATTAATCCAATTGATTTTTCTTTCCCATCTTTTGAATGAGCATATTATATAATTAATAAGTGTCTTTTGCTAGAGAGACTCTTAATTTATTAAATAGAATGGAAACTATTTAGCAATTGAATGCTAAATGCTATAACCGTTAATGCTATGGTTATGCTAAAACTGTTAAAGTTTATGCTAATTAATGCTACAACAAATAATTGATGCTTCTTTCTCGTTCTAACGCACTTTAAACGATCGCATAATATAATTAAGAGAATTTTGCTAGTTAGAGGATTTGCTTCTTGAACAGAATGGAAATTATGTAGCAATTGAATGCTAAATGCTACTAACTGCTTTAGCTATAGTAATGCTAAAACGGTTATAGTTAATGCTTATTAATGCTAAAACATTCTAACACATTTTGTACGATCACATAATAGTTAACAAGTTAAGTGACATGCATTATTTTAAATGCTATATAGTGCTCCTCATATCTTCATATTGACATCTAACACACATAACTGTGTACATTGGAATGCTAGAGACTGTAATACTTATTGCTATAGTAATGCTACATATGATAAAGTGAATGCTAATTAATGCTATAATAAATTTTGCAAACTATTTGCAGCTTCTCTACAATATTTATAAACTTGAAGCTACCACATAAGAAGAGTGTCTTTTATTGATACAAGTGATTTCTGTAGCTGGCGCCCATAAGAATTTTTACAGAAAATTGTGTTTCATAATGTTTAAATTGCTTGAATTGCTCATGCTATAGTATTGCTAATACTACTAAAGTGAATGCTAATCTATGCTACAGTGTATTTAACTGTCTACTACAAGCTTCTTTTTGTCTTGCCATATTTTGATGCTTTATGCTAAAGTATTTAGCAATACTATTAATGAGAATATGGTATATTTTTTTTTTTTTTTTTTAAAAGAGAAGTAACACTCAGGCAATTAATGCCTACTACTATTACTAGGTGTTACCTTCTTTAGGAAAGGGATAGTGATAGAGAAGACAGGTGGTGAAGGGAGAGATAGAGGAAAGCTTCATTCTTTTACAACTCTGCTTTTTGCACGTTTTTTGATAATGCAGTGTTGCAGCGCCATCTGGTGTCAAATGAGGCGTATTAAGTTTTTGAAGCTGTGTTTTGTAGCCATTTTATTGATTATTTTACTTCGCCGATGATTTTGCTACACAACGAATATGGAATATGGTATATGCTATAGTATTGCTAAAACTATCATGCTATACTATTAATGTGAACCTGTGTTGAAAACTTCAGCTCCTCAGCTTTTACAGATTCATAGATCAAGAGCTGCGAGCGCACACTACGATTATATATATATTGATAAACTCGTATATATTTTGTCTCGAGTTATAAATATTCGTGTAAAATTAAGTATGCAGCAGAATAATAAATGCGTTACAAGAAAATTGGCGTACATCACTTAAATTCTAACATAATTCAGTAAGAGAAATTCATTTACAAATTGTTATAATGGTTGTTAAAGTAGGATGATTTGAAGATGAATGAATATTACGAGTACAGAGATGGAAAATTGACCGGTACAAAATGAATCAAACATATATATTTTAAAAGAAAAAAAAATGCATTTATAGCTGCTAAGTGGAGTAAAAAAGTATATCCCTACATCAATAAACTTTGTTGTTTCATACAAGCTTAACTGGCAGCCAAAGGTCTTGCAAATCCCTACATTTCCAACCCTGGCCTACACACATCCATGTGCATACATTTCTTTAAATGTGTGTTTACCTAAATGTATGATTATATTTGAATTGATAGAGTAATATGTTGAACTGTTAAACATGCAAAGTATTAGCAACAGTTAAAAAAGGATGTCATATCCTTTCCCCAAAAAAAATATATATATATAAACTTGTAGTCTATGAAATTGTTTCCTCTAATGCTAAGATTGTGGTGTGCGATAATTTATGTTATATCGCAGAGCCCGTTTCGGTATTTGAAAAATGAAATTTATATACATACACATATGGCCAATAAAATAGGTACGACATTTATAACCAGTGAAAATGCATTTTTTTCGATTTTATGTGAACAAATTGTGGATCTTCGTTCATATTTATTTCGTACAGCATTAGACTAAATAAAAATAACAATAAAAAAGTAACATTTTAAATTAATTAACATATTATGCGAAAAAAACACGAAATTCGCCTGGCCATAAAAATAGGTACGAAGAGTAGATCCTGAAAATAAAAGGATTATTGAGCCTTTTTTTCGCAAAAACAATATTGAAACAGCTAAATTACGTCAGTAGCCACAAAGTCCACTATTAATTTTAATGGAATTATCTAATTTGTAGGGCATAGAAGAGATAATATTGTGACAGGTGTCAATAGGGGCATCATGCAATATTTCCTGCACTTTTTCCAACAATTGCATCTTGTTTTGAATATATTCTTCTTCAGTTTTTGCGAAAAAAAGGTTCAATAATCCTTTTATTTTCAGGATCTACTTTTCGTACCTATTTTTATGGCCAAGCGAATTTTGTGTTTTTTTCGCATATTATGTTAATTAATTTAAAATTGTACTTTTTTATTGTTATTTTTATTTAGTCTAATGCTGTACGAAAGAAATATGAACGAATATCTACAATTTGTTTACATAAAATCGAAAAAAATGCATTTTCACTGGCTTAAAAGGTGGTACCTATTTTATTGGCCATATGTGTATGTGTGTTTTTTTATGTATAAAAGAAAATCATCTCAAACATGGAAAATAAATTATTTTTATTTTCCACGTACGTTCATGGTATATATTTACAAACATACATACGTATGTGTATATGTATGTATGTTTGCTGTGGTACATTTCGTTTTCTGGTTTAACATCACATGATAGATATCTTGATATCACATCACAACATATTGTAGTTGGCTGTCGGTCGGTTATTTTGGTTATTTGCTTGGCTTTGGTTCGTTTCAGTATTGGTTTGATTCGGTTTGGTTATGTATGTTTTTGGTAATATATTTAATATAATCCTTTACGTTTTAATACCGCAAAAAATTTATGTGTGCTATATGTTTGTACATGTTTGCATGTAATAGAGAGAGAGATATACGGCTGTGTTTATTATTGGTCCTTTAAATCATTCTATGATGTTTTTCAAAAAACACACGGATGAAACCAAAAAGGAACATATTGCTATTGCCCGTTCCTTTGAGGTCTTTTTAACGTATTTTGCATGCATATATGTTTATATAACAATTGTGAGTAAGTTATAAGTGTAAGTCGATTGAAAAACCACTACGATTGCTTAAAGAAAGTATTATGTGAGAAATGAACTTTAACACATTTATAAAAAATAATTTTTTTTTCACAGAGAAAAGTTTTAGAGAAACTAACACAGGCGCGCTGCATTTGTGATTATGCTCTCAAGTTCGAAGGACTATGAACAACTATTGCCTCTATTATGGTTTAAAACTTAACTATGTTGAATTGAAACTGAAACAACTTAACTGTTTTTTTCTATTCTGAATTACAACTAATTTTAGTTGTCTTCGAAACATTCTAGAAAAGAAAATGTTCTTCTCTATGCTGTGCTATATTCTAAATATTTTTAGTTTTGGCCCTATTCTTTTTTTTTTTGAGATTCTGTATTTTATGAACATGGCAACAATATTGGTTGATAAATGGGATTGGTTGGTGTCTAGAATAATGAAGCAAAACTAATAGAATAGTCGAGAGAATAACCAGAATACAACTGGTAAAAAGCAGTTGTCTCATGGTGCAACAAGTTGTAATCTATAATAAATATTTCGTAACTACAATTCAACTATCAATTTAGTTGTATTAAAGTATTAAGTATTAAATTAATTTTAACACATCTAGATAAGATACATTTTTTGCACAGAGCAGTGTTTTAAAGAAACTAACACAGGCGCGTTATACTTGTGATTATGTTAGGATGTTCGAAGGACTATAAACAAATATGTTAAGCCGTCTTAAATAACCACTACGATTGTTTAATTAAATTATTATCCCTGTAGGAAATCGAACTGACACAAGACTAGCCACGTGACCGTTGTCCAAGTGATAGGGACAAATCCGACTTACAACACTTCCTATGAAGCGGACCAGTTGCTTTTACATGGGAATGGCCTAGGATGGGGTTAATTGATACTTTGTATGTACCTTGTGACTTGTCACTAAACTATCCCCTGGGGACCTATTCGGTGTAGAATAATATAAATTATATATAAACGTCGTTCCGACATTTAACTGTTACAATGAACACTTATAGATTTTTTTATTGTTGCAAATGCAATGACATTTTATTTTTAATCCGAAACTTTTGTGAAATTCGAACCGGCAACCTCATACATGACAGGCATGCACACTACCCACTCGACCACAGGGCCACTCATATTTCAAAAGTCTAAATACCACTTAAGCTTAGGTTACTATATAATTATAGCTACGCGACTGGTTCCAGAGTCACATTGGACGGAACAATTAACATTATATTTACACTATTGGATAGGTCCTGTATTCAGCCATATCGATACTAGACCGAGTCCCAAATAAATTGGCTCAGGATCAAGACGATATAGCACGAAAATTGTGAATATGTAACTATTTACACGATATGACTTTTTCACAATACACTACCACGTACTTTTGCTTACACTCGCATTTTCTAAAGTCATAGGACGAGTACGTTTAGATCACTTGTCACTACATTTTCTGCAGGGATTGTTTAACAAAACTAACATCGCTGACGCAGCACTTGTAATTACGTCGGCAAGTCCGAAGGACCATGCATAAGTATAAGATTGCAGTCTACTCATGCGTTGCTTAAGCAGCAACGAAATGCTTCTAGCTTAATCAACAGCAAGCAAACTATTTTGAATAACAGCAAATAACTACAATATGACGCATTATTCTTAATTTTTTGTGATATGACTGTATTGCCCCCCAAAAAAGGATAATTATGATTAACATATTTCTATCTATCTATGCAAGTAACTTTACCCAGTTGTTCTAATTTATATTACTAAATCCGCTTTCTTAACTCGCCAACATTGCTCCAGTGTAGAGTGGAACTTTTGAAAAAAAAGTAAGAAAAATATTCCTGGCTTATTGCCTGTCATTATGTCTTGATGTACCAGCATACGGGCACACATGCACACATTTTTATGTATGACATCTTCTTCCTTTTTTTTTTTTGGTTTTGCCTGCTTTCCTTAAAACAATTTGACATATACAATGGCGTAAAATGAATGAGCGAAATGCATTTAAGCATTTTATTTATATATTTATTTATTATATTTTTTATATAAAATTTTTATGGTTTAAATGAGTTAACCTTCTGCAGCGAATATTATTAGCAGAAACAAAAAGGATCATAAGGATTTGTCTTAATGTTTTGCATGTGTTTTTAAGAGAGAGTGAGTGAGAGGTTGTTTGTGTGTGTGTGTGTGTGTGTGTGTGTGAAGAGGCCACCATTTGTTTTTAACCAATATTCCCGGTTGGATTATTTTGTTTATTGTCTGCCCGATGATATGGCATATTTGTATCCTTTTTCTTCCTTGTATCCTGTTGTTTTTTAAATAATTTTATGATTATTATGACTCGTACGTTAATAAAGTCATATAAAAATATTATGGCATATAAATATTTTTGTTCCTTTTAAACTCTCACCAAAATGTCTTTCAAAATGATGAATGCGATGAGTTTTAAAAAAAGGAGCAATAATATGCGTGTGTGTGTGTTCGTAGGAGTATTGTTGGGTTCCATAATGGAGCCAGAAGCTGTTCTTATGCTTTTACTCTTCCCTTTTGTTTTGTATTATTGCCATTATGCTATAATGTATGAGGGAGGCATGCTGTGTAAGTATGTTACACGTATGGCGAGTAAATCAAAAGATTAGCTGATATGAGTTAATAAAAAATCATGAGATTTGCTTATGATTGACTTGTGCCATTAGCGCAGGGAGCGCCAATCTGTTTTTTTTTAGCAGAGGTTCTATAACATTCACTTGACCTTTTATTGGTATTTTTTATACTAAATGATCTTTTAATGGATCATGTTCTTTCCAAAGTCTATTTGATATCTACAGAAAATCAAAATCTTAAGCAGGGCCTGTAGATATACTTTAATGCTGCTCAACTAATATACATGTCGTTCATTTACTTTAACAATGTCATAACACAAAAAAATTCATTTTTGTATTAATAACGCAGATTTAATAATCTCTTTGTTATTCATATTGTGCAAAGATTGCATAAAAATATCTCGTAGACTCAATTCTTGAGAGGAAAATTTAATTTTCTTTTTAATCGACTGCGCAAGGGTATTCATCAGCTTATGTGTACACACAGAAAATTTCACACTAAAATCTGCAATGATTTCGATTCATATCGATGATCTCAAGTAGAAAGGCCCTAACTCAAATAATTGTAAGTTTACAGGAGAAGGTAAATCATGATAGAAATTGTAATATTCACAATGTAAATTTTTTTTGTAAAACTGCCTCTAAAAGAGTTATTATTTGCACTATTGCAATTTGTTTTGTTTGTGAGAAGGTGTATTTGTGTGAAATGTATTGGAATTACTGAAAAACTCAATTTCGTAAAAAACACGTGTTAGGGCCTTTCTACCTAAGACCATCGATATGTGTTTCATGTTAATTTAACATGATTTACCGTAAACTTCAAAGAAAATTTTTGCTATTGAAATAACTTTATTTCATGTTGATCTAACATTTATCGTACTGTTAAATTAAAATGAAGAATCATGTTGCATCAAGGCTATTTCAAAATGGAAGAATGTAAATTTGATACTGAAAAAATACCAAGAACCATGTTAAATCAAAGTTTTTATCAAGTTGAATTTCTTGAATGAATTTAATTTAATATATTCATTTGCATATTATTAATTATTTAACTGACGTTATTGTGCATTAGAAAGTGTCACTATGACAGTGTGATATGACAGTAGTCAAAATTCAATATGGCGGCCAACAGACGCCATTTTGTGAGTAAGAAAAAATTACGGCGAATTAATCCAATATGGGTATCATTCGACAGGCATTTAAAACCATCTTTAGGAAGAGCTAGTTAGCGTGCAGGCGACATGCAGGCAAGATCTTATTAAAGGAGTTATCAATTCCTTTGAATAACATTTTGTTCTGCATTTTACTTGTGGTGTCGTTTGGCTTAGAAGAATAATTTGTAGTGGTTTTCAATCCCTACGAACATTCTTACTAGGTTGGTGCGGCAGTTGGCTCTACTTCGTTAAGATACTTCGAAAGGGGTTATCAATCCCTCAGAGGTACTCTACTTGGTGGCTGGGCATTTGCAAGGAGTTATCAATTCCTTCAGCTGTACGGTTACCCGCTGATCGTTACGCCAGCGACTCTTTTTTTATCGACGCGTGGAAAGTCAACTTCAAACAAATTAATTAATAAAAAAATTATAATAAATAGTTTTAGTAAAAGAAAATCATAGTGTTTTTTTTGTGCAACCACACACGTTCCCTGGGCTCCTCTGAGGCTATCCCGGCAACCAGCGGAAACGTGTCGTTACACCATTTAGGATCTTTAACGGTTTACAGTTGGCCGCAGTCAGGTTTTTTAATTTTTAAAATTTTTACTTGATCCATGTTAATTTCACGCTTTAAACTCGTTTGCTAACAGACTAGGTTTTTTAAGTTATGGTGTTTCCATAGGCGTAGAAAGGCCCCCTAAGAATTGCTTTGGCCCCACTCCCTCTAGAATTATTAAAAATTTATTGCTATTATATATTATCTATAACGGCATTATGCTCCTTGTAGGAGTTAAAAGGAACAAATATATATACATATATATATATATATATTTATACATATTTTAATATTACTCAAGATAATCAATAGACCTAATGCCCCCAGAAAAATTTTTTAGCTCCGCCAGTGGACATTTTTTAAGTAACAATGATATATTCCACTTTCTATGCTTTCTTTATTTTCTGAACACGCTATACAGACTTTTTTCCCTTGCATTTTTAAAATCTTTCAAACTTTAAAAGATTTGCTTCTATTTACCCTCCTTTTTCATGGATTAAATAACAATTTTTCCTCTTGACAAACTGATTTCATTTTGCATAAAAACCCCTTCACCCCAGCCGCCATTAAATACATTTCTTAGCTTCTGAAAAATATTCAAATCATTTCCATTGGCAGCTAAATGAATTTGCTAAATAACTCATCGTTCCCCGCAAATTTTCTTTGTTCATGTTTCAAAGTCATATTTCAGAAAATTAGTAAAAAGAAATATCACTCCTTTTTATTCTTTTAATTTAGCTTCAATTTGTTTATATCTTTGTTACAAATAAGATTTCTTTTTCTTTTGTTTTTTCGTTTTTTAAATAAAACGATAAAATTTAGCATAGTCACAAATTTGTTGGTCACAGCTGTTGCTTATGGCAAAATATGTTGAGTATTTACTGCAAAATAATTTATAATATTCTCTGCTTTTGCTCTCTATCTTTCACACATACACACACACACACACGCACTCACATATGCACAGATTTTAAATATTACAGTTTAATAAAGACTTTAACTCTTACAACGTTCATATAACGAAAGGGACTCGAACCTTTGTACATACATATATCCTTTTTTTCCTCCCAACAATTTTTACATGTTGTTGCTACATGTGGTACATAAATTGCATGAAACTGGGTGTGTGCGTGTGTGTGTGTGCATGTGTGTGAGTCTTTAAGGGGCCCCAGTGATTTTTCTTTCTATTTAAAAATGATATTTTTGCTAAAGATAAAATCATATTCATGTTTTCTTTATTTTTTCTGTTTAAAAGGACTCTAAGCAAAGAAAGTGTTTAATCATAAATAATTCCTAAAACAAAATTTTCTTGCAAACAACAACATACTCCCAATAACAAAATTTTTCTTATTGATTATATGTTATTAGAAAAGTAAAAAAAAAGCATCATAACATTAATATTACAACAAATGCTGTGGCCATAAACATTTAAAATGATTATAAGAAAATCTCTGAAATCGAAGGGGTGGCTCAAGCATCTTCATAAATATAAAAATAGGGAATCTCTTATGTTCTCTGGCTGTTGTATAATTCAATTTATTTGAAAAATATAAAAAAAGACATGCAAAACATTTTCTCAAAAGTCTACTTGTATCCTTTTTTAAATAGATTCCTTACATTAAATTTGATTATAATTAAATTTAGTCTCCAATCATCTCTCTTGCTAATTAGCAAATGATAACTAGGAAAAAGCAATGTCCTCACAAAAAAAAAGATATGATGTTAACTGTCCTTTGAAAAAGGAAATTTGTTTTTATTTATTTAAACTCTTTTGTCCCAAAATGCAATTACGCTTCGTCAGCGCTTTACAATGAATCTTAAAAGATGAGCTTCTCTCTCTCTCTCTCTTTTTTCACAGCAAAAGGACTTCCAAATAAGAAATATTGTTTTATATTAATTTTAAGCAAAAATTTTTCATAATCAAGTTATCTTGTAATATGTAACAAAAAGGGTTTATTTATTAAACAAAATGTTTGGAATTTTTTCTTCTTTTGCTATCACAACAAATGAAATAAATAACAGGATTTATACTTAAGAATCCTTTGACAAGTTTCAGTTACTGGGAATTTTTTGTTGATTTTGATTTTGAAAAAAAAAAAAATATATTAAATTTTTCCTTTTCTTGTATTTTTTATTTATAAAGAAATATGAATGGATGGTCAACTCATTCCATATTAATTTTTTAGCTAGCAAATTTCTTGTCACTTTTTCTTTAGAAAGTCTCACGATATGAAAGATTGAGTATTGTGCATAAGACAACTTAAAGTGGCTGCAAAAAAACTATAAACGCTAGTGCTATTGTATTGCTAAAATTGCTAACATAATGCTAAAAAATGCTAGAGCCTATTTTACAATATAAATCTTCTTACGGATACATTTTAAATGATCACAGAACAAGAAGGCAGTTAAATGATATGCAATGAACTGCTAAAAAATAAATGCAAAGCTGTGCTTACTACAGTAATGCAACCAATTTAAGTTAATTCTATAACAATTACCTCAGTATTATTTCAACTTCTCATCCAACTGTGTGTGGCTGCAATAAGGCAACAACAGCTTATGCTATAGTATTGCTAAAACGCCTACAGTGCTTGCTAATAAATGCTAACTAGAGCGCATTTTTCAATCGAATTCATGATTCTTCCTCTTAAAGAATTATGTATTTTAAAATATCATAGAATGTCAAGCGAATGTACATATGTTGTAGCTCATTGGGTCTTACATACGGCTCCTAGTGCTTTTTGTAGCAGATCTACAACAGTTAAATGTAAGCAATGCTATGCTAATGATGAATGATGCTAACAATATTAAAGTAAATTTTAATTAATGCTATAATAAATTTCTCATTCTGCTCCCTTGTTCCGTAGTTCGCTAAAGCTAAAGTTAAATTCAACAAACAACATTTAAATATTTTGGTGATGACATAAAACAGTAAAATTTCGACAGGCTAAATTTTTATGCTTGATTTAGCAATACACGCTTGAATGCTGCATTCGTAGCCGAAATTCGATAAATAGATTTTATAGATCTTAACCGATAGCGATTTACAGAATAAGGATAAGGTATGCATTGCTATGCTAGAAATTCTAACTAATCGTGCTATGGTAATGCTACAACTTTAAAGTGGATGCTAATTATTTATAACATATTTTCGTATATTCTTTCACAGATATGCTTATGACCATTTTTGCATCCATCTATGCTAATTAATTATACAACAAATCTTATAATTTAAGCGAGTCGTCTTTTCCACTCTGATACACTTTCAATGATCGCATAACAGCAGCCCTTAGACTATTTGATATTGCTGACCTTGACTTCTTCCTCCCATGTTTGTGAAACACATGGTAATGCTACAGCTATTAGAGTACATCCTAATTAATGCTATAACCCATTTTAAATTGTTATTGTATCTGCTATGCGGCTCTAAGTGATCATATGATAAAATACATATGAAGTAAACTTTATTTTGCTTGAAGTTTTTACGTTGACTTTAGTTCTAAGAGCAATATATTTTGCTACTTCTTGTTTCTACAATTCCTGTTGATTAGCATTTCCAAAACTAACTCCTTGTAATGCTTTAATAGCCCATGCTATAGCAATGCTGCATTTACTAAGGTCAATGCTAATTATTGCTACAACTATTAAGGTTAATGCTAATTAATGCTATAAACCATTTCACTCATTGTTCATTGTAGCTGCTCTTCGGCTCTGTGTGATCATATCGTAAAAAACATGTGCCTGAAGCTTTTGCGCTGACTTCAGTTCAGTTGAGCAGCATATATTGCTACTTCTTGTTTCTGTATTTCATGCTGATTAGAATTGCCACAAAAAACTGCATGTTATGCTTTAATAGCCCATGCTATAGCAATGCTACTACTATTAATGTTAATGCTAATTAATGCTATACGTGTTAAGGTAAATGCTAATTACTGCGACAACTATTAATGTTAATGCTAATTAATGCTACAACTATTAAGACTAATGCTAATTAATGCTATAACCCATTTTAAATTATGATTGTAGCTGCTTCTTGGCTCTAAGTGATCATATCATAAAATACATGTGCTTGAAGTATTTAAGCTGACTTCAGTTCTATGAGCAGCATATATTGCTATTTCTTGTCTCTGCATTTCATGTTAATGAGAATTTCCACAAATAGTTGCATTTAATGCTTTAATAGCCCATGCTATAGCAATGCTACAACTATTAAGGTTAATGCTAATTAATGCTACAACTATTAAAGTAAATGCTAATAAATGCTACAACTATTAAGGCTAATGCTAATTAATGCTATAACCCATTTTAAATTATGATTGTAGCTGCTCTTCGGCTCTTAGTGATCATATCATAAAATGCATGTGCATGAAGCTTTTGCGCTGTCTTCAGTTGTATGAGCAGCATATATTGCAACTGCTTGTTTCTGTATTTCATGTTGATTAAAATTTTAAATGTAATGCTTTAATAGGTCATGCTAAAACTGCATATAATGCTTCAATAGACCATGCTATAGTAATGCTACAAGTATTAAGGTTAATGCTAATTAATGCTACAATTATTAAGGTTAATGCTAATTAATGCTAATTACTGCTAAAAGTTATTTGATGGAACTTTTGTTGATTTCCTATCATTTATAAGAAGTAAAAAGTATTTTGCACCAGCATATCAATTAAAGATAAATACTTCAATATTATCCTATAATATTATATAATATTATCCTTATAATTTTTAACAAATCTTTAGGGTATTATGTAAATAGTTTTGTCTTATATTTGGCACCTGGTCTAACTCTTTAATATTTTGGCTTAATATTTAATTTTGGAGCTCTAAACGTTCATTTTGAAATACAAACATATAAATTCTTATTTTTAGATAATGAAAGTTATAACCTAATAAAATAGTTTATGTTTAATAAGTCCTTTGAACTTTTCCTTACAGTTTAATAGCCTGCCAGGTAAGTATTTAAGCTCTGCATAATGTTTCTTTTTTTAAGACCCAAACACGCGCGTTTGTGATATTTTTATTGCTAGTGTTTTATTTGGCCAAAAGCCCTTTTTGTCATTATTATTTTAAAGGACACGAAAAAAAAATAAAAAAAATAAAACGGCTGAAAAATATCTGCAAAATAAAATGAGCTTTTTGTTTTTACAAAAGTATTAATTTTAATTAAAATACACATTTTTATTATTCCACTTTCCATAGGTTTTAATAACTTTATTTTTTAAGCCATATTTTTAATCACATTTAAATTTTTTTCTGCTTTCCCTTATTTTTGCAGGCACTAAAACTTTTCGTGAACAGCGCAACAAATAATATATAGCAAATGAATTTTTGGAAACAAAACCAACAAACGTGAGTTATTTTAGCTTAAGGTTTATTTTATTTAGTTTGATAGGTAAAACAAACTCCCAAAAGAGTGCACAAATTTCGGCTTAAAGGATGTGTAGAGGATTGATGGTGTTTTGGAGAGATGCTTTTTTTTACAAGACTTGAATAAAAGTTATTAAAAATGTATACAGTATGAATGCATATTTTGCTGTCGTGTATTTGGGAAAAATATTTTATTTTTAATGGGATTTTAAATAAATATAAAGGATTTTTTTTCAATAGGAAAAATCTTGACTGTGCTGTTCCCGAGAATTTAACCTTTGGAATGCTATATTATGGCTCGAAGGACCATAAGCCTAAAATGAGTGAAAATGGTAGTTTTTACAAAATTGTGCATGAAGGCTTTAAATGCTTAATAAGCATTTGCTGTTTCGCGGTATATTGCACTACATCTCTAAGTATATTTTATTATGTTGAATGAAATCTAAGCTTTTAAATTGAATTGCTAATATGCAATCATATGGACATTGGATATTGCTTCAATTTGCAAAATTTTAGCTTTTTAAAACATTATTTGTTCCCCTAATTGACTAACAACTGTTTTATTTTTCACAACAGAAAATATTGTTCAATTTCTAACAAAAAACCCCATGCAATAATTCTTAACAATTTTAATTCATTATCTTGTAAATATATTTTTTTTTAAACTACAAATATACATACATACATTGTTAATTTCTAAATTTACATTTTAAACATGTGTGTATGCTAAGATTTTTTTGTTTTGCCCCAAAATATGAAAAAATCTTTCAAATTATTTTGTCCTTAGTGGTCCTTACTAACTAGCAGCAAAACTTCCTTTGTCCTGCCTTTCTTCTGTTTGAACATTTGTTGTAAGCTGCAGATATGTTGTTGTAAATTTGTTGTTTTTTGTGATTGATATGTAGCATACAAGTACTTACTTAATACTCGTACATACAACAAGTTTGTTGACTTAACAAGGCAGCAGTACTCAGGTACAGGAAATGCTTGTGTACTTGTCAAGATTTACTTAAGGAGGATAGAAAAAAAAGTAAGAGATAAACAAGTTATGGGGTATAACAATGCTTAAATTACATATCAATTTACCAGCTACAAAAATTAATGTACACTTTTAAATATTTCCTTACGAATAAAACTTGTTTATTAGAGAGTGTAGAATGCTACAACACCGCCCCAACGGACTACTAAGGTCCTGAATTTTGGTCTACCTTTCTTACTGTAGTAATATATTTAAATCAAAACTAATTTTTTTTAAACGTCATGTAGAACAGTTGGAATTATATACTGCAAATATTTTAAATATGAATTGCACCTTCAACACACTGTTTTGCGAAATGTTATAGAAATTCTTGAAATTTATAGAATTAACTTACTTAAACGTTGGCCAAAAGGTATCTACCACCTGATAAAACGTAGGGTGTATTACATTTGTTTGCTGGTACTAATATTGTTGTGGGTATAACTCCTTTGTAATTCTCATTCACTCTTTAGCTGAAATTTTATAAAGGTACAACTTTAGATTTAATAAAAAATAATTTAACGTTTGTTCAGGAGAGCCATTTTAAAGATTTAAATACGTGTATTTTTGGTGTACCATCACTGAGCGTGTTGGTATTGGTCTCATTTCAAAGCGACACATCTCATGACGTCAGGAACGTGTTGGTCAACCTTGAAAACGCGCGTAGGTCGTCCCTACCTCTTGTTTTGTGTAGTTGGTTTTTACTATTTTCTACCTAGCGCGCTGCTTCCATGAGTTTGATATAAATTTTGCTCGCGTTTTTTTTTTCGAATCCAGGTTTATTTTCTGAAATTATTAATTGTAAATTATAATAAATACTAATTTATAATTCTTTTAAATCGTGAATATCACTCTGTTAGTACGAAAATTTTTCCACATAACCTTAGAATCGTCGACTTCAATTTCATAAAACGCGCATATCTCTGGGAGGGAACACTTTTGGGGCATAGGATCGGTCTCATTCGATGCTCAGATGTTGTCCACATAAAAAAAAAGTGAATATTGATTTTTTTACCCTTAGGTCCCTTTCTCTATGCGCTGTTACATATGTGACCCGGTCTATGAAAAGGTGGCTTATGACTAAAAAAAATTATTTTTCACTTTTTTTTTCGTTCGGACAGTTTTTGAGACGCTCTTTAACATGGTGAAAAGCAGAAAGTGCTAACTTGCTTAGAAGTGTACTAAATACGTAGAGAAAGAAGAGCATAAATGAAAAGGAAAAGGAGAAATTGGAAATAAATGACATTTTAACAACAACAAGCGTACACAGTTTTTTTCCCTCAAAACTTGACTAGTTTATAACGGAAAAGACCAATAGAAAAAGAACGAAAGAGAACAAGTACCGAGAAGCTGACAAAATGCATTGTTTATCTTTAACAGCTGATTTTTCGGAATTTTGTTTTTGAGTCATAAGCCACCTTTTCATAGACCGGGTCACATATGTATATCAATTTTGAATTTCACCTTTTAATGTTACAAAAATTCTTGAAATTTGTTGAATTAACTTACTTTTGCCAAAAGGTACATAATTTTTTTTTGCTAGCATTAGCATTGTTATGTGTACAATTATCTTGTGATTCTCGTTCACTCTTTGAGTTTAATTTTATAAAGGTCTTACTTTAGATTTTATAATTTTTTTTTTAATTTTTTAAATCATTGTATTTTAATATTGAATTTTTTAGTTTTTAAAATGTTGTGAAATTTATGTCTTCTATCTGAGGAAAATAAAATAACATATTATAATTTTCTAGGAACAACATCCAACAAAGACAATTGTAATTACTCTAAGAAAGACTAACAGAATAGAACCAAGGGTGGCGTTGGTTGAAGTAGTTAGCACTTTGACTACAAAACCGCAGGTCATGGGCTCTGCGCCGGTATCTAACAGTCATTAAATAACAGCACCATGCATTTCTCTGATGTGCATTAGTGTCTCTTTGTATCAGTTGTTGTAGGAAAGTTCAAGTGATGAAGGCATAGTCACTGGTCACTGAACTATACCGACTTCAGCAAATACCAATTCTAATGTTACATCAGGGCGCCCTCCTTCGGTATATAGCAGAATCATCAGCGAAGTAAAAGAACTAATACAATGGCTTGAAAAAATTGTAATACGCCTTATTTAACAGTTGTAAAAGAATGAAGCTTTACTCTGCCCCTTCCTTCACCACCTGTCTTCTCTACCAATATCCCTTTCCTAAAGAAGCTAACACTTAGTAATAGTAGTAGGCCTTTTTAGCCTGAGTGTTACTTCTCTTTAAAAAAATTTAATTTGCCAAGTCTATACTTTCATCATCACCATTCCCCAGCGTATGACCCCTTTTCCCCAAAGCAAAGCTTACTTTAAATTTATAATAGTAAAACTCACGATCATAGTGTGCAACTCCTGGAGTTAATTTTATTTTATACGGTATATTTTACTACTGTTGCCACTTATAAATTAAATTACTTTTATATTAAAAAAAATTCAATAAAAAATTAAATACATTTTTTATTATCTTATTTAGTTTTTTTAGGTTTTTTAATTTTGTTGCCAACTCATTCCTTGCCTTTTACTATTAATAAAAATTGTTTCCATAATTTTTAATTACTTGACCATATTTGAACTTAAAGCAGCCAACAACTTTAACTTTTAACATCTTGTGCGCGCTTAACATTGTGCTAAAAGCGCTTTGATTAACTTTTCTTTATGGTTCAAAGGGATAAAACTAAGAATATTAAAGCAAATCAAGGAGAGGCATAATAGCATTGCAAGTACTCTACACTGTCCCAACAAAAAAAGTATTACAACGTTTTTATATTTGTATTTGTATTTATTTAAAAAAATTTAATACATTATTAAATTATTAGTCGGACTAGAAACCTTTAAGTTAAAACCAGATTCAGAGTAAATAAATTCCTTTGCTCCTTTACTCAATGACGGTAGAGTGCTACCAGAACAACTTGAAGGCGGTTTAGGTGGCAGCTTAATTAACTGTTTTTTTTTTTTTTTTTTTTTTTTTGGTAAATCAAATTTAGCAATTAAAACAAGTTTAACAATTCCGGTCAACTTTTGTATATGAGCCGATGAGAACAAATCTCATTGTTATTTGAGGCGCTAAATTCGAATTTGGATTTCGTTTTTTAGGATGACTTTTAGCTTTCGAGTTCTCGCATGTTGGCAGCACTGTCACTGTCATAACCACCAATCAGCTGTTGGCATCGCCAGAAATATCATCTAAATTTTATTCCAACAACGGAAATTTTATTAAATGTTTAACTCTCAACGAAGAGGCAGCAGGGGCATAATTTTAAAATGTTGTTCACAATTTTCTCGGTAAATGCAAAATTGCAAAAATATCGGAAGATGGGAGTATTCGAATTCCTTCAAAATATTCTCGGTAACCGCAAATCCTCTTATTTCAACAAATAATCGACAGTTTGTTGCAAAAGTATCGCAACATGCGAGAGCTTGAATTTCTCTTAAAATACATTTTCTTCATCCTACATCACGATATTTTTTACCTGCAAATTTACGTGATACGAGCGATAACCAAGGAGAACAACTACACCAGTATTTTGCGAAAATCGAAAGGAATTCCAAACAAAACAAAGCGCTCAGTTAGACTGCTCTTCATTCCTATATTTTCACTTGTTATTGAAGAAAATGGATATAAGTTGCCAATAATTATAAAAAATCATTTTATTTTATTCAATACTTTTAAAACTTGTGCCAAACTTAAATAAATTCAGTAAAGTGTGACTTTGACTCGTACACGAGAGGTTTCGTACCAAAAACCGAAAATAATACATATATTCTTTTCTGTTTTTGGCAATTTTTTTAATATATAGAATATTTTTTGGCGATTTTTTTAATTTTTGGGATTTTTTTTTTTGCTTTTTTTCGCGTTTTTTATTTTTTGGTTGTTTTTAAGTTTTAGCAATTTTTTAGTTTTTGGCTCTTATTTTTCGTTTTGAAAATTTTTTTCGTTTTGGCTATTATATCCTTTAATATAATTTATAATTTTTTTTTTTTTTTTTACAATACATACTTTTAGCTTTTTCCTATTTTCATTTTGGCGATTTTGTTTGTATTTGACGATTTATTTTAGTTTTAGCAATTTTTTTAGTTCTAGCGATTTTTAATTTTAGTAAATAATAACAATTTTATTAAATTAAATTTTAATACATAATTAAAATAATAATTTAAAAATTTTTTTCGCCAATTTTTCGTGTTGGCGATTTATTAGATTTTTGGCGATTTTTTTTAATTTTTTGGATTTTTTCCGTGTTGGCTATTTCTTTAGGTTTTGGTGATTTTAGTCGGTAGCTTTTAAGTTTTAGCGATTCCTTAGTTCTGGCATTTTTTTTCGTTTTGACGTTTTTTTTCCTGGTGATTTTTTGTTTGTTTTTTTACAATACATATTTTTTTATTTTTTTCGTTTTTTTTTCATTGTAGCGATTTTTTCGGTGTCTAATGATTTATTTTAAGTTTAAGCGACTTTTTTAAGGTTTAGGCGTTTATTTTATTTTGCGATTCTCCTCGGTTTTTGGCGATATTGTTTAATTTTGAAATATTTTTTTTTTGCTTTGGAGGCTTATTTGATTTTTAGCGATTTGGTTTTTTTGGGGATTTTTGTCGGTTGTTTTTAAGTTTTAGCAATTTTTTGGGTTTGGCACTTCTCACTTGTCAAAATCACATTAACTGATAGAACACCCTTTAATTTAGATTTTTTTTTTAAATTTCATTGTTAATCGGTTTACTCTGCATAAAAATGCTTTAACTTTGAAAATTTCAAGTGTCTATATGTAATTGTCTGTATATTAAATTAAGATTTCAAAATGTTTCGTTGCTTGCTTTAGAACACCCTTTCATTTTTAACTATCATATATTGTTAAAACGCCCAAGAAAATGTGAAAATTTACGGACCTGTGAAAACTTCAGGTCCGTACCTTTTACATTTTTCGAGAAAACAGCCTGTGACAGAAAGACAGACAGACGGACAGACGGACATCGTAGCGAAAACAATAGGATCCTTTTCACCTTTGATGTATGGAACCCGTGTATAACTACTTGTGCAAATAAAGAAATACTTAGAGTCACAGTTAGTTAAAGCCTTTATTAAAAAGAACTCTTTATAAGCATAATAAGAAGGATATTATTGTGGGCCCTAAAGGAGCCAAATTAAAATTATAATATATGTATTTCGCAATAAAACTAAATTTGGGTAACGATCTCTGTTATATCGAGAAACGTTTGCGAAACGTTTTTGCTGATAACAACTAAATTTTGCTAACATTATTTTCTTTTCTAAATGCCAGAATAATATATTAAATTTTATACTAAAATCTTCTAAATGAAAAATTAAATGAAAAATAGTTTTTATAAAAATATACTCAAAATGCCACTTTGATTAAGTAGCGCATTAATAAAAGATAAAATGCAACGTAATATGAGCCACTACCACAACAAATACGCAGCAGCTTTTCAAATGCAACGAGAACGAGAACGAGAACTCAAACTGTAAACGCTTGCTTTGCCTGGAAAAAGCATAAAACTTTAAGCAAGCTAAGGAAATATGAAACTAAACAACAATTTACGTAGCAAAAAGTGAACAACGTAGCAACCAACAACCAACAACCAACAACCAACAACCAACAACCAACAACCATCAACCTCCAAAAGCAACTGCAGAGAAAAAAAGCAACAGCAACAAACCACAAGCAACATTAGCGTGAAACGTTAAAAGGGTGCAAAAATAAATTCAATTAACTTGATTCGCCACTTAAGCTTTTAATAATAACAACTTAAGTACTTACGCTCGCTAGATACTCGTACTTTTTTTAAAATAATTTTTCAAAGCGTTTTTTTTTTAAATAATTTTAGAAAAAATAGAACAAAAATTATTTATTATAAAGGGTATTTTTTTTTCTCTTAGCTCTTAGCGTTATGATAACAATATAAGGAGAAATAAAGGACATCAGCAGTATCCTGTTGGAAAAAAGCAACACTTGAAAATAAATTTGTTTTCTTTTATATAATAATAAGAAACGTTTTAGCAGCAGCAAAGGAAAAAAAAAAGAAAAAAGCAAAAGCTTAAGAAAAATGCTGTTTAAATGAGTGTAAAAATCAAGTTGCTTAATTTTATCCTTTTTTTCTATTTCTTCTTGAAGTTATGCTTGCTATTGTCCTTTCTTTTTTCTTCGCCAGCATTTTTCATTTATCTATACAATTTTAATATAATGATAATATCATTAAATGTAACTTTATTTGCCACAAAAATTAAGGGTGGCGCCGCCGCGCATCGGTTTGTTATTTCTTTCATAAATACGAGTATTCCCTTCAAAATAGAAAAATAAAAAATAAATAAAAATATTCCAGCTGTTGATGTGCTAATGATGTTGAACATGCACAAATAAATGGCAAAATTTTGACAGAACAAAAAAAAATTAAAATAAATAGAATAAAAAGGGTTGGTCTATGTTGTTTATGTTTGTTTGCTTGTCATTTAATTGTTGAGTTTTTCTGTGTCTTAGAGTTTATTTATCATTAAGTCAGCAAAAATTTATGGTGGGGGACAGATTAAATTTCCAACTTTTTTAATGAAGTACGAGGAGTACTTTTCATAATTTTATAAGCTGCTTAAAAAAAACCCCTCGATTTTTCTTACCTTTTTCAATTAAATCTTTTTCCAGCACTTTCACTTTTTTACACTTAAGCGAAAAAAAAAATTGTTTTTTAATCTTGAAAAATTGCTGTCTGGGAAATTAATGAAGTTCTAACAACAATATTCAATAACTCAAATGCGCGGTTTAAGCTGCAACTGTAGACCTTTTTTTTTGGTAGGGTGGGGGGCTCTGAAGGATGTACAAAAAAGTTTCCAAAAAGTTTCCAAAAAGTTTCTAAAACAGTTTCATCAAAAAGAAACAACAAAAAATTTCAATCGGCTTTGAAAGTCGGCACTAAAAATTTTGAACTAATTTAGTTTCACATAAATAAAAAGTTATTATCCGGCATGTTCTGAAAATCACATTTTTTCAAATCACTAGTGATTTTAAAAGGAATGATGGTTATGCAGATATTTGTTCGCTCTTTTTTTAATTTTTCTATTGTATAGAGCATCAAATATCATTTCTGCAAGAAATATATCGTATATGATTTTAAAAACGTCTACAGGATCATTATTACTTTTAAAATCACTAGTGATTTGAAAAATGTGATTTTCAGAATATGTCTGTATGACAGCGAAAAGTTTCTAACGACTTGCAACAGAAAATTAAAAAAAAAGTCACCCGTATTCAGAAAAAATTAAAATGCAATTGAAATGTATTTGTATTGAAATTTTTTATGCAAATATGCTTCAAACCCTTTTTTTAATTTTTTATGAATACGGGGTTAAATATTTATGTATAAAAAATTGTTGTTTCGGTATTTTGAGTCCCTGCTGGGTGTTACTTAAAGAGGTTTGAAACTCTCTCCCTCTCTCGCTCTCTCTCTCTCTCTCTCTCTTATGCATTATGAAATGGCATAGACAACCTTAAAATCCTTGCATAAAAATGTGTTCAGCATTTTTATGTATTTTCATATGCTAGCGCGATTTAACCCTCTCAGATTGGCTCTTTTGTGACCCTTTAGCAAGCAAATACAGTAGAATCCCGATAACTCGTAGTCGCAAGGGACCGACCGTTTATTACGACTTATTGAGATTTTCGAGTTAGTGAGATTTCGACTTATCGGGAGTAAAATTTAAAAAATACGTCTTAGAGGGATTTTTTTTTTTATTGACGTTTTATGAGAATTTATAAGAAAATAAATAAATGAAAAGAGTTACAATGTCAATACATATGTATGTATTAATGTAAAAAATCTGTAATTTGTGTTTGATGTGATTTTTGTACACTTAAACGATCAATTATATTGTCCAGTTTAAAAATAACTTCAAAGGATGCATCATCAGTTTCTGTTTGCATAAGAAAATCACGAATTTTTTGAACGCTAGATTTGGCACATTTAACAGAAACACGTGGAATTTCCACATCGTTTTCATCGTTGTCGTCCTGTTCATCAACTTCTAAGCCCAAAATATCATCATCCGTCAAAATTCCTTCTGTAGCCAAGCCATCGTCAAAATGAACGTACTCATAGAACGTTATGGTGGATTCTTCATTTTGTGGAATTTCATCCCATTGCGGTACGTGAACTATCTCACTGCTGACTACCATTTCGTTTGTATCGGTAAAACCGCAAGCTCTAAAACAGTTTTTTATAGTGGATTTTGAAACATTCTGCCAAGCTTTAAAAGCATAATTTATGGCAGAATATAAATTGATGTTATGATTTTTTTCTTCTTGTATATTTTGTATCATTTGTGAAACTATTTCTTTTCGGTATAATGTTTTAAAGTTTTGGATAATGCCTTTATCCAGTGGTTGTAGTTTGGAAGTGGTATTTGCCGGCAAAAATTCAACATGAACATGACTTAAATCTTCATCAATTTTGTGTGCAGGACAATTATCAACAAACAATAAAATTTTACGATGTTGTTTTTCCATTTGACTGTTCAACATTTTAAGCCATTCATTGAATAAGATTGCAGTCATCCATGCTTTCTTGTTAGCACGGTAAGTGACGGGTAATGTTTTCACATTTTTAAAACATCTAGGTTTTACTGATTTACCAATTATTAGTGGCTTTAGTTTCTCTGTGCCATCCATATTGGCAGCAAGCATTATTGTAATGCGGTCCTTACTGCTTTTACCACCATGGCACTTTTCACCCTTTAAGCTCATAGTGCGATCAGGAAGACACTTGAAAAACAAGCCCGTTTCGTCCGCATTGAAGATATTTTTTGGGTCAAAGCCCTCTGTGAGTTGACTTAGCTTAGCACGCCATTCTGAACACACATCATCATCCACAGAGGCACTTTCCCCGCAAATTTTCCGAAAACTTATGTTATGTCGCTTTTTGAACCGATCAAACCAGCCATCACTCGCTTTAAATTCTGGAAAACCTAATTTTACAGCAAATGCTTTAGCCTTTTCCCTCATAAGTGCTCCGCCGACTGGTATGTTAGAATGACGACACTGCTCAAACCATTTTAACAGTGCTTTTTCTAAATTTGGATGCTCAGATTTTTTTTGTCTTTTTAATTTATTGTTTGACGAAAGGTTTAAATACAACTCGCGTTTTTTTTAAATTGATGTTAAAGTTGATGGAGCTATTTTATATCTAGCTGCAACTTCAACTTTTTTTTCTCCACTCGATACTGCATTAATAATTTCTTGTTTTGTTTTTACGCACAATGTGTTGCAACTCCGCTTTGACATTTTTACTTAATGAACTGAAAATGCGCTACAAATTCAAGTTGAATAGAGCAAAACACTATGGTAAGTAAACACTAAATACATAACGGTAAATAATATGATCATTTTACGGCGACATAATTTTTTTGTTTTTTTTTTTACAATTACGAGTTGGAAGAAGTTTTAGTGAGAAATTACGACTTATAAGACGTTTTGCCAAATTGACTTTGCAAAAAAATTACGACTTATTGAGGGGACCGAAATGCATGCATTTTATACGAGTTACCGCGATTTTTTCAAGGGACCGACCAATTATTACGAGTTAGTGAGATTTACGAGTTATCGGGATTGCGAGTTATCGGGATTCTACTGTACGTCAAATTTGGGTGAAAATCAAATTATGTGAAATTATCTTCAATGTTCTCTTGACTATTAAATCCATTCCTACTACTACACCCCAGTGGTCGCAAACTTATACCATTAGATTTTGTGAGTTTTCCTTGTTCTCAGGTGTTAAATAACCATAAATTATCTTTCCTTGCCTTTATGTTAAATACACTTGCTTAAATCTATTTATTTAAAATTCTCAATTTTCTTAAATTTTTTTTCTTATATTTAGAAATAGAATTTACCCTTTCTGGTCCGAATATTTATAGTCCTCTTCCTCTTTACTCATTTATTACAATGACCGGAAAAAAAATGTTCTTTAAATAAAGGTCAACAGATTTATTTAATCACTTACATTTTTTATTCAATTCTATTCTCTTAATACTTCCTGCTTTAAGCCAAAAAAAAAAACAAGTACTAAGGAGACTTCTTGGTAAAGCTCGCACTCGTTACATGGTCATCATATCATGCTACTCTTTATCAAGTCATTAGAATTTATGCAACAAATTTGATCCTTTTTTTTATAGATTTACATTCTATACCAAGCACAGCAAGTGCTGTATCCTTGCCGTCCGTCCACACATTTTATCCTTTATCAATATGTACGAGTATTTTTGCTTTATATTAAACACTTGAAAAGAAATGAAGGAAAATTTTTCAATTTGCACAATTTTGTGTTGTCTTCCTTTTTATTTTTTTTATTTTTTTGCATTATTTTCTTGCTAACAAATTGAGATTTACATAAAATAATAAAGTAAAATGTCAAAAATTTCACTGTGTCGTGTGTGAGTTGAGTTTGTTATTTGTAGTGCTAAAGTGGCAGTAGTAACTAAAAGAATCAGATTTATTTTTGGGGTAAGTTTTTGCCAAAAATCAATAAACCTGAGTTAAGTTTTGTTTTTAATCTATGCACATATTTTGTTTGGGTATGGTATGATGTTTTATTATGGAAATTCCTACGCCTTCATTATTCGGATGGCTTAAGAATTTTAGACATATTTTACTTTTTGGCTGCTTTTATTTGAAATGCTTTGAATGTGGGCTTTTTGCGCCAGCTCTGCATTGCCTTGTTTGGTTAAATGTACTAAGGGAAAAAAGATGATCAATAAATAAATGAAAATATTGAATTTAAATGTTGAAGAGTAGTTTGCATGTAAATGTGTTCTTTGTGTGTTTATGTAAAGCATAGTTACTTTTCCATATTAGTCTTTGTCAGCTTTACGTTTATGTACAATAACTCATATAAGAAATTATTAAATATTCTACAAGAGATACATTTGTACAGTGTTTCGCATAAGTTTCCCACTAGAAAAATGCAATGAAAATAGTAAGAAATAGTTCTTTTCAAGTACAATTGTGAGTTAGATTTTTTAGAGGCTTCTAAAGCAAAAATAATGGTAATGAAAAATGTTGCAGACAAAAATTAATAGTACTCAAGCTTTCATAAGCCTCGTTTACTGGCTACAGTGTTGCAATATCAGCTGAGCTACACGATGTTAAAAGTGACCCCCTGGAGCTGTGAAAATAATTCCAAGCTCCCAACAGGATACGGTCTACTTAAACAGACTTGTGGTGTAAGATATTGCCCAGTTAATTTTTTTTTCACTTAGTTTAGGTCCTCTTCTAAATTTTTGGCATACATCATTTTGCAAAGGAATCAGTTGTTATGTAGATACAAACTTATTAATGTTTTTTGTATTACTATCTGGTTCGAAGGACCATAATTCTAATATAAGGCAATTGATGATATAACTGAAATATATCCTAAACTTTTAAAAGCCAATATCTCATTTTACTTTTTTCTCTTAACCAACAATTCAGGATATATAAGACTGTGATATAATTAGTTTCGAAGGACCATCTTTCTATTATAATCCTATTGGTAATATAATTTAGTTATGTGTTGCAATCTTTTTAATGATAATTAATTAAATAAATTTAAATAATTAAATAGTTTGAAAATGGTCTTTTGCACCAAATTGCAATACAATCTGCCATTGGTCATACAATTGAAATATATCCTAAAGTTTTAAAAGCCAATATCTCGTATAATTTTTTTTTTCAGAACTAACAAATCAGAATATATATAAATTTGGGCAACACATCAGGTTCGAAGGACCATATTTCTATTAAAATGCAATTAGTGATTAAATAGAATTATGTGTTGCAAATTTGTGATTATAATTAGTAGTTTTGAATATGGTCCTACGAGCCAGGTTGCAATACTCGTACAATCTGCCATTGGTGATAAATTTTAAATGTAAACTAAAGTCTTTTATCGACCTTTTTTTATATATTTAATTAAACTATTTTTTTGAGCTTTAGGTCTGTTTGTATTGTGCTTTATTCTTCCAATATTTCGTTAACTTTCGGTTAACTTCTTCAGGATATAGTATATTGTTTTTGATATTTTCTGGTTTTTCTTTTTCCTTTTTTTTCTTTCAATTATGTATACAATTTTCAAATAATAAAGTGTGTCATAAAAAATATTTGAAAGAAAAAAAAAAGGAAAAAGAAAAAAATATTTTTTATGACACACTTTATTATTTGAAACAGACCTAAAGCTCAAACAAATAGCTTAATTAAATATAAACTAAAGTTTTAAAAGCCAACCTATTTCTGTAGCATGTGCGGGGACGAAGAAGAACCATATTATCTGTCACTGCCCGAATCTGCAACGTCATAGGCTTACATGGCTGAGCAGGCGTCTCCATGAGAGCAGTACTGATATCGGGAGGTGTAAACTAGCGCAATGCAGGGGCTTCATCATGGAAATTTAGTGGCTTAATGACGGACAATAGGGTCACTTCTGGATATAAATGGGGGTAAATATTTTTGTTTTAGTGGGCAATAGAAGGGGATCATAATGGACCCAATTGGGTCTTCTGACCCTTTAAAAGCCAATGTCTCATCTTACTTAATTTACGTGTTGCTATTTTTTTTCTCATAACTAACAATTCAGAATATAAAAATTTGCTGCTATTTCCTTGTACTACAATCAGGTACGAAGGACCATATTTCTATTATAATACCATTATTGGTGATACAATTGAATTATTTGTTGAATTTTTTTAAAATCATATTTAGCGGTCGAACCAAGCCAATCGAATACAATCGGCTTATTGGCTATACAATTTAAATATGTATGTATATCCTAAATAGTTAAAAGCATCTGTTTCATATTCTTGTGCTGCAATATGTATCTACTATAATAAGTACTTCAAAAAATACATAATTGCTGGTATTTTCTGTACAAAACCCTGGTTCGAAGGACCATAGTTCTGTTACAATGCCATCGGTGACAAAATTTTAAATACATTTATGCCAAACTTTTAAAAGCCACTATCTCACAACTATTACTTATTTATGTGTGTTCCAATTTATTTTATCAGTTTATTACAAATAATATTCCTGCTACTTAAACAAATGTTGGTTGGCCAAGCTGCAAGTAAGCAGAAAAGGAAAATAAAACACATACATACATACACATGTATGCACATAAATATTAAGCAAAAATATCCCCAAAAATATTTACTCTCATGTACTTAAAAACCAATAAGTAGATGCTAAAGCCTGCACAAACATGCACAAACATGCATAAACATGCTTATGCTAGCACTACTAGTACTCCTTACCGTCTTATAGTAGTTTATGCATTTTCCTTTTATCACAGGAACATCTTTTTACAACTGACTTCCTTGCTGTTGTTACTTCTACTATCTTTCTTCAATGTTTATTTTACTCTTAATGTTAAATCATGTTGTTGACTTTTGTTGCCGTCGTCGTTGTTCTTGTTGTTACTGCTGCTGCTGCTGGTGCCTTGTAAATATTGTTTAATCGACAACTCTTCTAGTTGCACACAAATTTTTGCTACTGCCCATTGCCAGCTAGCAACCATAATAATCATCGTCATCATCATTTTCAACAATAATATTTTCTTCATATATGATGTCTGCCTGCTATTTTGGTCCTTTACTTATTGATGTTGTTTAAGGATTTTCATGTTGTTTCTAGGAGTTGTTGCTGTTGATTTTACATAAACTACTTGTTAAGGAAAATCTTGTAATTATTGTTACGTTTGTTCATCGAGAGCTAAAGATACATAGAAAATTTTATGCATATATGTATATACATATATATGTATGTATATATGTATATTGTTATGTTAAAACATGTTAAGTAAAGATTATGAATAAATTTTCTGTTTTCTTTTTTCCAAAATAAACATTAACGTACAAACATATAAAATTAATATGCTTGCTATGCGTAGTAAATTTAAAATAGAAAAATATGGAAAGATGTTGTGGCTCTAGCAATAAGATAGTTTAAATAATTTAATTTTACTTAGTAATTGCTTTTAAATTAATAAATCATTAATTAAGGATATGGGGAATTATGAAGTGAGTTATGAAATAATAGACTACAAAGCTTGATTACAATCAGACACTGTAATTATGCAGATATTCAAATGTATGTATGGTCCTTCGAACCGTGTTCTTATTGCCGATATTTGTCAATGCCGAAATTTGAGAAAAGATGTGTTTATTGCTATCTGTTTAATACTTAATGTTACTTTAATGCTGAGGTTACCTGATTTATCCCTGCTAGACTATATTGTGAGAAATCGGAAAAAGTTAATATTGTCCTACTTTTCTAAGCAAATGTCCGGGTTTTTCCGTCTGCTGTCCTTTTTTTATATATAACGCGATAACAACCCTAGTCTAATGCAATTTATAATAAGAAAGAAACTTGTTATAGAGGTTCCACCAGATAACTTTTTTTTTGAAAATGCTATGCAAAACATCGAGTGTAGCTTCGGCTGTGTGGTACGTAGCGCCGTCCTGTTGAAACCAAATGTTGCCAATATCCTCCTCTTCAATTTTTGTGAACAAAAATTCGTTCAACATGGCCCAATAACGATCGCCATTGACTGTAACGGCCACTCCTTGCTCATTTTCGAAAAATGGCCTAATTATGCCTCTGGACCAAAATCCGCACCAAACAGTGACTCGTTTTGGGTGCGTCGGCTTTGCAATGTATGCGTGCGGGTTTTCTGTACCCAAAATGCGACAATTTTGCTTGTTTACATACCCGCCAAGATCAAAATGAGCTTCATCTGAAAAGATAATTTTTTTTTGGCAAAATTGGCGTATACACAAGCATATTCGTTCAGCGGAAGGATAAAACTAATTATTTGTCAAATCAGATATGAGCTAAGTGTTACCATAAGCACTAGTTGAAAAAAAAAAACGTTAGATGGCAGACCCTTTATATTCTGGGTTCATGCTATAAAATAATTGGGTAAAAAAATAATCTTTTATATTCCAACATTTGGAAATAATTAAAAAGGCACGTTTTGTTCTGCCACTCCTCATATTTTGTATATTCAATTAAACAGACAAAAAACATTTCATTAAAAGTCAAACGGAACAAATAAGAAATCAATTATTAAATCATAAATCATTTCTAATTATTCAATTTATAACAATACGAAAATAATACATCCAAAACAATTTACTGTAGATACCCTGTCGGAAATTTTCCTAACTTTAAACTAACTTTAAGCTAACTATTTCGCAACTAGTGCTGACTGACACTTGGATTAATTTGCAATGTAATCAACTGATTATTTTAGCATTGCGATGTCCTAGGCGGTAGTCAATTGTCTCACTCTGCACTACTTTCAGCTAACTAAAAGTTGATTTTTTTTAAATCACTTGGTAGTCAGTAAATTAAAAATTTTTTCTGGAGTTCGAGCATGTAACAACACACGTTGTGTACTTAACGCGCTACCACTCGGCTAAGCTGCCATCTAAAATAACAACAGCAAAATGTTAATATAAAACTGAAAAGAGTTTTAAAGTAGCTGAGAATAAATTTGTTGGCTCTTATCAAATTCGATTACGTACTCAACTGAAGAAATACTTTTGGTTTTGTTCTGGATGACTGTGCAGCTAGCTTTTAGTCAGTCTAAGAAAAGCTAACTATAAGTTAACTATTTTTGTAGTCAACCACACATTCTCCGGCAGGGTAACTAAAAGTCCTCACACTCTCTCCACACTATACACACACACATTTACAGACACAGACACAGACACACACACACGTACATTCGCCGGCAAATAAATACCTGTGTATCACTCATATACACAACATTCATACCAGGGAATAATTACAACCATTTAATAAATTATTATTTTATTATTGTGTATTTGTACACAGAAAAAAATAAGTTTCATTTTTGATAACAAAAATCTCGGTATTCAATCATTTTAATATTCGAATTTCCTGTGATAAAGAAATCCGCTATATCAATAACAAAAATTGTAAAATAATAATATTTTTTTCTTCAATAATATAAATATTTGAATTAATAAAATATCTTATCAATAATTTTTAATGTAAATGTAATGAATCAAAGAAAAAAGTTGTTGACTGAAATTTTATTTTCAGTGATAATTGTTATTTTATTGTATGTGTGTGTGTTGATGGATGAATGTTAGTTTGTTTTTGCTTTGCTGCGATTAAAACTAAATGTATTTATTTGGGATGAGTCGAACCGGGAATCTCTTGACTAATAGACTAACGTGCTTACCATTCAGCTAAAGAGCAAATGGTTATTGGATTCGCAAATAATGAATACAGGCAAAACATGAGAAATCATGGTTCTTCTACATTTGCGCATTGCGTTTTGATATAATCTAAAAATAACTTTGTTGAGAAAAAAAACAAGCCATGACGATTTTCGGCTACTTGTTGTAATTCACACGTATACAACACGACCAATCAAAAAAACAACAACATCAGCACATAACCATGTCCAGTCAATCAACAAGCAAGATAAACACTAACACAAGCAAAACAAAAGTAAACGGTATTTTAAAATGTTCGGAATTGATAAATGCAATATTCAAGTTAATGACAAATATTATTGAAATTAAAAATATTATTCATTAACACGGTTTTATTGAAAATAATTTTTGTCTATTTTTTTCTGTGTATATATACCAGCAAATCGTGTGAGTGTTGTTTTAAGAATAAACACTATAATGTTACTTTTATAAGTGCATACGAGTATACATACATATACAAGTTAAGAAACCAACATTTACCATCATTATATCATTATTTTCAACCACAATCATTTATTAATTCTCCCACTACACATTTTTATGTTTCTACAAATAATTACCGAGTAATTTCTATATCCACAAGTTTCTTGTGTATACACAAAACTACTTCACTTCTACACACACAAAAAAAAAAAACAAATCCCAACTCGAATTCGAATCGTTTCAATTCAATTCAACTCAATTCAATATTAAATATTATTTTTGTGGTCTCAGTGCAAACATTATTGTTAAAATGAACGTATGTATGTATGCATTTAATAAGTTTTTAATTGACCTCATTTACTCAACCGCAAATTTTATTGGAAAAGGCAACCACTCACTACTCACTACTCACTCTCACCCACGGGCACACAAACTTTCACACTTACACTACACCAAGCCAGCAAATACGGAATAATTCTTTTAAAATTGTCTGACTTTAGCGTTTGAATGTGCAAAGTGTTGCAGAGCAAAGTCAATAATAGCAAGTTTTAATAACTGATTATATACAGGGTGTTTTTTTTTGAGGTATAGAACTTCGAATTGAAATAAAACACAAGAAAATTGTTTTAATGTCCATCAATTTGGCTTTATTGGAAGGATAATTTTATGCCATTAATGTTTAAATATGATTTCGGGCATGTGGCCGCCGCGGCTGGCTCGAATAAAGCCAATTCTACAGGTCCAATTTTCAACCACTTTTTCGAGCATATGGAGCCGTATGTTGGCAATAACGCCACGAATGTTGGCTTCCAAGTCCCCTAACGTTTCTGGTTTGTTGGCGTAGACGAGCGACTTCACATATCCCCAAAGAAAATAATCCAATGGTGTCAAATCACACGATCTTGGTGGCCAATTGACAGGTCCATTCCGCGAAATTATGCGCTCATCGAATGCTTCCTTCAATAAATCGATTGTGACGTGCGCTGTGTGGCATGTAGCGCCGTCTTTTTGGAACCACAACTCATCCACATTCAAAATCTTCAAAATCTTTCATAAAGTTGATGGACAAAGCTCCAATTGCTGTGCACGGTGGCGAATCGATTCATTCGGGTCCTCTTCAACACTTTTCTCTACAGCGGCAATTGTTTCTTCGGTGCGCACTGTTCGACGTCTCTGCGGATGCGTATTATCACATAGAGTAAACGTAGTGCGAAAACGATCCATGGTTAACCGAATTAATTGCTCTGATGGACGATTATGTCGACCATAAAATGGACGGAGCTTGCGGTAAACTTCGCGAACTAAACCATTATTTTCGAAATAAATTTGCACGATTTGCAAGCGTTGTTCTTTTGTCAACCTGTTCATGATGAAATGGCAAACCAAACTAAATATTAATCACTTGACAGCTGACAAAATGGCCGCCAGTTAAAAAAGTGATGCCAACTTAAAGTTCTATACCTCAATAAAAAACACCCATTATATATTTTTACAACAACGAGTGATTGGGTGTAGAAATCATAATGGTTTGTTAAATATTTATTCAATTTGTAGACCTTTTAAACCATGTTTATACCCAGTGCTGGGGCTAGGGCGGCATGGTCTTAGGGGCGGCAAAATTTTAAGAACCCTAAGAATTAAAATTTTAAATAGGTTTTTATTGATAATTTTTGTCACTCAATGAATAGTTTAGAATATCATTCTGACCTTGCATGCTAATTTATCGGAGCTATGTAATTTTTTTTTTTAGATTTATATGCTACTATTCTAAAACACTTGAGCAGACCATTGTGCGCATTGTTGAGATTTAACGATTTAAGATTTTTACTTACGAAACCGGAGCGCACTCTAGTTAGGCGGTATTTACAAGCAGCGTTTAACAACTTCGCATTTGAGTAATTGCTTGTGCTTCTGCTTACGCTTCTGCTTCTGAAAATGTAAACAGTCCCAGTCAAAGCGAATGCATAAAACGAAAAATTATACACAACGGAGAATTTCAACAGTCGACATGTTAGAATAGTTGTCGATTTGACTGACTGCTTCTTTAAAGCTAGACTATTATTTTTTTTTTGCAAAAACTGTTACTGAAAAAAAAATTGTGAAGAACTAAATTTTTTTTAGTTAAAAAGTGGTCTGTACGACCTATTAAGGTGCCTAGACACGTTCAGATTATATTGCCAAATATTGTTAGCAAAAAATTAGGAGTGCCTGTTAGTTATTCTGAAAGAAATTAAAAAAAAATATTTTACTTTACTTTTGCAAAAAAAGTGAGAAAATTATTAAGTGGACTCTTAGCTACATTATTGCCATATAAAGTAAAGCGCTATCACTAAGTCTGAATTAGCTTAGCTGTTAGCCAAAAACTGATAACGCAATATTTTGAGGGCATGCTGATTACCGAAATCTTTGGAGATCCATAAAAAAAAGTTTTTCACCAAAATCGCCTAACTGAATATAGGGGTTTACTTCCCTTCTGCAATACCAAAAAACATACAGAAGTGTCACGAGACGGAAGATAAGGGTATTTTTCTATTTGTGTCGTTTTCCCTCAAATTTTGTCGGCGTTTTTGTTTTGATTCTTCTTTCTAGTGTAATAAAATTACAACTCTTTTTATTAGTTGTGTTAATTGGTAAGTAGTAATACACTGCAGTATCAAATACACTATACCTTTCTCTTTTTTCCACGAATTTTAAAAAACTTGATTGGAGCTTTTTTTACCTTTAACTTTCTTCACTTCTGTGTATTCTGTGGCAATACCATCGAATCTATACTGTCAGGAACGTACGGACTTGCACGTGTAATGCACAGTGTAATTTAATTATTTATAATTTTCATATATAACTAGCTGTCCCGGTCCGCGTGGCTGGCCCTAAGCACACTATTTAAACTGAGCTTTTAACGAAATTTACGGTCTTTAAATAAAAATCCATGGAATACCTATATGAAAATTGGATTTTGCCACGTCTCACCGCCCGTAGACCGAAAATCAAAAATAAGACTTCACAGTGTCACCCGCCTGAATATTCTGAAGATTCCCTGAAAATTTCATCAAAATCGCCCCAGCCGTTTTGGAGTCCACACGTTACATACAAACATACACACATTATATATATAATATATAATTTTAAAAAGCTTTTCTTCATAGAGCAAAAGGGGCGGCATATCTCACGGGGCCTAGGGCGACATCAAATATAAATCCGCCACTGTTTATAGCATATTTTTTACCAGTAATTTTAGTTTATGAAAAATTATTTATTCAAGGTTTTTGCTAAAAACATATTTGCTGGATATTTTTTCTATCGTATATTGCTGTACAAAAAAATTTTTGCTCAATAGATATTCTAAAAAAAAAAATTTTTATTTTTAGTTTAAGAAAGAGAAATGTTTTTAACTGACTTAAAAAAAAAGAAGCAGGTTAACAAATTTTAAATCTGTAAAGGCAAACTTGATCAGAAAAAACACAAAATTTTTAACCGACTTCAAAAAAAGAAGGAGGTTAACAATTTTTTTTTTTGGTGTTACTTTATAACTCGGTACATTTTAGACCGATTGTATAAAATTTTTATGTTTATTTTGCATGAGAGCGTATACCTTCCCATTGGTCCCATTTAAAAAAAAGGTGGGCGGGTACACACCCACAATTTTTTTTATTTAATTTTATGATATTCTACTTATTTGATTAATGCGAAACTTATAAAACACCTTTGATTCTTCTAATTACACAATTTGAAAGTTGAAAAAATGGGCGTGGTTAAGCCAATTAAAATTTATTAAAATATCACGCGGTTATACTTCTACCGATTGTTATGAAACTTACCACTCACCTTGAGTTCTAAAATAGACACATTATTCCCTTTAAAAAATGGGAAGAGTCACCGATATCTACAAGACTTAAAGCACCCTGGCCTATGAAAAACACACAATCGTGCATTTAAAAAATGGGTGAAGGTAGGCCCATTTAAATTTACTTTTATATTTCACGTATTTCTTCTTATCTTCTTCTAACAGATCTTTGCATTGAAGTTGTTTTTTTTTGTGGTAGAAAGAATTATTTATGGAAATTTTTGTATGGAAATATTTTTGATTATAATTCGAGCCTTTTTTCGATTTTATCGCAAGCGACATGTTATCGTAAATAAACTTTTGTATTGAAATTAAAATTTTATGGGCTTACCCAAAGCTTAGCATTATCAAAATCCAAAATATCGTAAGCAACAATTAACATACGAAAACATATTTGAATTAGGGATGTAACTATACGCCGTTTTGCCGATCCGATACCGGTACCGATAGTCAAAAAGAAATATCGCCGATACCGACTCCGATACCCGATATATCGGCAAATCAAAAGCATCGCCGATATATTAGCATCGGAATCGGTTACATCCCTAATTTGAATATCTAAAAAAACCTTCTCGTGAAAAATTTAATTTTTGTCGTTTACGATAAAATCGAAAATAAGGCTCGATATACTACATACATAAAAAATTATTTGTTTTCTATAAAAATTCCTGTAGGCGTAAATTTTTTTATAAAAAAAAATTAAGCTAAAAATTAAGCTTTGCCACGGAGCTTTGTTGCATTGGTTAAAATATATAAAACTGTCATTTGTTATAATTTTGTTATTTGTCACAAAGTTCAGAAAAAGTTGATATAAGTTTTCGATAAAGAAAAGGTTTCTATTGAAAAATATTTTATAAAACATAAATCCGTCTATCTATCAAAATCTTGTTACACTTTTTGTGTAACAAAAATATTTGTTGTAAATAATTGATACACTCCATCCATCGCCCTCAAGTAAATGACAATTGATGACACAATTTTTTGTCTATTATTTAACCTCCTTGTGGAAATCAATTAACATAATTTGAATTGAACATAACATGTTTATAGATTTAAGCTTTGATAAAACGAAAGTCCCCCAGGATATAACTACAATTTTGTTTGTGCTTGGTATTTAGGACTTGTGGAAAAGCGTAATAATTTATTTATTTTATCCTAAGGTGGTGTAACATTAAGTTTTTTTTTTGGAATGGTTTTTTGTGGCATTTCAAGATATATTTTTTGAGCACGTGCTTGTTTTGTATATTATTATAAATTAGTTGGCTTTAATAAATAATTTCGCTGTTTTAAAAAATAGGCAGATTTTGTAAAAAAAATCGTTTTTAAACGTTTCAAATTTGTATGAAAAGTAACGAAAATTAGTTAAAAAAAATATTTTTTTCCATACAAATTTCAAAACGAAAAAAAAACGTTTCTATTTACAAAATTTGCCTTTAACCCTGGAGTTAATGTCGACGTCGTCGTATGAAATTGTATGAGAGCAGTTAATCTCAACGCGTTGCAGCGCCGTAAAAGTTCAATCTGTTTCAACTTTTTCGGCGTTGAAACGCCGTCAACGACGTCGACATTAACTCCACTATAAATGTTATTTTTTTATTAATTTTTTTTTCTTATTAAATGCAAATTATTTATAATTTTCATGTTTCTGTCCGCGCTGTTCATCTCTTTAAGAATTAAAAAAAAGAAGAGAGATGTCTTAGGACACCTATGCTGCTTAGCTACATATATAAAAAATTTAATGTGTGAAATAAAAATGCAATAAAATTATATTTTATATTATATTATATAATAATTATATTTTATATTATATTATATAATAATTATATTTTATATTATATTATATAATAATTATAATAATTATATTTTATATTATATTATATATTATATATTATTAAATATAATATTAAGTTATATTATATTTCGACTACGACTACGACGATTTTGTACTAGATTAAAGAAAAAATTTTGCAATCTTCTTTAGTCTAATAAAATCAATCAATACAATCGTCGTAGTCGAAGTCGTTTACGACACTCGTTATAAGGCTTTTTATATCATGATGTCAAATTCGCTGCAAACATTTAAAACCGTTTCTATTTGTTTCCAATTGTTTTCTTTTCTAACTGCATATGCCGCCCATACATTACACAACTTCACTGCACAAGTCTGGCACTGTACAGTGCGTTTGTGTAGTGTATGAGGGTGGTTGTGCTATTAACGCAGTAAACCAAGTAAATAGCAAAACGATTTTGATATTTGCTCAAGTTTGTAAAACTGTACAGTGTATGTTGCAAACGCTCAGTTTCCCAGTTTTTCTGTCATATTTTTGCACGATTCATGTACCACTTTTTACACCATACGCGCCTTTTTTTCTTTGTTTCGTTTCTTTTTTTATATTGCCACAACAATTAATAAAATAGAGCAGTATTTGCACATGTTGTGCTTTAAAATAAAAATGCACAGTTTACTTGTATAGTGTGTGTCACAAGCTTAGTTTACGCAGTGGCAGACTTGAGAACTGAACTTGTGTAGTGTATGGCTGGCAATACGATTAAGGCATTGTTTGTGTCTGGCGGCGGCTGTTAGCCGGCATACAGCCGATCGGCCTTGTATTATGGTTTGTGGTCATGTACAAAAACAATTCAAAAACAAATTCAGCAATCGTTGTCATTGTTTTCATTGCAATCACTTCAGAGAACGAAACAAAATAAAATCAAACATTTAATTTTGGTTATTTTCGTATCGTGCCATAAAGAGCATAGCTCCAAAAACTTGACTTTAACAGACATTTAAAATTTCTCTGGTAAATGGTGTGCCTGTACTTAACATTGTTGGTTGTTGTTCGTTCTTACGCAACAACTTCAAGGCTACTTGCAGCAATTGTTGTTGTTTATTTTGTTAAATGTCATTTCATGCAAGCGTGACATACAATAAATATTCTCACATATTAAGTATTTATAAGTTCGTCGTCATGTTGGAGTTGTTGTGAACATACAGACGTAACCTTGTTAATTGCCACATTTCATTGATTCATTACTTCATTTTGTATGTATGTATGTATGTCTAACTGTGGAAACGTGTATGTTTGTATTTATTTCGTTATACGAGGAGCACCATATATGACACTGAGTTTTCCAGCGAATAAAACTATAACATTGAAAATATATTTTGTATGCATTAATATTAAAACCAATCCTTTTAAATTTGTTTATCATTAGGAAGGATTCAGGAATTAGAAAAATTTTAATCGCAATTTTAATCGAACAGCCGTTTCCAGGTTATTTCAGTCAGTCTAACTCAGATCGAGGCAAACGTGCAAAATAAGCTTTTTAAAGCAGTTTGGTCTCGAAAAACCATCTTTCAGGGACTTTGTTGTTGCTGTTGTTTGTGGGATTTTTTTTTTTATTAATAACACCTGAAGCTTGGAACGTATAGTCTTTTCGAAAGTTTTGAGGTCTTCAGGTAAATGAATAATTTGATGATAATGTGATTGAAAGAGTAGACTTAGGTGTGTAGCAGCTTGTTTTTATGGGAGAGATGAGACGGTAATAAAATCCGTTTGTATAAAATCAAAACTTGAGCAAGCAGGCTTGATGTGTGTGTACCTAATGAATGTAGTTCTAAGGCCAATGAATATTGAGGAGAATGAAACTGTCGACGTAAGAGTATTTTTTAAAAATCATCCTACTGAGTAGTGACCCTCGTAACACATACCACACACATAATGAATTAAAGCGTGCGCTGAAATATTATTATAAAAGGGTGTAAATGTGTGCGGTAACTACTTGCACTAACACGCACAAATACACACACACACACACACATACACACACACACACACACACACACACACGAGCACGCACACATACGATAAAATCGAAGACATGTGTACATTTATATTCATATATTCAATACATAATTAACAACATTTTCCTCAGGATTTTGCTACAACTACTTGTACTTTTCATACGTTTTCAGTTTCTTCCTTTCATGGCTTGTTGCCTTGCCGCTCAAGCCAACGAGGGACATTTGCATTTGTATGCGTAGTTCTCAAATATTTTAAGGATTTTCTACACTTGCAGTATCTGTGCAGAATTTGCTGTCTTGCAACTCTTTTAAATAAATGTAATATTTTTTTAAAATTCTTTAATTAATTTTACTAAGATAAAAAGCTTTAATGTCTGCCCTCGTTTTAAATGCGCTGCTGACTAAATGCTTAAATTCAGTTCAATAACAAAAAATCACATGTCTTGTCATGTCCTCTTTACAATTATTAAATATAATATAATGTGAGTGTAAGAAATGTTCAATTGAATTAATATGTATGTCCCTAAGTGTGTGCTTGCACGTTTATGGGGAAACGGATGAGTTAGTGCGTATGACCTCATGTGCATATACTCAACTCAATTCTTAGTAATTGATAGCATACTTAGGCAAATGGTCTTGGTGAATAATTTACAGACCCAATAGAAAATTATTAATTATTTTTGAACAGTTTTAATAAAAGATTGATAATTATTTTAAATAAGCCTCTCGCAAAACTAAGAAACTGGGAATATTTGCCATTTGCTTTCTCACCTGCACGTGTGCTCTCGCAAATTCATTAAATAAATCCTAATCGTCGCTTTCGCTAACGAGCTGATTCGATTTCGTTTTTCAGTTTGAGATTATGGCATTCGCTATCGAACAATGTAATAATTTGGTTCGATATCGAGTGCCATAACCTCAAACTGAAAAAAGTGATAGAATTAGCTCGTTATCGAAAGCGACGATTAGACCCCAGATATTTTTCTGAGTTCCCGGCAATTCCCAAATATATTTTGCGAAATCCCAAAAATTGAATTTTTAAGTTTGTTTTTTAGATTTTTTGTGTATTTTTTATGTTCAGATATTATTCTGATTTCCCAGCAGCTTCCAAAGATATTTTTTTTCTGAGTTCTCGTCAATTCCGAAAGAAATTTTGCGAAATCCCAAAAATGTGATTTTGCAGTTTTTTTGTGTATTTTTCGCCGGTCGCAGGTAATATTTTTGGGAATATTTATAAACATATCACGTCTTAAGGTGGCATAATAAATTTTTTTGTTTCAGCTTTGGAATTTGAGAAAACAGACCTTAAATTCGATATTTATTTAGACAAAAATAGGTCTATTTTGAAACGATGTGGTTCCTTCAAGATTTTTTTTTTTAAATTGTGAAATATAAACGGTGAAAAGCGGCACAGCACTTTTGCTTAATCGTGATTGTTGCACCAAATATTTTTTATAATATTAAAAAAAATTGTTTTTAATATAAAAAGAGTTTCGTTTTGCAAAGCGAATAAAATTTGACCTCTCAATTAGCAAAACAGTGGACCATGGTTGGCAAACCTATAAATATTGCAGACTTTAATCTGCTTGAAAAAATCTATATTTAACCGACTTCAAAAAAAGGAGAAGGTTATCAATTCGTCGCTATTTTTTTCTCTGAGAGGGTTTCGGCTTCCCATTGGTCCTAATGTAAAAAAATAGGCATGTACCCGCCCACCATTTTTTTATTTGATTTTATGATATGTTACTTATTTGATTGCTGCGAAATCTGGCAAAAACCTTGGGTTCTTGTAATTACACAATTTTAAAGTTGAAGAAATGGGTGGGGCTACGCCCATTAAAATCTATTATTATATTTAACGTGGTTCTACTGAAACGATTTTGACAAAACTTGCCACATACCTTGAGCTCAAAAATAGACACAATTTTCCATTTGAAAAAATGGGCGGAGTCACGCCCATTAAAATTTAATGTTTTACTTTGAGTGTTTGACTGTGCGGGTTATTACAAAACTTAACTGAATCTTGCATTTAAAAAGTGGGCGGAGGCACGCCCATTACAATTTAATTTTATATTCTGTTTACGCGCGAAAGCTTTTTTCCATTACTCAAATGTATCAGAGTGTTTTATACTCTCCCTTGTTTCTTTTGTCTTCATTGCATTTTATTTTTTTTGTGTAAATCAAAATGTAATGATCAAATGTTAAATTTTCGTTACTTAAAATGGTTCAGTTAGTTATCAAAGTGACCTCGGTTAATATCGTTTTGGAAGTGCAGAGCAACGCAGTATACAAGAATATTGAAAAGTATACATACTTACACATATAATTATACTCATATGTATAGATAAGTGAACTTTTGTAAAAATTAATAAATAGAATCAAACAAAAATTAATGACACACAAAATAACAAAAGAAAGATTAAATCATTTTTAAATCAAAGTGTAACAGAAATAAGTATAAGGAATAAAAAATCAACAAAGGTGGTTTGTATTAGCAGATACATATTGTGTGTCCCGATTATCGACATTATTAGGCTGTTGGAACCATCGAACCATCCTCCCATCAAGACATTATTTGGTCCTTTCGAACCGGATTATTAGATCCCATTGGAAATACTACCCCATAACCAACATTGTAAATTTTTAAATTGAGGACAAAAAGATCCCCGCAAGTAAGCAACTAAAATCCCTCTCAAGTAAGTGCAAGTGTTTTTCATATACGTACATATACATAAATATGTATGCAGTACATATGTATGTAAGTAATATGTACATATGTACATAATTAAGCATTGCATATTGTACATACTACATACATACATACTCTACAAACCGGCCTACAAAGTTACAACTCCTGGTTTTCTACGCGCAACTGCAACAAAATCCACATTAAAAAGAAATATTTTTGAATTATTCTGAAGCATATTTGACCTTGGATTTCACCTGCAAAATATCCAAAAATATTAAACAAAAAAAAAACACCGCAAGTGCAAAGAATTTTTTTATATACATACTTACATATGCATGTACATACATATTTACATATTTCATTGCTTGTCACGTACAACACACATACCTACATATGCATATATAGATACATATGTATGTACATAATTGCTCATCATATTGTACATACAATCGTAGTTATACATAAGTATGTACATATTATACCGTTAACAATCTTGGCCTCTACATAAAATTTTAATAAAATTCATATTAAAAGAAATATATTTTTTTTTATGATATTGATGGACTTGACCTTGGAGTGTACCTAAAAAAGTACAAAAATAATTTGCGTTATAATTTCTATATATGTATGTATCTCTTTTTTTTGAGATTGATCATTCTGAGTGTGGCTGATATTTTACTTGTAAGAGAATACCACAAGAGCAAGTAAATAACTGTGGGATTTATATGTTGTACAACCGTTTTATTTTACACCAAACAGCAATACTTATAACTCTTTAGCACTTTTCAAATTCTTAAACAAAAAAAAATAAAAAATTAAATATAAATTTCTTAGACAGAAATTAAACTAATAACAAAAAAAAATATACATACATAAATCATAAATTACACCATTTTTTTTGTTACTCAATTCTTAATAAAAAATCGATTACTCTGCCGTGGATACAAGGCTCACCCGAAAAGTTTCCTCAAATTCTCTCTTATATTTCTTATTGAGAAATACTCTGTTTTACATACAAATCTATAACTCGTGCTCTCAATAAGTGTAACCACCGTTTATACGAAAGCTGCCTGAGAATTTAAAATTTTGTTATTTCTCTTTGAGAACAAATAACAAGTGCGTTTAACATTTCGCACCGGTACGAGGGGTGCTTTAAAAGTTTGAGACTGTAGTTTTATACGAAAAAAAAAAAATAAATATATTTTAACTCAACATGGCGCTTTTAAAGACCTTAATTAGTGCGTCCGATAGCATAGTAGAATTTCAAACATTCATGACACAACGCGATACGGAAGACGACTCTGTTCATATTCTAGAAGTTTACAAGAGTGAAGTTATGCGTCTTTGGACTGCCTTTAGGTCAAGCTATGACAACGCGCTTGCGAATTTTGATACCATAAAAAAAGATATAGAATTGGAAACATTAAAGTCTCGCTTCTTTACCACGTTCCAGACCCATGTTAAAGTATTATCAAACGTCAATGAACTTCTTGAGTCCTTTCGACAGCCGGCTCAGGCAGCCATTAGCATTTCAGATACGCAATCGAATCAGACACCCCACATATCTCTGCCACCATGCGACACGGAAGTCTTCTACGGAGATTACAAGTCATGGCCTACGTTCCGTGATATGTTCACGGCTCTGTATGGGAACAATCAGCGCCTCTCGCCCGTGGAAAAGATGTGTCACCTGCTAAAGAAAACTCAGGGAGAAGCACGTGAGCTTCTCAAAACCTGCCCAATTACGAATGATGGTTTTGACATGGCGTGGCAGAATCTTGTTAATCGATATGAAAATAAAAGAGTATTGATTAATGCCCAGCTCAAGTGCCTTTTTAATATACCCCAAATTTCTAAGGAGACTGGACCTAATATCCGACGTCTACAACGTACGATCAACGATTGTGTTACAAATTTATCCCTATTACAAGTCGACACAAAGAATTGGGACATAATCTTTGTCTACATTTGTTCAACATGTCTACCCGACGTTACGCTCAGTTTGTGGGAGCAGTCTTTGCCTCACACCCCAGACATCCCTCAGTGGAAAGATATGGATGCGTTCTTAACATCAAGATTTCAAACTTTAGAATCTGTAGCAGATATTCGGTCTACCTTTACGAACTCTAACGCTTCTCATTCTAATAAAATTACTGCATCTAAGAAACCCGTACCTTCTGATCAAAGAAAACTTAATAGTTACAACAATAGCGTGTCAAACGAAAAGACGGGAAAATGCCTTCTCTGTTCTTACTCTCACCCCCTAAGGCTTTGCCCTTCATTTCTTGGAATGTCAGTCGATGAACGTTTCACTACAGTCAAACAGCAAAAACGCTGTACAAACTGCCTTGGGACTTCCCATGATCTTAGGAAATGCAAGAGCCGTTTTGTCTGCAATGTATGCAAAAAGAAACATCACTCTCTACTTCACCGTATAGAGTCCAATTCATCCACTCAACGAATCCCTGTACCACACAACCCTTCTCCTGTTACTTCCACCCCCGTTAGTAATGCAGACCATTCACGTATACCTCACCTTCCCCAAATTATCGACACAACCCCCTCTACGTCAAAGGAAGCAGCAGAACGAAACTTACGATCTTTTTCGACCCAACTACAGTCCACTTCACACTCTGTTGTTCTCGGTACCGCTCTCGTAAATGTTTACATGGATGATGTTAAGTGCACAGTTCGTGCTCTAATCGATTCTGCGTCCGAAGCCACTTTTGTTTCAAAAAAGCTACAAAAGAGACTAAACCTTAGAACACATTCTTCTCAAGCAGAAGTTCGAGGACTAAACGGCTCTCTGACTGCTACATCCACTCACACATGCCACATTCAAATTGGATCTCCTATTGACAGTTCTTTTGACATGTACTTAGATGCCTTCGTCGTAAAGAAACTCACTAGTCCATTACCTTATTATCCTCTATCCGATCTCAGACAAAGCAATTTTGCACACCTCCAAATGGCAGACACGTATCGACAAAGCTGCTCTGAGATAGATTTACTTCTCGGAGGTGACGTGTATCCTAAAATAATTCAGGATGGACTTAAATGGAACCCTAACCAGTCTCTAGTCGCCCAAAAAACCGTGTTTGGGTGGATTATTACTGGCCGAGTTAACAGTAACTCTTATACGCCTTCGGTCCTCTCCTTTTTCAATGAGCTTGAACTTTCTAATCAATTACAACGATTCTGGGAGCTTGAAGATATCCCAAAGAAGCTTAAATGTTCTCCTGAAGATTCATATTGTGAGCAGTTATACCAAACCACAACCTTTAAAAATAACGATGGACGTTTCGTTATCTCACTCCCATTTAAACAAGAATATCCCGACGGTATTAATATTGGCCAGTCTAGAAATATAGCACTTTCGCAATTTCTCCGAAATGAAACGAAATTAAATAAAAATCCCCAACTCAAGGCCGAATACGATCGTGTGATCACAGAATACATCACCTTAGGTCATATGACTAAAGTAACTCCCTTATCTGATATATGCAACTCTTATTATTTGCCCCACCATGCGGTTTTCAAACCCGATAGCACTACGACTAAGCTACGAGTGGTTTTTAATGCATCAAGTCCTTCATCCAACGGAATAAGCCTCAATGATCTTCTCCACCCCGGCCCAATCCTACAAGCCGATCTGACCATTCTCGTTTTAAGATGGAGGCTCTTTCGATACGTATATAATGCGGACATTGAGAAAATGTACCGCCAAATTCACGTAAACCCATCCCATACTCCCTTTCAGCGAATCATTTTCCGCAGTTCCCCCCATGAGCCACCTCATGATTATGAGTTGAACACAGTAACCTTTGGGGTAAACTGTGCACCATACCTGGCGATCAGGACACTACTTGAACTAGCTAAGGAATGTGAACAGAACTATCCTCATGTAGCAGATATTCTTAAGAATTTTATGTACGTCGACGACGTGTTAGCGGGGGCTCACACTATTTCTTCAGCCCTGAAATCACGTGATGACCTCATAAGAGTTCTCAAATCTGCTGGTTTTCTGCTGCGTAAGTGGACTGCAAATAACGACCACTTGCTAAAAAATATTCCGTCACAACACTTACTAGATGAAGAGTTCCTGAAGCTTTCAGACTCTAGTATTACCAAGACTCTAGGATTAAGATGGAATGCTGGAAATGACTACTTTTACTTTGAGCTAAAATCCCCACCTAATCGAGCTATTACAACGAAAAGATTAGTGTTATCCGAAATAGCAAAGTTATTTGATCCCGCCGGTTGGCTGTCACCCAAGATCATAGTGGCCAAAATTATCATGCAGCAGATATGGAAGGATGGCACCGATTGGGACGAAGATCTTCAGACTCCAACTTTAATGAAATGGCACGAGTTCCTGGACGACTACAAACAAATAGAACAAATTAAAATTCCCCGATTCGTCGACTTTAATCCGTCATACTCGATACAACTTCACGGCTTTTGTGACGCCTCAGAGAAGGCGTATGCTGCTACGCTGTACCTTCGTTCTGAGTATAAAGGTTTTATCACTTCTCACCTTTTGGCTGCCAAAACCAAAGTTGCTCCCGTAAAATTCGTCTCTTTACCCCGTAAAGAACTCTGCGGAGCAGAATTAATGGCCACAATGATTGAAGCAATTCAAACTCAACTTAACCTCAAGGACTACAAATTGTACTTGTGGACTGATTCAACTATCGTCCTGGCATGGCTGCAAAAAACTCCAAATAAGTGGAAAACTTTTGTGCAAAACAGAGTTTCATCCATTATTGAAAAAGTAGGTAGCGACTCATGGTTTCATGTCGACTCCAAAAACAATCCTGCAGATTTAGCATCTCGTGGTCTCACAGTAGCACAACTTTCGTCGAACGAGTTATGGTGGCACGGACCACCATGGCTTAGACGTCCTTTACCTGAGTGGCCTTCGCAGACATTAAACTTTTCTACTGAAGAGGAAACAAAACCAATAAATGTGTACGCAACCATGATTGAAAATGAAGACATTCTGAAAGATTTCTCGGACCTTCCTCGAGCACTGCGCGTTATCTGTTATGTAATACGTTTTTACCACAGTATAAATACCAAACTACGACCTGGTAGCATTCACCATCAAGAACTCACTTCTACGGAAATTAACCTTGCTAAACGTCGTCTGATTATTGCAAGTCAGAAAATTTATTTTGCCGACGAATACAATCAGTTGTCAAAAGAGCTGCCACTGTCCCGAAAAAGTCCTCTTCTAACCTTCAATCCGTTTATCGACCCTGACGGAGTAATGAGGATCAATGGCAGGCTCTCGAACTCCCCTACTCTCAGTCATGATGAACGTTATCCCATTTTGTTACCTTACCATGCCGGCTTCACGAGACTGTTTCTTACTTATCTTCATAAATATTCGATTCATGGTCAAAATGCACTCCTATTACGACTGATGAGATCTCATTACTATGTTCCCAAGCTCAAAACTTTGATCAAAACTATACTCTCTCAGTGCTTGATGTGTGTAAAACAGAAACGTCAGCTTAGTCAGCAGATCATGGCAGCATTACCCCCGGAACGTACTAGTCTATCTCGTCCTTTCTATGATACGGGAGTCGATTTTTCCGGACCCTTTGACCTTAAATCTTACGCTGGTCGGGGCTGCAGAATCACGAAGGGATACGTACTAGTCTTCGTTTGTTTTGCTACAAAAGCAATCCACCTGGAAGCAACCGGAGACATCTCGACGCAGGCATTTCTGGCTGCATTCGCACGATTCTTCTCCAGGCGTGGAACCCCACACGCCATGTATTCGGATAATGGCACTGCTTTTGTCGGTGCCGCTAACATTCTACACAAAGATAATATGAACTTTCTATCCCTTATACGAAAAGACATCATGGCACAAAATAGTTTCGCCCCTATTGAATGGCATTTTATACCACCGGGTGCACCCCACATGGGCGGCCTGTGGGAGGCAGGGGTAAAAAGTTTCAAATTACATTTTAAAAAGCTTTGTCATAGTCAAAGCTTCACATTTGAAGAGTTTAGCACCATGCTCGCGCGCATTGAAGCGTGCTTAAATTCAAGGCCTTTAAGTCCAATGAGTGATGATCCAACTAGTTTATGTGCTTTAACTCCGGGTCATTTTCTCATTGGAACCTCTCTTTTATCTCCCCCAGAGCCAGACTTGTCTAATCATTCATTGAGCTACGTTAATCGTTGGCAGAAACTAAAAATACTTCACCATCAGCTGGCTCGAAGATGGAAAGAGGAGTACTTAACGGAACTTCACAAACGAACAAAATGGAAGCTACCCCAGCGAGATTATGCTGTCGGCGATCTTGTTGTCATTAGACAAGACAACTTGCCGCCCCACAAATGGCGATTAGGGCGCGTTAATAATGTTTTTATAGGTTCCGATAAACGAGTTAGAGTCGCCGAAGTACGGACCGCCAACGGCGTTGTGACTAGGCCTATTACAAAATTAGTTTTGCTCCTGAAACCATCTCAACAGTAACAATATTCCTTTTATCTATTTTCTCCTTCGTTACAGTCAACATGCCACGCTCCAGCCGTCGAAGTGCTTCACCCATAGAAAAACGGAAACCTAGTCAAGTACACGATAAATCTGTAATTAAACGACACAACTATGACTGCCGTATATGTCGTCTGGATCATCCCTTGCGGAAATGTATTAAATTTAAAAGGATGAGCACACCCGAAAGGTTACGTACGGTAAACCGTTTTAGTTATTGTATAAACTGCCTTGCACATTCCCACCGGATTTCAAAATGTTATAACACCGATCGTTGTAAAGAATGTGGCGGTAGGCATCACACCCTTCTTCATCGTCATGATGGCCTTCGGACACCGATAAAGAACTCTCTATCTAAGGCTCCTATATATAGTAGTGGCACTACGACTGTTATCCCAACCGTCATCATTAAAGTGCAACTGGATGACAACTGGAGTCCAGTACGAGGGCTCCTCAATCCATGTGCAGCATACAGCTCCATAGCAGCTTTCCTCATTGATAGGTACAAACTTCCCGTGGAAACACATAATGGCGAAAAATGGTGCAGTGTGACATTCCGATCACGTTTTGAAGATGGCCCAACATTCACACTTACTGCAAAAGTCACCAAGGATTTACCAACACTCCAATCAAGAAAACGACTCGACGACAGATTAGCGGAGTATTACCAAAATTTGCGCCTAGCGGACCCAGATTTTTTTACAAATGGTACAATAAATATTGTACTTGGAGCTGATGTCTACCCTCAGCTTATTAAAGGTGGTATCCAGCATCAATCACTCGCATCACCTATGGCACAAGATTCATTGTTAGGTTGGATTATAATTGGAAAATTCGGACTTTAAAAATTATATACTTCCCTTTATTTTGAATTGCATTTTCTAAAATAAAATAATTGTTTTACTACAAAGTAAATTTGTAAATTCTGAAATTAATATTTTATGAACAAATATCTTATAAAATGAATTATATAATTATCCTCTTTTTTTTTACCTACTGATTTTTTTGTACACATTTTGAATTATACATAGACATTTTTTTTGTAAACACTTGAACTTTATTATCCCAAAATCCAAATGTTTCTTGGCATCGCTGCGTTGTAACTGCCTTCTTATACTCCTGTCCTTCATGGTATAATTGCAACCTAGCAAGGGGGGCGGGATGTTTACGCGCGAAAGCTTTTTTCCATTACTCAAATGTATCAGAGTGTTTTATACTCTCCCTTGTTTCTTTTGTCTTCATTGCATTTTATTTTTTTTGTGTAAATCAAAATGTAATGATCAAATGTTAAATTTTCGTTACTTAAAATGGTTCAGTTAGTTATCAAAGTGACCTCGGTTAATATCGTTTTGGAAGTGCAGAGCAACGCAGTATACAAGAATATTGAAAAGTATACATACTTACACATATAATTATACTCATATGTATAGATAAGTGAACTTTTGTAAAAATTAATAAATAGAATCAAACAAAAATTAATGACACACAAAATAACAAAAGAAAGATTAAATCATTTTTAAATCAAAGTGTAACAGAAATAAGTATAAGGAATAAAAAATCAACAAAGGTGGTTTGTATTAGCAGATACATATTGTGTGTCCCGATTATCGACATTATTAGGCTGTTGGAACCATCGAACCATCCTCCCATCAAGACATATTCCATGAACTTTTTTTCGAAAATGTTCTATCAGATCTTTGCATTGAAGTCGGTTATTTTTGGCAGAATTACAATTATATGAGATCAAAAACATCAGTTTGGCATAGGTTTGATTTTTTAATTAACCCGAAGTGGCTAACTTTGGGATTTTGTGGCTCCGCTTCTTTAAAGTATATTAAATTGTAAGCTTAAGCTCTGTAGTGCCTCCTTAAATGCTGTATATTAATTTATAACAATGGGACGGCCCTTTTAGCAACTGCATAATCATTTCAATTTTTGCCAAAATCTCGCACTGTGCGTTGGCTTGTTGAAGGTAAATATTGTCCGCATCAATATCTTCTAATACCGATCATTAAAAATAATTTTTCAAAGATCGATGATAATGGACTCTGGTTTTTGCTCAACACTATGGGCTACAACAGCAATCAGAATCAGTTGTTATTGAGCAACAACTGACATCACATCACAAACTTATCCCAACAGCTCAAATTTTTCCAATTGTTTAAAAGTGCTGGCCGAGAAGGTGCTTCATGACGGCCCCAAAAATGCTTTAGTTTTGCAAACTGTGACTACGCAACATTCACTATTTTCGTAGAGAATTTAAATAATTCTAATGCGTTGTTTGAAGGGTATATCGTTCCATTTTTTTTTTATCAATCTCAAGGAGTCGCGGGTTAAGTCTTGGTATTCAAAATGAGTCGTATTATATGAACTCCCTGTACTTTCCACTGGTTGCGCATATTCTCCAATTGAAATGCCTTTGAAATCTTGTATTTTTCGTATTGGTCTTAAGTTTACAATAATACTTGTCAGTCATAAATCATGCTTGAAATTTATTTATTTTTCTCTTTTACTTTCCTGTTAAGTTTGTACATATTGCATGCATGTGTACAGGTGTACGTTTGTCTGTTCATTTCAATGTATTGTCTATTTTATTGATATATTGCTCGTCGATATCTTTTGTTTTGTTAGAACCCCAAACACGCACACATATACAGACAGACCGCCCTTCGCAATTCATAATTGTAATAATTGCGCCTGTATGTGTCTTGTGTTTTCATTGTGAAGCCATAATTATTTTGTCATAAGTTTTCATTTAAATATCTATTGTTTGTCTAGTTAAAATATTAATTTAATTTATTTATTGCTGTTGCTGGTTTCATACATACATTTTTGCCATTTAATAGTTAATTTCAGGCTTAAGGTTTTTGCTATTATATTACTATAAACTAAATTAAAGTTAAATTAATTTGTCATGAGCCGTTAAGACACTGTCTTAGTCAGGAAAAAATAATTTAGGTTTACAAAACGTTTAACACACAAATTTTTATACAAAATTTGTTTTGTAAACCAACCTTTTGTAAACTAAAATGATTTTTTCTGAATAAGGCAGCAAAGGGTTAAAGGGAAGCAAAACAAATTCTCTTTATTAAAAATATTTGTGACTGAAGCTTAAATTAACTCAGCTAAAAATTTGATTTTGTTTTAATAACCTTCTTTTTCAAATAAATTTTATTAATCACTTAAATCTATTTCTCTCTTTTCAGCTAATCCAAATAAGTGTAGCAGTAGCTGTCATATTTGAATTTGACATTTCCCGGGAACTAAAAATCAAAATTTACAACTCTTAAATCAAAATAAATCAGCAAACTGATACACACACTGTAAGTTTTATTCTTCATTAATTTCCTTAAATAATCTTAAGCTACTACAGAATTTTCTTTTAATATCTGTCAGTTTTTCTCATTTAACATTAAATGAAAATTATTTGGAATACGTTTACTTAGAAATTTATTTATGCCAAGAATCAAAAAAAAAAAAAAAAAATAAAAATAAAAATGGTAAAATGGCTTCAGCTTGTTTCTAAACATGACTTCATCAAATATTTAAAAGGTTTTATGGAAAAATACCAAAATGTCATTTAAGCCATCATGATGTATGTATGTATGTATGTATTTGTTAAAAGGATTTTACATTAAACAAATTCGTTAGTAACATTGTGGTGGTGACTTCAATTTTTTTTTATATAAAATTATAAAACGATTTAAAGTGCAGCTAAAACATAATTGAGCTTGAAAACAAATCAAATCAAATCAATTTAAGCGCTAAAGAAAAGCTTTGAAGACAACTTACGTATTTTAAATTAATAAGCAAGAGAAAAAAAGATAATGTAAATAGAGAGGACAGAAGAATAAATTTCTTATACTGCTACAAACAAAAAACTTGTGCAAGTAAAGTTGCAGTGTGTGCACTTTTACATCGGAGTTGAATAAATTTCAATTAACTGTTGTATTATTATTTAATTCGAATCAATGGAAAAAATTTTCGAATCGCAATGCCTTTAAATTTTGTTTTTTAATGCCAATAAATCTGTTTTTATTTGTTACTAAATAAATATTTAATCTAATAAGGAGGTGTCACTTTTTGCTCCAATGTATATATATATATATATATATATATATATATATATATATATATATATATATATATATGTACATATTCTCTTGAGGTTCAATATAGAAACATAGGGCCACATTGTCGTTTCATTAATTAAACGATTTTTAGAGGAACCGAGAATTAGCCGATTGCATCCGCTGCCGATTAAAGCATCCATACCTGCTATATGTTTGTTGGTTTTATGGCAACCATTACTCGCCATGACATTCCAAGGATCATTGGCATACTGGGAGTTTGTGGGAACTCGAAAGACCCTTCGAGACTCTCCTCTTGAAACCGCTGATTGTCTGCGACTTCTACGAGTAGCAGACAATCTATGGAACGTATCACTATCCGCAACCTGTGTGTGTGCGTCCGGTACCACTCAGCTGTGCTTCCCATAAGCAAATAATATACCATCTATAATCAAAAATATGACAATATATCGTCACCTTAAATACAAACGGACGTAACTACACAAAAATTCGACATCCAGTTTTTGATTGATTATGGTTCATTTTATCAAACTACATGTTCACGGAAATATTTATACCTCTGCGATAAAAAAATGACGACTTTATTAAAGAAATTCAAACGGACGTAATTACGAATGCATCTATTTTTTATTGCAAATAACGTAACTAACATAAAAGCTTCAATTTATATAAAAAGGATGTAAAAGTAAATTTCGAAATTTTTTTTCCAGAATTCTTTATTATTATTGGCTTTGTAACGTTTTTTGTTTCTTCTATAAAAAAAAATATAAAAGTGTAGCTATGCCCGTTTGCATTTAAGGTGACGATATGCTATAATAGCTGCGGGGTGGAAATGTGTACTCCATTTTAATCGACTTCAAAAAAGGAGGAGGTTATTAATTCGTCTGTTTTTTTCTCTTGGTTATGTTACTTCATAATTCATAACCTCTCATAACTCTGTACCTTGTGGACCGATTTTAAAATTCATTTATACTCTTAGAGTGTATGGCTTTCATTTGGTACCATTGTCAAAAAAGTGGGCGGGATCACGCCCGCTAATTTTTTTCTTCGATTGTATTCTTTGCAAACACCTTAGGTTCTCCTAACGACACAATTTCAAAATTGAAAAATGGGCGTTGCCATCCCCATTAAAACTTAATATTCTATTTCATGTGATTCTATTTAACCGATTTTTGCGAAACTGGGCATACATCCTTAATTAAAAAAATACACAATCTTGAATTCAAAATGAGTGGGCGGCGCCACGACTTAAATTAAATTTAAATGTTATATTTTAGTCGCTCGTACTTAAACGATTTTTACAAAACTTGTCAAACACTTTGAGCATATGAAAAGGCACAATCATGCATTTAAAAAGTGGGCGGGACACGCCCATTAACATTTAATATTTCTATTTAACCGATTTGTACTAAACTTGGCACACTCCTTGAGCTCTCAAAAATATTCAATCTCGCATTGCAGTAAAATTGGGCAGAGCCACGCCCTTTAAAATTTATTGTTAGATATCACGTGCTTCTACTTGATAGGTTTCTACGAAACTTGGCACATACCTTTTGCTCTAAAAAATACTTAATCTTGTGCTAAAAAAAATTAGGCGGGACCACTCCCATTAATATTTAGTATTATATTTAATGCGCTTCGACTCTATGGATTTTTAAGAAACTTAGCACATACTTTGAGCTCTGAAAAGTACTTTATCTTGTGTTCAGTGGGCGGAGCCACGCCCATGAAAGGTTGGTATTAAATTACATATATGCACTTTTACTTATCCGATTCCCATGAAACTTGGCAAAGAGTTTCGCCTCTTAGAATGCTATAATATTGTGTTTAAAGAGGTAGGCGGGGCCGTGCCCATTGAAGATTACTATTATATTTCACGTGTTTCTACCTGACCTATTTTAACGAAACTTGGTATACACCCTGAGTTCTGAAAGTGACGCAATGTTGAATTTATAAAAAAAGGGGGCGTACACTAACATTTTCCAAATTGGGCGTGGTACTAAAAATTAAAAAAATAAAATAAAATTAAAAAATTTACATATCTATATTCTTGCGGCCTTATTTGCATTATTTATGATGCTTAGTTTTGAAGCCAGTTTAATTTTTTTTAATTTGTATAAATTTGTGCTGAATATTCGAGCTTGAGGTCACTTTTCGCATAAATATTAATTTTTATTGAACAAAAAAAAAATTAATTTTATAAAATTTTTAAAATAAAAATAAAACATTCTCTGAAGAATCCACACAACGGAATGGCGAAATATTAAAATAATAAATAATACGTATACAAAAATTTTATGTAACTGAATCTAAATTATTTTAAACTTTTTAGTTTAAAATAAACTTTAAACAGAGTAATAGACTAATGTTGTTTCCAGACCATTTGTAGGACGCTATAAGCATATCAGCAATATCGGTACTCCGGTATTATTTTTGAAGACAAAAATAATTTTGTTTTAACTAACTGATCTAACTGACATCATTTTAAAAAATGAGTTAAGTCCACTATTAAACTTTATGAGTCATAATAGAGCTAGTCCACAATTTTTATGACTGTAAACATCACTGTCGTGCCTATAACAGTAAAAATATTTTAGACGTTTCCATAAGAATACATGTAGAAAACAATCATAAAAGCTCCTCTCCTGTAGAATTTACAAAATGTCAGTTAGTTAAAACAGCGACGATATGAGAGTCGCCACGCCTACTCTTACAATTCTAAAATTATTTCCAGAGACAATGCGTAATATCTACAGAGTTATTGCTAGAAAATATTAACGTTCCTCTTATATAGTGTTCCAGATATCTCAAAGCGAATATATTATCTTTATGGGAGGTGCCACACCCACATTTACAATTCAAATTTGTTCTTTTGCAATATAACGCACATTATAAAAATCGTTATTTACATAAAATTTCACATTTCTTGTTCAGTTAACTGCAAAGATGTTCCAAAATAAAAAAACGTTATATGGGAGGTGCCACGCCCACTTAATTTTATTGTGAAATTTTTTTTAAGTTATAATGTTAGAGAAGTAACTTCTACAAAATATTAGATGTTCCTCCGTATTAGTTCCCAAGATATCTTAACAAATATTTTCTATTTAAGGGAGTTGCCACGCCCACGTGTTCACTCCTTAATACTGTTTCTTTAAATTAGTACGAATATTAAAATTATACAAATCGGTTCTTTCGTTCTTTTATTTATATTTCGGATAAATTTAAAAAGTGGGTGTAAAAGTAGGCGTGATGAATTTTGCTTTCCGCAAAAACTTAGGTTGTGAAAAAAATAATTTAGGTTTACAACACTTTTAACAAAAAAATTTCTATACAAAATTTGTTTTGTAAACCTTTGGTAAACCAAAATTATTTTTTTTAATAACGCAGCTTATATTTTAGTAAAAAATTTTAATTTTATTTGTTAGAAGTGCAGCCGGTGTATTTTTTTTTTATACATTTCCTAAAAGATCTTTCTGATTCTTTACATAAGACAGAGTGGTTTGGCCTATAGATCCACAAAAAAAATATTGGCCTGCATTGTATTTTTCCCAATCCTTAAACAAGCAGATTGTCTCCCCCTTCTAGCACAATACCGAATATTTTATTTGTTGGAAAATGACATAAGAATTTATTTCATGCCAAACAAAAGGAAACGGATACAATTATCCACCCATCATACCAAAATAAGTTAAAATCTTTTTCCTCCACCCTAAAAAAGAACACATTCTTTTGTTAATAATATATTTTGCATATAAAAAAAAATATACTTTTCCAAGAAGCAACTCCATCAATATCTATCAATTTTAAAATAATGTAAAATAAAGTTTGTCTATGAAGGTGTGAGATTTGGGCGAAGGTGGGTAGAAAACCTTTCAAAATTTGCTTAATTCTCCAAAATGAAAGTGAAAAGGTATTTGTTACAAAACCAGCAATTCTGTCTATCACTAAAAAAAAATATCCCCATTACAAAAATTTACCTTCTTTATTCGTAACATTTAAATGCCAATAAGTCATATAAGCAGCCTGCCAGACGAGGCAAGGCAAAGATGTTGGTTTTATATACTTGAGAGCGTGGGTGTGTGTATGTGTGTGTGTGTTTGTGTGTGGCAGGATGCTGCCTACATGGCTGGCTGATTTGATTGTTGGTTGTGTGCACTCGTACTGGAGGGTGATGGTGTGACGTTTATAAAATAATAGCGGAAAGTAATACTTAAGTGTCAGTGTGCGTTTATGTGTGTGTGTGTGTGTCTGTGAGTGTGTGTGTGTGTGTGTTTGTGTGCAAGCGTGTATGAGGAAGATGTTGAATGATTGTTGTTTGAGTTTTGAGTGATTACTTTCTTAAGATTAGGCCTACACACAATGTGTACAAGGGATGAAGTTATGCCTGGGGTTGTGGTTAAAGCCGGTAACCTGTTTGGAAGCCAGTCATCAACTGACAGTTAATATAAATATATGTATAATATATGTGTGTACAATATGTTGTTTATGCCATTTTTAAGCGAATACGTGTGTATGCGCATAAATAAGCTTGTTCTATTGGCATTAGCTGTTATTCAAATGTATTTGATAATAGCTTGAAATTGTGGTTTGCATACCTTATGTATAAGCAATTACATTAACCATTTTCATACAGTGGAAAATATGCATGAGTAAATGTTTAATATTATTCTACATTCCTACAGACACAGCCTTTTATAAGCGCCTTGATTCAAACAGCTAATCACACCTTTTTCACGCCTTTTGTTTAGGACTTCTTTTTTTCCTTTCCCTGTGGATTTAAATACAAAAATGTTCTAATGTGTAGACAGGTTTATTGATAGGACTTTCTTTTCTATTTTCCTTTTGCTTTCAACATATGAAATTTTTTTTTTAAATTTATTCATGTTACTCTAATATTGTGCTTGTTTTCCCCCTTTTTGTGTTGGAATAATTCAGCTAACATTTCCATTAAGATGGAATTTCTTTTTGTTTTTTTTTAAAGATTTTGATGAATTATTATTTCGCTCTAACGATTTTAAATTATAATTTTATTTAATTCACTTGTCACTTTGGCTTTTGGAATAGAATGAGTGTTAATAGAGTTCAGTTTTAAATAGAAAAAACAAAAAAAGTAAGATATAAACCAATAAGTGCATTATGATAATATATCAACATAAGTATAGCCTGCTTTTAGGGGCCATTTCAACAATTTTCACCAATTTGCTTAATTTACTTAAAATATGCCCTTAACGCTAATTTTAAATACAAAATTTAATCTCAACAACGAAACTCAAAATCTAAATAAATTGAATCTACTTAAAAGTTCTCCTTTCTGTCTCCTTTGTAGAAAAAAAAATCCTTCATCATACATGAAACTTTTCTAATATCAACCTAATTTAGTTTAGCAAATTATAACATATATTCTCTATTACATCCTCAAACAATCGTACCTAGAAACTAACTTTATTTAGCTGCCAGAAGCAACCAGAAAATTTGTTTGCCTCCTCCCACAGTTTACTCTCTGCTCAGCAGATAGTGCATGCGTGTGCATGCCTGGGCATGTGTGTTTGTGTTTTGTTTGCTTGTTGAGCGTGCATTAAAACTTACAACGAAACACAGAAACTAAATTATCGTACAATTACTACAATAATGTCAATTATGTGATTTAGCACAACTTTTTGTTGGTACTTGCGTATTTCCCTCTCAAAGGGTTGGGGGGTAAGCTTTTGCAGACATACCTGCAACAGGCAAACTTTCAAAAGAAGGAAAAAACAATTCCCAGAAATATTTCTAGTCATAGTATTACTTAATTGAAGAGGCTGCTGTGGCTGTTTTATGACAAACGTAATTTTAATGAGTTCAAGGGCCAATTCCGCGATGTCGACAACGTTCGACTTGTCGCATACTTAAATTCAAAACAAAAACTAATTTTAATACTTTGTTGTTGTTTCAAATCTAAGTGTGCGACAAGTCGAACGTTGCCGACATCGTGGGATTGGCCCCAAATGTTTTGGTATACACACACTCCTTTTGCTAAGAAAAATTCTTAATGCTAATTAAATGTTTTAAATAAAGTTTCAGTGTAAATCTGTTTGATTTATTTTTAACAAGTGAATAATATTATATGCATGTTTGTGGAAACAATTAAAAAAAATCATTTTATTTTTGGTTAAGCACATCTACATGCATTTCGTTGCTGCTCATCAGTATAATTCAACCACAATTCAAAAGAGCTTACAATGGCCATAGACAAATTCCCAATAAATTATTGAGAATTATAGCACTACAATTGGCCAATAATCTCCATTGGCCTCCCAATGTAAGCGCACTATTAATTTTATTTATATTTAATAATGTTTATTTATTTTTTGTTAAAAACATGTCTTAAATACTCTTCCTTTTTTTAATTTTTACAACTGCTGGGACTTTTCAAATAAAAGTTATAGGTTTTTCTTTGGCTTAAGACTAGAACTAACTTTAATATACTTTTTGAAGAGAGGGTGAGTTTTACCATCTTGCCTAAAACAAACACAGTTTGAAGTCGCCCACATATTCATCTGATGATTACGATTGTCATAGTTTAATCTGGAAAAGCAAAAAAAAGGACTTACACATGCATAAAAATTTATACAACATCAAGGCAAACCTAAAAGTCTTTAAGTTGATTGCGTGGGTGGTATTATATCATAAACCTTACTCCCTGAGAAACTGTTTAAACAAGTTTGGAAATGGATGAGATTCACTTGTGTAATGAATTCTGATATCTGTAGTCTCGAATGGTTGGTTACTATGTAATTCGAATCAAGTTGGAAGAAGTATCAGCATTCATGGAGAGCAAGTATCAGCTGCCAGCTAATCGCACTGATAGTGTGTGAATCAACTTAAACAAGCGTACATATAAATGGTTTCCTTACAAGCAATACCAGACATTGAATTTCGTTAAGATTCATGATTTCTGAGGACCATGTATAGGGTTCTTACAAAATGCTTTCCTTAACAAAAATCTTTTCGTTTTTCCCTCGTCTACAAACATTTGTTTGACAATTCCATTTGTGTATGCTTTTTGCCAAGTGACTTGATATATAAGTATACATATGTATGTATGTATATAATTATGCCATGAGTGTAGTCTGTTTGTTTTTACGTTACACTCATACATTTAAACGTTTCAAATATGAGCATTTAATTAGCTTACATTACAAATGATTATGTTATCATAATTAAGACAATGAACAAACATACACAAAGCTTAAAGTTATTTGTTAATCCACATGTTTGAGTTGTATTAAAGAACCTTTTAGAGACATTTATCCTTAAAACAACTCACACACACACACGCACACATAAACATATTTACATACATATGTATGTGTGTATAAATGCATGTGGATATGTGCATACATTTGTTGATAAAAGAATATTGTAGCAGGCCATATTAATTATAGAAATACGCACTGCGAACAATTTTCCTTATAAAAGTATTAAGTGTGTGGAAAATGTGTGTTTGTGTGAGTGCGTGTGAGTGTGTGGGATGTGACTTTGGCTGTTCTTAAACCTTTAAATCATGCAAATGTTAAAGATTCTCGCATGGCTGCTTGTTGAGACATGACTAAATATTTAAGATAATTAAACAGTTGTGACAATGTGTTTTTCTTAACTAATTGCACGCTTGGAGTATGGAAATGCTGCTACTCGTTGTTTTGCTGACTATACCCAGCAAAAAATTCCAAAAACGATTACCGTTTTGGAATTAAGCATTATTTGTAAAAGCTCTTCCCTACTGGATTACACACAGAAAAATTTCAACTTGAAATCTTCTTAAACAAGTTTAATCTAACCTTTTTCGCCAATGATTTTGCTTCACATGTGTTTCATGTTAATCTAACATGATTTATAGTAATTGTCAAAGAAAATTTTTCCTTTTGAAATAATTTTATTTCACGTTGATTTAACATTTACGTACTATTAAAATCAAAGTATAGAATCATGTTGAATCAAAGTTATTTCTAGTTGGAACAACACCAATTTAACTTAATTTTTAATTATTATTCGAACTTGATTTGTTTCTATATTTATGATTTGAACGGGCTAAGGTTCGTATCGCTTTGTGAAGCCAAATTACATGTGATAATTGTTAATGAACAAATAACACCAAATTTTTTTGTAAATATTCTCACTAACAACAGATAGCTGAACGGAACAACTAGGCACTTTCGAAGGCCACTAAACCTTCATCATCAGCGTTCTTTTGTGTTTGGTGTCAGTTGATATAGATTTCTGAATTTAATTTAATGTTGTAATTGTATTTTATTAATTATTTAACTAACGTGTGGTTGACATAGACATCAGAAAAAGGTTTGTATATAAATTGGCTTCCCCGGACATGATTTGAACTCGGAGCTCATCGCATGGTAGTCAAAGTGCTTACCCCTGCAGCCACAACAACTTTAAATATTGTGTGTGTAACTAAATATGTATCATTTTAAATTAAATTTTAATTTAACATTATTTCACTGATCATTTGACATACACTTTATTTGAAAAGTTTTAGTTTTAGTTAAAAAAAAAACAAAATTCTTTGACGTGAAAAGTTTTAGTTAAAAAAAATACAAAATACTTGACTTGACTCCAGGATTCGAACCTGCGATCCTCCGACTACAAGACTAGTGCACTGCCTACCAGTCAGCAGCAGTTTGTCGGCTGTTTACAAACATCAAAAAACAACAACAATACAAAAACAACCTATACAACTAAGCACAAAAGTGTATTGCAGCTACCCTGTCGGAAATTTTCCTAACTTTAAACTAACTTTAAGCTAACTATTTCGCAACTAGTGCTGACTGACACTTGGATTAATTTGCAATGTAATCAACTGACTATTTTAACATTGCGATGTCCTAGGCGGTAGTCAATTGTCTCACTCTGCACTACTTTCAGCTAACTTAAAGTTGATTTTTTTTAAATCACTTGGTAGTCAGTAAATTAAAAATTTTTTCTGGAGTTCGAGCATGTAACAACACACGTTGTGTACTTAACGCGCTACCACTCGGCAAAGCTGCCATCTAAAATTACAACAGCAAAATGTTAATATAAAACTGAAATGAGTTTTAAAGTAGCTGAGAATAAATTTGTTGGCTCTCATCAAATTCGATTACGTACTCAACTGAAGAAATAATTTTGGGTTTGTTCTGGATGACTGTGCAGCTAGCTTTTAGTCAGTCTAAGAAAAGCTAACTATAAGTTAACTATTTTTGTAGTCAACCACACATTCTCCGACAGCGTATGAACAAAGCAAATAAATATCAATACACTCAAACAACATATTATTGCTTGTAAGTTTAATGTGATTTGAATGGTGATTTTACATTGGTATTTTTTCCGTATGTACCATTTCAATGATTTTAACAAGCCGTGAGACTAAAATAATTGATTCTCGAGCACTAATTACTTTGTTTATTTGGCAACATGTTCATGTAATGAAATTTGCCAATCAGAAATTTAAGTGATTAAATGGCAAGCAGTTCTGATAGTAATGTTTAATTTTTTACCGGGTTCTTTCTGATATGGTTGTGGAGCATTTGTAATACAACCTATTTTTTATTTTCAAATATTTAGTGTATGTTTAAAAAAATCTAGGTGCCATTATTATTCATAACACAAGGTTCTAACGATGGCTTTTGTCTAACTAGACAAAAAACAAACTATACACAATAATTGAAATTTTAAAAGTTGACACATATGGGCTTTAATTACAAGGGGCTTGAAGTTCCCCCACTTTTGCAATTTGTTACGAAGAATCAGTATACGAAACCATGAAACTTTTCCATTTATACCAGTATATATAATATGTTAATCACTTTTATACAAAATCTTGCTACACAAACTTTTAAAACTGTAACTGTGCTACATATAATACGTTTTTGTCCTTTTCAAAAAGGGAGTGCTTAAGTTTCCTTCGGCGCTTAAATCATATTCTTCATAATTTTCTTAATGTACCCACTAGGGTTTGGGAAACGGGAATTCCCGGGCGGGAAATCCCTGGAAATGTCTGTCTAATATTCCCGGGAAATTTTTGAGATTTTCCCGGGAAAACGGGAAATTAAAAGTGAATGTTATTTCATAAATATATAGAATTTATAATCCAATTTTACTTTAATGTAAAAACATATTATTTTTTTATATATTACAAAAGTTCGTTTGAATGATTGTATGACTAAATTTACACGAACGTTGACACGTTTTTCATCGTCTGTTTAAACACTTACATATACCTTGTTCGAATGAAATTTTTTAATCTTAAAATTTAAATTGAGTTATTGTTTTAAATGTAACTGTAAGAAAGAAAGAATTCTTTCGACTCCGATAAACAAGAAGTAAAATGTCCATGTTTTTTTTAATATAAAATAAAAATGTGAGCTATTCAAATCTAGTCTGAAATTTCATAAAAATTCCATTAAATTGAGGTCATACCATATCTCCTAAAAAAAGTGGAATAAATTGTATAAGTATCAATGATTGCAATGACATAATCGTTTCCTAAAGTAAATAATTCGATGCTAAGTGAACTTGAAGTGATTTTTCGCCGAATTAGTGAACAAATTTTGAAAAGTGTAGTGAAAATTTTAAGCTGTAAGAACTCTGAGTTGACGAAACTTAAATTAATTACAAGTAGACGCTATTATGGAAACCCTGCAGAAAATATTTTAGGAGAAATAAAATGAAAGACACTTAGACATACTGTGGCTCAGGGTATTCAAAATTCGGTGCAGCGCAGTATGGTACTGTAACCTGCTTGTACTTAACGATAAGAAACCGCCTGGAACTTTTTCAAAAAGAATGAGAAACAAGCAAGGCAAATTCTTATTAAAATGAAGGTAGGTCTTATTAGAAAATTGTCTACTAATTGTGGAAACAGTCGTCAATTGGGTTTTATATGATCTTTTGCTATGTAATAACTTTATTCCATTTGCTTAAATTCAATTAAAAATTCTTAAAAATTTGTCTTAGAACTGCTTTTTTTATTAACTTTTATTTCAAAAGAATGCTTACATTAATAAAACAATCGAAATTTCACCAACTTTCATTTAATAAATGTATTTAATTTAGAAAATTAGCTTTTCCCGGGAATCCCGGGAATTTCCGGGAAATTGATTTTTAAATTCCCGTTTCCCGGGAAGTGCAAAAGTCCGGGAAATCCCAAACCCTAGTACACACAGAAAAATTTCAGCTTAAAATCTACTTGAACAAAAATAATTTCATCTTTTTCGGCAATGATTTTGCTTCATATGTGTTTCATGTTAATCTAACATGATCTAGACTTATTTCCAAATAAAATTTTTCCTTTTAAAATAACTTTGTTTCATGTTGATTTAACATTTTTTTATTCTAATTGATTCCGATTCTTTGGTTCCCTTTACGTCTAGAGGGAATAGTCTATACTTTAGAATCGATAAATTTTATACTGAAACCTTGAAAAAAAAACAAGACAAGTGTGTTCAGAAAAAAGGGGACCAAATTTTCACCCTAAAAACTTCCTAACGAAAACTGAGAGAAAAATTCTAAAAATAGCTGTATGTTCAGCAGAAAGCCTTCGTTACAGTTAGCATAAAAACTCAATTTTCACCTGGGTGAAGATTTGGCAGCTTTTCATGTGGAGGGTCACATATTTGCATTTAAACTGTTCTGAAACACTTATCGTAATTTCTTATTTTTATTAAACGCCTGTAAAACTCAATGCGAATTAAGAAAAAAAAATTTTTGTTGTTAGCTAAGCACTTGTAGATAAATTTCGTAGATTTCAATCATAATTTGAAATAATATAATTTCAACTATAACGATCAACAACAGTGTTTGTTGTTGTTTTTTTAACTGTTTGGCCTACTATGATTGTAGCTTTGTAATTCTCAATCATTTATTGGGAGTTTGTCTATAATCATGGGGATTTTGCAATTGTGGTTGAAGTCTATTAATGAGTTACTGAAACAGCAGCGAAATACATTGTGGTGTGTTCCACCAAAAAAAAAAAACAAACTTTTTTAAACTCTTTTAAAATATTTTTCAATTTCGCTTGATATTAAATGCCTAAGCTTTTGCTCCTTGCTGTTTGAGTTATATTTCGAGCCTTGCAAAAACTTTAGGTAAAAGTCTGTGGTCAATATTTTGGTGTTATACTAAACCAAGTACAGGTAAATAAAACTAAGTCAATTATTCTAAATGTAACATTTAAACCATTATAAGTCAGATATAATTCTTTAGCAAATGTTCAAAATATGTAAATATAAACAACAAACTGCATAACAATGAGACTCTTTCTCTCTAGACAATTAATTATGATAATTTTGTTCAGGACTTTGTTTATGATCTTAAGCATCACATATAATTATATTAATTAGGCAGGTTGAAAATGCCGAAGTGTTATTTAACTTAAGGGAGTTTGTTAAGACATTCATAACCTCGTTACCAAATGAAAGTTCTTCTGTCAATAAATTAACACTCTTAACTGCTGCTGCATACCAACTCTTTGGGCAACTTCGTGCTCTAGCCGAGCAAAGATCCTGTTCCCTCTTGTCAACTAAAGTATTATATTTTTTCTTCTAAAACACCTGCTTGGAATTGACAAGTAGTTGCACCTCCAGCAGAGCACAACCAAAACTAGTTTAGCATTCACATAATTTCTGGTGTAAATATTTTATTTATAATATACATAAGTACATCCTTTTTGTATAGTGAAAGCAATTTAGCACTCATTCTTTAGGTTGATAATGATACAATATATATGTATGTATGTGCGTGCGTGTGTTGGTGTTAAATCAAACTTAAAATTCAATAATATATTCTATGTCTCAAGCATATGTTTACCTTAAGCGAAATTTTGCTTGCAACTCACACAAACTCACTACCAAAGACTTTGGCTTTAAGAGGAAATGATAATATTTTTAGGAAAGCAATTTCTTTTTTCTTGTGACATTCAGTAACCAGGCATGTGTGCGCAAATGTTTTGCCAGAGTACTTTATACTCAACTAACAAAAACAGAAAAAGAAAAAAAAACAGAAAAATGAACGGATGAGCATTTTGAATATATAGTAGAATTTTATGTAGAGAAAAAACTTGGCAAATGTAATAATTTATATGCAAACATGCGTTAGATTGCTTTACAATAAACTCTTATTGCTCCGATTCGTTCAATCTTTGTATTCCTTATTGTTGTAGTGTGCTTTTAGGCGTTACAGTATTCTGCAATGTTACTTATTGCTCACAAAAGTAAAAGATGTGTGTTTGTTTTCTTATTTTTGCCAGTTACATACGAGCATACGTTCGTTTTGCTGTCTTTTTTGTTATGTCTGTTTGTCTGTTTGCTTGCTGGCTTCTTTCTTATGCCATTCGTGAGTAAAAATCACAAAAGAAAATAGCTTAAGGCGTACTTGCCGTCTAAAATCCATGCATTCATATTTTAGAAAGCATATATTCTTTTATTTTTCTTCTTAACATATGCATACGAGGATATAAAGAATAAAATATATTTCGTGACAATATGTATTTTTAAATAACATATAAAAGAAATTTATAAACAATAAGGGGAAGGTAAGCGAATGCAAGGTAATACAAAATTGTTTAAAGGATTTGTTTTTGCTAATAAAGCATCTACTTTTGCATAAAATCTAGAAAAATTTTAATTAAAATCTTTAGGAAAATCTCTATCGTTTACACCAATTTTTTTTTTTTTTTTTGACGTTTATCAAGATTTTTTATTCAAAACAAAACCCATTAATAGGGCATTTACATTATCTCAAAATCCAGTACTTACGAGATTTTGAGCTAAATCTAGCTGCTTTGTACTAGATTTTCCATACAAAACAAAATCTAGTTTGTATGTAAATTTGTAGGAAATCTACATAAAATCTAATATTATTATTTTATTTTCACTACCCTGTACATAATATTTACATAGAAGATGATTGAATTAGCTACGGTCTGCTTGAAAAGGTGTGTGAATTGGCTACATTGCAATTGTTTGGTTGTAGTTTTGAAAAATTTTCAGTTAATGGGTTTTGTTTTGGATAAAAAAGTCCTTATAAATGTCAAAAATACTTGGTGTAAACGGTATAGATTTTCAAAAAGGTTTTAATTAAAATCTCCTAGCTTTTGTGCAGGTGTAAATGCCCTACAACTGAAAATTTTCTTACAACCAAACAACTGCAATGTAGCCAATTCACACACCTTTTTAAGCAGACCGTAGCTAATTTACTTATATTTTTTTATAATTATGTTGTACGGGGTAATAAACAAATAAAAATATGAGATTTTGATTAGATTTCTTAAAAATCTACTGACAAATTAGAGTTTGTGCTGTATGGGAAATCTAATAAGAATCAGCGAGATTAAGCTCGAAATCTCGTAAGTACTAGATTCAGTGTGACCAGATTTTAAAATAATATTAAGCTAAATCACGTTTGAAAATAAGCTAAAATAAGCTAAAAAGTTACATTTTAGGCTAGAAAATAAAGCTAAACTTTTTTCCACTTCTTTTATCACTTTTCAATAGTTTCTTATTGCTAAACTAAAGTTAAATATTACACAAACATATTTTTTTATTATACATTTAGAATATTTGCTTAATGAAATTATTTATTAATTAGTATATTTTAAATTTAATGAAGAACAAAACAGAAACTTCCCCAAAATAATCTTAAAAAGTTTTTAAAAATGTAAAAACATTTATACTAAAATACGAAAGCTTTTTAAGTGAATTAATGCTATTTCAGGTAAAGCATGGATCACACTATCTGCACAATGTACCGAGTTTCGTCAGATCAGTGAAATAAAGTCATAAGTAAAGATTTTGCTCTAATTTATCGACTACTTGAAATACAAGGACATAATTGCGCCACACTGCATTGGTAATAAGCCCATATAGACTTATTCCAGAATTAATTGAGTAATAATGCCATTTTGGCTTATTACTTATGACTTTATTGAGGTGGCCCGACGAAAATCGGTACATAGTGTTATCCAGGCTTAAGGCTATTTCAGGTTTTTGTTTTAAGTTAATTGATGTCGCTGAATGAACGTTCAACTCAAGTCAAATAATTTTATACCCAAAAACCTCAAAAAGTGTTTTGGCCACTAATATGAATTTAACCTTTTCCATTGGAATTCTAACCATTCTGCCATTATCTACTATTTTTCTTCTTTCCATTTTTGTTATAAAATTGTCGTATAATTTACATTTTGTATTTTTTGTAAACTATTTTACAATGCTAAAAAATTATAATTTTTATGAGTTGTTTATGTTTTTAATATATTTTTAGAGAACACGCAATTTAGACTAAAAAAAGGCTAAAAAAGCTAAATGAGTTTTTAAAAAAAGCTAAAAAATAAGCTAAGAGCTAAATGAAAATTTTAAGGCTAAATCTGAAACAAATAAGCTAAATTTAGCTCAAAATAAGCTAATATGGTCACGCTGACTAGATTTCGAGGCAATGTAAATACCCTATTCGTTTCTTTAAAATCAAAAGGCTTTTATTTAAAATTTATTAAAAATAATTAAATTAAATAAAGGTAAATTTTAAAATTAATAGATAAAACAATAGGCTAAATCCATCGTGACGGGTGCGACATAATACTCACATTCTTTGTTACAACTCTAAATAATTAAGAAAAGAGAAAGCTTCTCAAGAATGTTAATCTTAAATGGACACTGAAAGAACATAATTCTTAACCAAAATGGCCATGAGAAAGATGTGACGGGTGTGACCTTACAATTAGAAGTTTTTACAGAACTATTACTTTTAGAATATACTAGGGCATGGGATAAAAGTAATCTTTTGCACTTTGTAAGGGAACATCTTCCAATATTTCACCAAAACTCTGAGAACAGAACGCCGGCTAATGCCCAATTTGCGTGGCACTTCGTCTGGTCAATGTTGCGTGTCTATCTTCGACACTTTGGGCAACAGCAGTGATATTCTCAATAGAAAGGCTGCTCCGGCCGTCCAGCATTTAGAATATCTGGTGCAATGCTTGCTGGTTGCAATGCTTGTCCAGCTCTTGTCGGACGGAGGCCAGAAAAGCTGCAACGAAATTTACGTTGTGCCAACAGAACCGACAAATTATTGCGAAAAAAAAAATTATTTAGCGTTCTTGCGAAGTAAACCAATTCATGGCTTATCGATTTGTATTCTGCGTTTGTTTACTTTACAAATGTCAAAACCGAACTGAGATTTGGCGCCATTTGCAAAAGCAATAGCGTTTTCCAATAGGGTGATTACTTTTGGCCCACCCTGTATTATGTAAAATCTTTCGTAGAACACACACGCAAATTTTTGGTGTAGTAAATTGTTCAGTCTTTTTAATTGTATTAAATACTTACTGACTGAAAAATAAAATTTTTTTCTGTAATTTTTTTTTCGAAAATGTGACGGGTGTGACTTCTTTATGTGACGTTTGTGATATATTTATGTGACGAATGTGGCCAATTAAAGCTACCGGTGCGACCTCTTTATATGACGGGCGAACAAGTATGAAAACTCAAAGAAAAGGTTTTCTTTTTGTGTCGGGTGTGACTTCTGTATGTGATGAATGGGACCAATTAAAGCTACCGGCGCGACATTTTTATATCACGGGAGAACTAGTATGAAAACTCAAAGGACATATTTTTATGTGACGGGCGTGACTTTTTTAATGTAACGGGGGTGACCACTTTAAGTAACCTCGAACTCTTATGTATTTCTTATGACATTATGTAACGGGGGAGCTAGCATGAAGACTCAAAGAAAAGGTTTTCTTTATGGGACGGGTGTGACCTCTTTATTTGACGAATGTGACTTTTTTAAGTGAGCGGCGCGACCTCTTTATTTGACGGCTGAACTAGTATGCAAACTCAAAGAAAAATTTAATGTCACGAGGCAAAATTTTGATTCTTCTGCTTGTTGAAGGGCCAAGAGATTTTGAAGGAACCTATTTGAGCAGTTGCTTAATGATAGCAATTCTTTTAAATGGACTACAAGGAAGGTTATATTTGACTTTAGTGACTACCTGTTTTATTGAACGGTGTGACTTCAAAATCAAAATTTGAGTTTCATCCTTTTTCAGCTGCCAGCTCTTTCGTTTTCTTTATTGATAATTTTTTCTTTTTTCTTCTAATGATTCCTTATCTAATAATAATTTTATTTTCTTCTCCCTCTCAAGGCAAATACAGTTCATATATTTTTTTATTTGTTTTTTACTTCTTTCTTTGTTCCCGTTTTCGCTGAATTTAATAAAAAAATGCCACTTAAGCTTTTCGAAAAACTGCTCAAAACAAAATTGTCCCCAATTCTAATTAGTAGTGGGTGCATACCAGACCATCAATTTGGTTTTAGAAGTCAGCATAGCACCATTGAACAAACTCACAGATTAGTTCAATTTATAAGAAGAACTTTTGAGGGAAAAAAGTATTGTTCTGCGCTGTTTATTGACGTTTCCCAGGCATGTGATAAAGTGTGGCATGAAGGCCTTATTTTAAAATTGAAGACTTACTTACCAATAAACATTTTAAATCTTTTGGAAAGTTACATTATTTACCGTAAGTTCACTGTTGCGGAAGGAGACCTTACAAGTAGGCCTGAAACAATTTCATCTGGTGTGCCACAGGGGAGTATACTGGGACCAGTTTTATATTTAATTTATACTTGTGATATGCCTGTGAGCAGTAGTATCCATACTTCCACATTTGCCGACGATACAGCCTGCCTTAGTATGCATGAAAACCCTGATGAGGCATCCCGCAAACTCCAGGAACACATTAGCCAGATGGAGCTTTGGTTAAACTTATGGAGAATCAAGGTAAATGAACAAAAGTGTGTTCAAGTAACATTTACTTTACGAAGAGATACTTGTTCCCCCATTCGGATTAACAATCAAGTTGTTTCTCAACATTCACATGTGAAATATCTTGGTATACACCTTGATCGACGACTTACATGGAAACACCACATTGACTCTAAGTTAACTCAAATGAAACTTAAACTAACTCAGGTACATTGGCTGATTGGTCGAAATTCAACACTTAGCCTAGACTGTAAACTTTTAATATACAAGTCGCTTTTAAAGCCAATATGGTGCTACGGAATTCAACTATGGGGCACTGCTTCAGCTTCAAATGTAGAGAAAATTCAACGCAGGCAAAATAAAATTTTACGCATGATAACATCGGCTCCATGGTACATCAAAAATTCAAATATACATCGTGATTTGAATATGCCACTAGTGACTGAAGAAATTGCAAAATACGCTGGCAAATATTTAACAAAACTCGAGTCACATCCTAATCCGCTTGCCCGTAATATTTTGAACTTTACTGGACACATCCGCCTAAAAAAGAGGGACACAATGGCTCTTATTCACAGCACTCCAGATGGGACTTCTTGAAAATACTTTTATTTTTTTTTCCTTTTGATTATCACTACTTACATATGTATTATATATAACTACTACTAAGCTTATGTCCGACATTGGTCGGGCCTAATTATATTTTTTAGATTTAAGATTTGAATACTTATTGTTAGTTCATATATGAAGATACAATAAATAAAAATCATGCATAAAAAAAAAAAAAAAAAAAACTTAAGCGTTGGTGTGACGGGTGTGACCAAATATTTTCTACAACCAATTACTTGACTGTTAACATGGAGGTTCACAAAACTTTATTATATTACTAATTGCACTTACTTTGTTATTATTGAAAGTATTAAAATTGTTTTATAATTTGGATTTTTATTGTGACGGGTGTGACCGAAACTGTTTAATATTTCAAATAAGCCTTAAAAAAATCTCATTATAAGACATACAAAGTTGTAAACCCAACAAAAAAACAACAACAGAATAATCTTTTCACACACAAATGCAAGTTTAAAGTATAAAAAGAAAAGTTGCCACAAGACTACTTGTATCACTAACTAAAACGCACTCTCATCTAGATTAATCAGTTTCTTTTTATATACTCGAACGGATGGCTAAAAAATATTAATAAGATTTTATTATTTCATTGACTTTATGCCGCTTACCTTCCCTTTTTTATCACATTGTCACAAGTGTATTATGTATGATTGAGGATGTTAGCAAAAACCTGAGTAAAATTTTTTTTGGATACTCGTATTACCCCAGTTGGCAAAGTTTTTCCCCCTTCAAAAGTACAAAAGCAAACTAAATTGTTTATTCCAGCAAATAAACTAAATGGTATTAAAAGTGGCATATGAAAAAAAAAATATTACAAAAAAAAAAAAGGAAAAAAAGGTGTAAATATTTGGTTGTTAATATTAAGATTAGATTTATAACAAAAAGTTAAATAGAAATAAAATAAATTCAACAAAAAACAAAATCTTACAAAAACGTGACACAATTATATAAATTTTTATTACGAAAATATTTTTGCACCAAAAGAAAAAAGGAAAAGCAATAAATTAAACGTTAAATATATTAAAAAGGTTGAACATGTTATTGAAAATAATATAAATTCTATTTCAAACAAATATAATAACCTGACAAGAGTTCAGCAGTTTACATTAAATTGTAAAAGCAAGATTTCAGAAAAGAAATAATAATAATAATAAGAATACTTGGAATAATTTGTCTTGTTTAACTAAGAAAATAAAAGTGTCATATTTTGTTAAAAAAAAAACTGTCAACGGTCCTGTAATAAAAAACAAATACGTTGACGCAACATTTATCCTGTTTTATTTTAAATTTTATACCATTTTCTTTGAAATGTCATGTATAAAATAACTTATTTATTTGTTCATTCATTTTATAATTGAGTTTGGGTTTGAAATTGAATCTTTTTTCGTTTTGTTCTTTTTTTTAATATATTTTTTTCTGCTGCCTTCTACTTTTCTAATATTTCATATCATATTAAAGTTTCTCGTTTTCCATTTGAATTAGAAGCAAATAAACCCTAATAATATTTTTTACTTTAAAACAATAATAAAATGATAAAAAAAAAACAAAAAGAAATCAAAAATAAATTTAATTTTTATTTGATATTTATTTGAAATATTTGTCATAAAATTTTTTTTGCTGAAACATAAATGGAAAGTGTATATGAGAGAGTATTTTGAGCCAAAGACAGTGTGCGAAAAAAGTTTGTAAACAAAATTATTATAATAAAAAGAATCAAATTTTTGCTCGTTAAATAAAAAAAAAATATAATTAAAAAAGAAAAAGATTTATCAAATATTTTTTCTTATTAAAAAATCGAAATGTCTTGTAGAAAGTTCGAATATGCTATCACAGTCCAAACTTCCATTAGAAAGTTTGATTGCAGTATCACAGCTTACTTCCCTTATACATAGTAAAGTAAACTATGGTATCACAGCACACTTTTCTTAGAGAAAATTCGACTGAGGTATCACAGCACAATTTTCTTATAGAAAAGTCGAGTGTGATATCACAGCACACTTTTCTTATAGAAAAGTCGAGTGTGATATCACAGCACACTTTTCTTATAGAAAAGTCGAGTGTGATATCACAGCACACTTTTCTTATAGAAAAGTCGAGTATGATATCACAGCACACTTTTCTTATAGAAACGTCGACTGTGGTATCACAGCACATTTTCTTATAGAAAAGTCGAGTGTGATATCACAGCACACTTTTCTTATAGAAAAGTCGAGTGTGATATCACAGCACACTTTTCTTATAGAAAAGTCGAGTATGATATCACAGCACACTTTTCTTATAGAAACGTCGACTGTGGTATCACAGCACATTTTCTTATAGAAAAGTCGAGTGTGATATCACAGCACACTTTTCTTATAGAAAAGTCGAGTGTGATATCACAGCACACTTTTCTTAGAGAAAATTCGACTGAGGTATCACAGCACAATTTTCTTATAGAAAAGTCGAGTGTGATATCACAGCACACTTTTCTTATAGAAAAGTCGAGTGTGATACCACAGCACACTTTTCTTATAGAAAAGTCGAGTGTGATATCACAGCACACTTTTCTTATAGAAAAGTCGAGTATGATATCACAGCACACTTTTCTTATAGAAACGTCGACTGTGGTATCACAGCACATTTTCTTATAGAAAAGTCGAGTGTGATATCACAGCACACTTTTCTTATAGAAAAGTCGAGTGTGATATCACAGCACACTTTTCTTATAGAAAAGTCGAGTGTGATATCACAGCACACTTTTCTTATAGAAAAGTCGAGTGTGATATCACAGCACACTTTTCTTATAGAAAAGTCGAGTGTGATATCACAGCACACTTTTCTTATAGAAAAGTCGAGTGTGATATCACAGCACACTTTTCTTATAGAAAAGTCGAGTGTGATATCACAGCACACTTTTCTTATAGAAAAGTCGAGTGTGATATCACAGCACACTTTTCTTATAGAAAAGTCGAGTGTGATATCACAGCACACTTTTCTTATAGAAAAGTCGAGTGTGATATCACAGCACACTTTTCTTATAGAAAAGTCGAGTGTGATATCACAGCACACTTTTCTTATAGAAACGTCGACTGTGGTATCACAGCACACTTTTTTTATAGAAAAGCCGACTGTGGTGTCAAGAAACACTTTTATAAGAGAAAAGTTGTCTGTTAATGGAAAATGGGACAACCCGTTTAGCAATTGCAGCCATATTTCGATTTTTTTCGTTGCAACATGCACATATTTTATGCAACAATTCTGCATATTGAGGCATAACAGCTAAAATAGCTTATGTGACTTATTTTTTAGACTTGGGTTTTTTTGACGAAAATCGACTATGTTCGATCGCAAATAATTCATTTTGGTCAAAAAATTAAGTTCGAAAATTATGTCGCTTAAGCTTTTTTGGCGGTTGTGGTACAATATTGTGCAACATTAATTTACGCTGAGATCTATGCAAGTATGATTTCAGTTTTGTTACAACTATTGCGTTCTTAGCTCTTTTGATCTATTTTTTTGTTTGTTTTGTATTTTATTTTTTATTTACGCTGGTGTTTGTGCTTTCTTTTTTGTAAAGTTTTTAATGTATAGAATTTCTTAGGTACTTTGCCTTAATATTTATTGATTTATTTTTATTATTTACATCGTAGGTGAAATAAGAGAAGTGTATCGATGCCTTTTATTTAGACTTTGTTATAGTTATAATAGACTTTATTTTTAATATTTGTTACAAAGCAATATAAAAATATTTTATTTGTAAATCTATGAAATTGATATATAAATAGCAAAATTCTTATGACCATGGTTGGGATAGAAGTTTATATACACTTCCTTAAATAATAATTAAAATAAACGTATTTGGTTGACAATAATTTTATTTATATTTTCTCAATACAAAAGGGAAATGGGTGTGTAGAAATAGTTCTTTCGAATATACTCGAACTTTTTAGGCCAATATGTTTATGAGCAAAGATTTCATAAAGTTTTTTTTTATCATATGTTTGCTGCGAAAAAAATATGTTTGCTAAGTCATTCTTCGGCAGACTAGTTGGCAGTTCTTTGACATATTCAATTTACAATGCTGCTTTAAAAGTCTTTTTATTTTATTCTTTAATTTCTTGTTAATTTATTTTTAAATTAATTATTATTGTTATATTTAATCAGCCATATTTAACTAAATACTTCCAGTTCATAAACTCTCATCTACGTTGCCAAGAGCGTGCTACATTAAAAAAATGCGCTTTCTCTATGTTTTCCCCCTTCTACTTCTAGACTTGAAAAACAACAAAAATATCAAAATATATTTTTTATGTACCTAAATGTATGCTATATAAAAAGAAAAGTAATATTTTAATGCGAAAAGGCAAAGCATATGTTATTAATAGCTTATGCCTCTTGTCAATTTATTTTGCATATTCATTTGACTATAAAATTTCATATTAATAAAGCAATAAAAGAAAAAGGGGCTACACATAAAGTAAAAGAAAGCAAAAATTATGCAACACATTAAAAAAAATATGGAGGAAAATTTTTTATTCTATTGGATCTGGTTATTTTAATAATAATTAAAAGATTTTTAAAATAACCTTTTTAATGCAAGTCGTAAGATGTAATAATGGTCCTTCGAACTTCATAAGTTTTGCAATTTGTTTTTAATATATGTGTTTTTACTCCTTATTTTTATTAGTAATTTTTCTTTTGCTTTTAATACTGTAGCATAATTAAAATAGCAAACTGTAAGAGCTAATATTGGTCCTTCGAGTCCTTATGTGTGGTATTACTTACAAAAAAGATATATACTTCAAATGCTTCTTTAATGCTAATCTTAAGACGCTATAATAGTCCTTCAAACACATCAAAGGCTATTGCTCTTAATTTAAACTAAAAAAGCAAACTGTAAGAGGTAATTTTGGTCCTTCGAGTCCTTATATTTTGCATTATTTAAAAAATATACACTTAAATGCTCATTTAATGCAAATTATAAAACGCAATAATTGCCCTTCAAACCCGTCAAAGGATATTGCTCTTAATTAAAATAAAAAAGCAAACTGAAGAAATAGTATTGGTCCTTCGAGTCCTTATATGTTGCATTATTAAAAGTAAATCCCACCACTCCTTTAAATACAGCTCTTTATTTAATAAAACAATATTACAATAAATAAAACAAAAAATTGGTTACTTCTTTTGTGCTTGCCTTTAAGAAATTTGCATTATTTAGCATTTATTATAGTGATTTTTCGTTAGCATACTTTTAGGTGGTAAAATGCATTTTGCACAAAATTACAAAAGATTGCTTGCCTTCCTTCATTCATTTATTTATTTCATTTTGTTGCTGTGCTGTGCTGTGCTGTGCTGTTGTTGTTTATCAAAAGAAGCGTTAATTTTAATTCAGCAAAACAATTTTGCAAATTTTTGTATTCTTAGCAGTTGAACAGCAAATTACTTGGAGGTTTTCCCTTTTGTGTATTCCAAAGCGCAGAAGAAGAAGAAAGAGAGCTTTTGGCAGGCAGAGCATGAGGTGTTGCTAAAATTTTATAATATGTAAAAAATATTTCTTAAGAACATGAAATTTTAATTACAATTCACGCTAAGAATTTTCTGTAGTAATACTTATTTTTTTTTCTATTTGCTGAGTTTATTATACAGGAATAAGTTTAGTTTTAGTGTAAGAATATAGTTGTGTTGCCTGTTGTATTTTTGTTTTTTTTTTTGTTATTCTCATCTTGTATAATACGGATTTTGCAAATTGTTTAATAAATAAAAGGAAAATGTTGTATGAGTATTTGTAAAACGGAATTTAAATTTAATTGTATTCACTATGTAAAGTGCAGCAAAGCTGAATAATTTTCTATGGCATACTTTAAGGCATTGTCGCTATATTTATTACTGTTGCATAGTTTATGGAAGGATTTGGTTTGTGGTTTGCTAGCAAGCAAACTGAGAGCTTTGTGTGCGGCTTTTTCTTTACTTAAAAGTATATTCTATGACAATTAATAAATAAATCGTTTCAATTATGCAACAATGTTAAGATTGTAAGATGTTTATTGGAGACAGATTTTTGAAGTTGGTAACTGAAAATATTAGAATATTTTTAATGAAAAATTTTCAGCAAGTTGAAAAATTTTACAGTCGTTTTATAGTTCAAAGCAGACACTTTATTTAAAAAAATATTATTATATAAAAAATTCAGAATTTTTAAAATTCTTACATTCTTTCATATTCCTTGAGATTAACTGATTTGAATATCAAATTAAAATCCTTTTAGTTCAAGTCTGCCGCCAGCCTGCTTGTTTGTGTCTGTGTAACTCATTTGCATACATGTCTTTATCTTTATTACTATTGTTATTTTTATGCATAATATGAACTGTTTTTTTTCATTGTCGTAGCATTTTACCCAACTTAAGCTAATTAGTGTTAAGCATGTTAATAAATATTATGAAGTATTCAGCTGGTTAAATGAATTTTATGTAGTTGAACAAATAATATTATTATATTGCATGTTTATATCCCGCAGGGTTCAGCGAACATATGAGCTTGTAAGTATGTAAATATTGTGAAGAGACATCATAGAGTTAAATAAGTTGACATTTATTGTTGCTTCCCTCCTCCCCCTCCCACATAAGTTTCAACAAACAACTGCGTTGTTACGCCCAACTCCTTGTGTGCACAATATAAATCATATTTTCTATTTTATTTTATATTTTTTTTTACTTAAACCACAAGAAAATATTATTGTTTTAATCTTTACTTTAAATGAAAGAAAATCTCTTTAAAAATAAAACTAAATTTTGCATTATACACCAGCAAACTTTAGTTGTTAAAGCAGAAGTTAATATTGAAAGAAAATTGTTGGAAGAGCAGAATGTTTTGGATTGCAATAACATTTTTAATAATATTTTTTTTAATATGTGGCTAGGGCTTTCACGGTCTTTGTTATAAGATCAGTTTTTAGACTGCTTCATTTATTTCGACTCTTTGTGATCTAATGATGCAGCCATTCTGCTTTTTTTACGGAAAATTATCTCGCCTTACGGCCAAATTACGGCCCCTTGGCCCCAATAAATTTTCGAGAAGTCTGTACTGAAATGCATTAAAAATCCTGAGGGTCTACTTTGTAATTCGAAATGAAAGAAAATGCTTTCGAATTTGTTTGAAATTATCACACTTTTCGAATTAAAGAGTGCTGTGCTGTCTTATACCTGCTGAAAATTTTGAGAGAACAAATTATGTTGTCTTTTTTTTTATTTATACAAACTTAAATAACTGTCAAAAGTGGACAAAGTTCTGACTCGATTAAGAATGGCAACGTAAATTTAGTTGCGTTGCCAATTGCTATAATGTTATTAATTATGGCAACTGACTACAAACAGCTGTTTATTTCAGTTTCAAAAAACCACAAATTATTAATTGTTATGCATAGTTTTTAAACGAAAGAGGTGATAAACTTGAAAAAATAAAAGTAAAATAAAATAAACTAAAATTTTTTTTTATGAAAGCGAAAATCTGCTTTAAGGCTCAAAACAAAATTATTAAACAATTTATTTGTTATTGGTCTAGCACCTCTAGTTGTATTTCGTTGCTGCTAAGCAACACTTCAGTAGCAGCAATGAAATTTATTTGTGGTTGGCTTAGCATCTCTAGATGCCTTTCGTTGCTGCTATTGAAATGTGGCTTAGCAGCAACGAAATATATCTTTGTGAAGGCCAAATTATGATTTAAAGCAAAAAAAAAGTTATTCAATTCTAAGCAACACTTCAGTAGCAGCAACGAAATGTATTTGTTGTTTGTTGCCTTAGCATGTCTAGATGCATTTCGTTGCTGCTAAGCGACACTTCAGTAGCAGCGACATTTCAGTAGCAGCTACACTTCAGTAGCACCAACGAAATGCATCTAGACATGCTAAGCCAACAACAAATACTTTTTTTAATCATATCTTTTTTTTTGCCTTGAAGAATATTTTGGCCTTCAGAAAGATACATTTCGTTGCTGCTAAGAAACACTTCACTAGCATCAACGAAATGCATCTAGACGTGCTAAACCAACAACAAAGAAATTTTTTGAATTCCTATTCCTTCTGACATGCTGTAAATAAAGAAATTGTTAGTTAAAAATTATATTAAGCAATCTCGTTTACTCACAGTGGATGCGCTAGTTCTAAAGGATTTAAATTTTCTCTTAAGTGCCTTATAATAGATTTTAAGTTTTGTAGTTTCTACTTTTCATTGCAAAACACTTCCTCTAAACTAATCATTTTGGTGATAAGTAATTTATTTAAAAAAGTTATTTTTAGCACTTACATATCGTTCCCTGATCGCACAACAGACCTTAACTGGCTTATGTGTATATCCTCGGTCTTGAGCGTAATGGCTCCCCTGTTCAACCTAACCGAACCTAACCTATCGTTAGCAGAAATGCAAAATCATGTAACTACACTTCTTAAAATTTTGTAAGAGATAAAAACTAAAAATATATAAAATTTACTGACCTAAAGCTTAAAGAAATAGTTTTATTGAACATCTATAAAAGGTCGAAAAATTAGATAAACAATTTGTAAGAGAGAACAAAAATTAAATATTTTATGAATGTTAAATTCGTTTGATTGTTATGATAAAAGTTTGACAATTTCTAGAGGCATGTGTTTCCATATACCGAACAATTAATTCAAAACGACATTTTGTATTTTTTTAGTTACATGAATTTGCGTTTCAGCTGGCGATATATCTAGGCCATAGCCGCCCGCCAAAAAAGCTTAACCGATATATTTTTTGGAGCTCGTTTTTTAGCGACAATCGATTTCCGATTAAAAAAAAAATAAAGTTCTTTAATTATGTCGCTTAAGCTTATTTTGCGTTTATGACACATTATTTTCTGTAGATTCAGTAACTTTTAAGCCAACTGGAGAAAGTTATCATACAAAACAAAAGTTTTAATTTCTGTTGCGTTGCCAATTAATAACGCAACTGAAGTTAGGTTACTTTCGATCATAAGCAAGCAATTATTTTTTACTAAATTTTTATTGAAACACGTGTCTTTCAATATTTTTTTAAATATTACTGTCAAAATTTAATATTAGAACAACTTAACATAAAATTTTATCTCATAAAAAATTCCATTATAAACGACACTTCATGTCCTTTCTACCACATTAATGAATTCTTGTATATATTTTTTAAGTTTGATTTAATGCCAGGTATTACATTTAAGCCAATAAATATTAGAGTGCAAATAATTTCAAGCTTAATGTAATGCCAAAATATAAATATGAAACACGTTTATATATCTACGACTATGTATACACTTTACACTGTACGTTTTCTTTATTTTTCTACTTGCAAGTTATAAATAACAATAAGAATCTAAAAAGAAATTGTTCAGTTGAAAAATATCGAGTTACCAGTTCCTTATTTATCTAACGCCCTTAAAATACACTTGTTACTAATGCAAGAGTGTACAGACAGTAGTACATAAGATTACAACAAAAAATAATATGATACGAGAAGAAAAATATTTCTATATTTATATATATAAAAATATACAAGGATTGAAATTAAAAAACCTTATCAAATTGATTGGATTTTGTAAGAAATAATACTGTAATAATAGAGGAATGACAGGGAGTTAGTGAAAAACTGTTATGGTTGTTTGTGCTGCCCAAATAAATATTATTACTCTAGGCAAAACAAAAGTGAGCAGGTTGCTCCAAAAAAAAAAAAAAACTTTAATATTGAGGGTCTTGTAATAAGAGTTTTAATTTTTATGTGTAAAAAAACCGAGTATTTTTAAGCGAAATCATCGAGTTGTAAAGAGTCAGCCAAATGGCCGCTATGGCTACGCTTGCATGACCATAATCTCTTTATAAAATTTTCCACCAACAATTATATCCTCGATAGCTTCCCTAATTCCATCTTTAAGGTATTGAATCGATTGTTGACTATTGGCATTAAAGATGAGCGATATTTTAATACTTGTTACTTAAGCACAGTGATTGAAACATCACTAATATCTACTTTGAATGAATTTTTATAGCAAAATATATTTGAAATAAAGTTCTTTTATACAATATATACCTACTATAGAAATGAATTCTCAATAATAGATTAAGCGAGAGCGAGATCGACAGAGTGAGAGAGAGGAAGAAATCCAAAGAAAGAGAAAGAAAGTGGCAAGTGCAGTTTAAAAAAAACTATGAAGCTTGTTAAACAAAGAATTTAATTAAAAAAATATATAAAAAAAATATATAAAAATATAATTTTTTTATCTCGTTCGCTAATTTTTCTTCTTCTGTGTGACATAAACCCATAAGGTTTTTTTCGGGAAACTTTACAATTAAACAGAAGAATAAAAAATGTGCTAGAAAGCAAAGGTAATTTTTGATTTCACAAAGCAACTGAAAATTTTGTTTCGTCAATCAGAGTTATATATAAATAAATAAATAATTAGGTAGTGTTGATATTCGTCAATCATTGTCGACAAACCGTGCATTTAGCCGAAAAAACACTACTGCGCTCATCCGACCAAGTGATTGATGAGTTTATTTGATCGTCTGAAGAGCACTTTAAACAATGATAGCGGTCATTGTTTAAACCATAGCTGCTCAAAGTAGCACCAGAGTGCTGAACATCAATCGGCTTCTTATACAAACGAATACACATACGCGAATACACTTCTCTCGTGTTTCTTTCGGTAGCCAGCTGTGGTTTAAACACACTCTTACTCTTCTTCTTCTGTTGAGTCCAAATATTTTCAAAGCAGAAGTGCTCAAACCTGTTAAACCGTGATCAAAGTCGCTGTTTAAAAAAATGAATTTATAAATCACATTTACTAGGAACAACGTTTTCAAAAAATCACTGTGGCTGAGTGGTAGCGATGCAGGCTTTCAGTCCAGAGGTCGTGCGTTCGATTCCCGCTATATACCACGGGTATTTTCCGCAGGCAAGCTAATCGTTTCGTGTGTTGTGTTTGTATTAAAAAAAATTAGAGAGAGTTAGAAGTAAACACTCATAGACCTTATCATTCACCTAATTAGTCCAAATACAATATTACGTTAGGTAATTGTGATCGCCTCTTCGAGAAATCACACGGTCTGGAAACTTTTCAAGCAAAGGAGCGTTGGTATCGTTACTTTTGTGGCACGCAGCGCCGTATACTTGAAAAATAGCCATCGTCCATCTGTCAAGCAGTTGCATATTGATTTATGACCACTGTTAAAAAGGGCGCGTTGTTAGACGTATTATGGAAAAGCTTAGAACTCTGTAAAAGCACTCGTTTCTGCAATCTCACTTGTGTGAACAAAATAATGGCTCATGCTTTTCAATGATAAGCTTAACTAGCGACATTTCGCTATAATTCCAGTAAATAGCAAAATTGTGTGATTTGCCTTGCCGTCTGTTTAACCGCTTAAAAAAAAAATTCTTACCATTGCATATTTTTGCCTCTCGACCCACTGTCTTCAATTTTGCCTGTTATTGTTTTTCAGTTATACTATGATCTTAATTTTATTTCACGCTTTAATGGCAAAACTCAATTGATGTGCTTCCGTTTTCATCTTGTATTTCTGCTCGTGTTTTTTAGTAGTTTTTTTTTCTCTCTCTCCTCTTTTTGCTTGCCTTTTTACGTTGGCTTTTTTATAGAAATCTTATCATTATTTTTCCCCAAAGAGAAAAGCCTGTCGTCCATCCTTGTCCCTGCATGCGCTGAACCGTAAAAAAAAGAAAGTAAGATAATTTCGCTTTAGTAATATCGTATGTAGTAGAGTAGCAAGTAGTTATTTTTAGAGGTTTCGCTTGTACTCGTAAAACCAATTTGTGTCCTGGGCTTAAGAGTAATTTACTTAAAGAAAACAAAATTATATAAAAAAAATAATATACAAAAAAAAAAATTTTGTGTAAATTTGTAACTTAACACATCCTTGTTGTATTATTGTGTATGGGTGTCTATTGTGTTTAACATTTAATACACCTGGTATTAGTGTTTGGTAATTGTCAGGCTAATTTTATGAGCGTAACGATGATGATGCTGATGCTGATGCTGATGCTGATGATGATGATGATTGTTATGGGCTTTCATACGACGTAAATGGCAGAGGAAATGATTGGGTATAGAGTGTTATTATTATTATTATTATATATATTTTTTTTTGCAAGTATCAATAAGTAGGTATTGGCTTGACGGTTATCTCAATAATTTGATCAGAAATAATATACTTTGTCATAAAATAATATTTTGTCATACAAATTTAAGAAAATAATGGCTGTAGTAAAAAGAAAGGAAGCAAAGAAAAATTAAAGTTTTAAATTTATATTATTTAAATAAAAGAATAAGTGTGCAATACGTGTGTCATGCAAATATAAAAAGAAACAATGTGAGTCCGATCACAGGGGTGATGTGTAAACATCTAGTAATGATTTTTTTTAATATTGGCTTATGGTAACTAAAATAAGCTATATAAATTTTTGACTCTACTGTATTTAAAAATCTATGGAAAACTGCATCTATAGTAGGGGACTTATTAGTTGTTTGTGGAGAATTGCTCATATGCAAGTGGAAAACGTCAAATAAAAATTTTGATAAAGCTTGCGACTGTGGGTTTGCAAAATTTGTATTAAAATCTCCACCCATAATAATTGGCATGAGATGGAGATTTTTACCCAATTGTCGTGCACCAGCTTCAGTGTAAGGCAACAGTACGTAATGAAGATATGTTATAATAAAATATTATAAATTCTTTATAAAGACTGCTATATATCTTTTAAACAATTATTTGACATTTAAAACGCTCTTATATTTAAAAGTTTATATTTATTTTATATTTTTTCAACTTTTTAACAACATTATCCCCACTGGCAACACTATTACACTTCACAAGCAATTTATATTAAAATTTACATTGCTCCTGTAGGTATGCTATAAAATTCGTTTGAGTGTATTTCTATGCAGTTGTTAAGGTTCTCTGTACTTTTAGTTGTCCGTATGATTACACTAATACACTCATACATAGCTCACACCGTTTTGATAACGCATCGCACATCTTACTCAAAATTTGTGATTGTATGGTGAAAAAGATTTTTACCCCCAGCGTATAGATGTTTGCACATCAAAAACTAAGACGTTCTAATATGAAGTTTATCTAATAAGAGTTCTATATTCGTCAGTGTCGTATCTGATACATGCAATTTTTTTATAATTAGGATTCTTTTTTTTTTATTAGTGTAGCTTTATTTGTTTGGACATTATTTGTTTCTAATATATTTATGATTTGATTTGGCTAAAGTTCGTATCGCTCGGTAAGCCAAATTACATGTGGTATATGGCTCGATGGACACATGACATCGCTTATTCGATTGTCCTAAGGATCCCCAATTTACATAGATACCTTAAGACGTCGCATATCAATACTGTTAATATTACAAAAGGAATGGCAAACATACATATGTATATAAGTATACATTTACCATTACTGTGGCACGATTCAGTAACTTTTAACGATCCGACAATCGTAATTGTTGTCTATACATACATTTTGTCGTTTGCAATAACAATTGGGTGATTCTGTAACTTTTTTTTAACGATAATACGCAGCTGATAATTTCTGTTCATTTTTGTCGATAAAATGAACAGCACATAAATTATTGTCGCTGACATTAACCTACAGCGAATATCGTTAAAAATGTTACTGAATAGCAAATTCGATAAATCTTCGTTATAATTATTCTGACGATGCGATTATCGTTGCAAAAAGTTAGTGAATTGCACTACGAGTGAGGGAAATAAAAATTTTTGTATCACTAATATATATTTTTGAAGCAATGGAAATGCTATTCCTTAAAAATAAAATAAATTTTTTTTAATACGATTGTGTTTACCATTAGTCTCACTGCATAAGCATATGTTCTTTTTATTTATTTATTTTTCTTTTAGTTAATTTAATTTTTTAATACTCCTGTTTCTAACAGCTTCACTGTTTCCCCACCCCCCTCCCCCACACACCGTTTGCCTTGACAAAAGGTGTCAAAAATCATGTACACTTGTTGTTTTTTTCTATTTGTTTGCGCCAATTTGGATCATGAATTTTCGTCGTGTCAGAAACTGTTTTACTATGTAACCGGTTGGGTTTATGGTTGTTATTATTGTTTTATATTTTATATATTCCAGCGTATGCATATGGTAGCCCACACCATTAAATGGGAGATGACAAACGGTATCAAACGCTTTATAACACGACACGCTGTATTCACATTCTACACTTCAGCTGCTTAATTTTGCCATGTTGCTTAAGGTATTATTGTGTAATTTAATATATCACGTATTTACGTGCGTCTGTACATGCATATTCGTATAAGGCAGGCAATAGCAACAACAAGTGCTCTATATGTAGAGGTAAAAATGAGAAGTGAAAAATTTTACTAAAAACTTATTGGGAGTACTGGAGGCAGAGCTTAAAAAAGTGGTAAAATACTTGTAAGTAAAACAAAATGTCACCTAAAACTAGTTGTGATATTTTGAAATCCTAATTGCTCAAATATAAAAATTTGGCAAAAAATTATAAAAAAGTTTTGTCGACAAAAAGCGATCAAGGTTTTTCAAAGGGTCGACAATTTGCTAGCGACGTTGCACAAATATCAAAAAATCCTTCTTCAGAAAGAACAAAAGGAAGAAATCGGAAAAATTACGAAAACTGAAAAATATGTAGATAGAGCGTGTCATAAGATAAATAAAAAAAAGGAATAGAATAAATCAAAAAAAAAAAAAAAAAATAAGACAAAACAATTACCAAGAAAAACAAGAAGGAGAGGCTGAAAAAATAAGAAGAAGAAAAATTATAAGGCATAAAACACGACGAAAAATAGAAAAAAAGAAGACAAATAACAAATAACAAGAAAAAAAAACAAAGAATAACAAAAATTAAAAATTTTAAAAACCCCCAAATACATCAATAAAAGACTTGATATCTTCTAAACGGCTCTACGGCTGGAAGCTAAGAACCTTCCCGATCGAGCCACCTTTCAAACAGAAAAAACTAAATCAAAATCGGTTCAGCCGTTTGGTCTGTACGTGGACTCGTACAGACACACACTACAAACTTATAACACCCCTGTTTTTGGTCGGGGTTTAAAAAGAGAATAAATAAAAAAGAAAAGAATAATTATGTGAAGAAAACTACCAAGAAAAGGGCGTATCAGAAACAAGAAAAAACAACCATAAGAAAAATAAAAAGAAAGAAATAACAAAAAGAAAAACAAGAAGAAAATAGGAAAAATATTTATATGAAAAAAATGAGGGAAAAAATTAGTACAATAACAAGAACGGTAAGACAACACAAAATATGGAAACGAAGAAGAAAAGGAATAAAATAAGATGCAATCTAACAAGAATATTAAGAAGAAATTAAAACGAAAAAGAATAAAAAGCAATGAAAACGAAAAAGAAATAAAAAAACAACGACAGAAAGAAGAGCTATAGTAAGAGTAAAAAAGAAGAAGACGGACAAAAACAGAAAGAAAAAATAAGAAGAAAAAAGCGGAAGAAAAATAGAAAAGAAAAAATAGAAAAGAAAAAATAGAAAAGAAAAAAGAGAAAAGAATAAATAGAAAAGAAAAAATAAAAAATAAAATATAAAAATAAAACAGAAGAAGAAAAGAGAATTAGAAAAACAGGAGAAAAAGTGTAAAATAAACAATGCACACAAAACAAGAACACAAAAGAAGAAGAAACAGAAGAAGGAAACAAAGAAGAAGATGACAAATTTTTATAGAAAAGAAAGTCTAATAGGATAAATGTGTAAACGAGATGAAAAAAAAGAAAAAAAAATTTGAAGAATAAGAACTACAGTAAGAAACAAATAAATAATTAAAACTGCAGATGCGCATAAAAAACAAGAAGAATTAAAAAGAGACGAATAAGAAAAAATTAAAAACAAAAGAAAAAGCAAACAATATTCGTAGAATAAGAACAATAAAAGTTAAAAAATTAAGAAGAAACAAAACAAGGCTGCAGAAGGGCATGAAAAAGAGGAATAAAAAGGATAAAAAGAAAATAGGTAAAGTAATAAAAGTAGGAAGAAAAAATAACAAAATAGAAAAAAAACAAAGTGAAGAATACTAGCATGAAGATAATTAAGAAGAGGATATTTAAAATAAGAAAACGCTAAGAAAAAGATAAAAGAATAAGGAAAAAAATTATATAAGAAGAAGAATCAAAGTGGAAAATACGAAGCTGATAATGTAATAATAATAATAAGAAGAAAAAGGCGAGAAGAAAAAAAAGACAAGAAGTAAGAGGCAATAATAAGAAGGCAAGAAGAAGAATAAGAAGGCAAGAAGGAGAATAAGAAGGCAAGAAGAAGAATAAGAAGGCAATAATAAGAAGGTTAGAAGAAGAATAAGAAAAAGAAAAAGAAAAAGACTAGAAAATGCAGAAGAAAAAGTAGAAAATGAAGAAGAAAAAGAGGGAAAAGAAGAAGACAAGAAAATGCAGAAGAAAAAATAGAAAATGGAGAAGTAAAATAAAAAGAAGAAGAAGAGAAAGAAAAAGGCAAGGAAGAAGACAAGAAGAAGATAAATAAGAAGAAGGCAATAATAAGAAGGCAAGAAAAAGAAGAAAATTAAGATGAAAAAGGATTAGAAAAAGAAAAAGGAAAGAAAAGTAAAAATTAGAAGAAAAATCACCAAAGCAAAATTTTATTGTGTGAAGGCAAATGAAATTTCAATAGAGTTTTTACTAAAATTTAAAAAAAAAAGCACTCAGCTGTCGAAGAGGACTGAAAAGCCTTCCTCTGTGGAGCTTCCAAAATCTCTGTCCACGTTTCAAATTTCGTTTTTGTCGTAATAGCCAGAAAAATATATAATTAAGTTTTGGTTTAAATTTGTGTAAGATTAATTTAAATTTTATACTTGAACTTAATTTAATTTGCAACCCTAAATAAACTAATGTATCAATTAAGCTTTCAAATTAATTCAAACAATTAAAATTAGCTAATTAAATTTTTATAAGAATATATATATATATATATATATATATATATATATATATATATATATATATATATATATATATATATATATATATTAATTAAAAAAAGTTGCAGGTGGCCATTAGGAGCGGGCGAATAGATGCTCCGAGTCTGGATAGTTAACTTTCACAGACTATTTGTGATAAAAGCTCGTGACTTGTGTTACAAAAGAAAGCTCATGATGGAAGCAGAAAAAGTTGTTCGTTTTCTGTTCCATAAGCGTGAGTCTCGTGAAGGCTTTTCTTTTCTATTTGAATGTGAATGAAAGAAAGAAAGGCTTATGAGCGTGCATGATCATACATGAAAATTTAGTCACGCTTCCATCACTTACATGTATGTTGAATTTTTAATAATATGCTTTATTTGGATCTCCCTTTATTTTGCTGTATGCTGATATTGTTTCAGTTAAATGTTTTTGTTTCATGCTGCTTGCGTGATACTTTGTAGTGACACACGTGTATTTTTTTTTTGTACTTTGAAGACTTTTGTCAAAATCCAGTAAGAAGACGTGGTTTCGTATGGCTTTTTAAATATTTTTTCAAATAATTTTTTTTTGCCGTTTCACCATGACGTTTTCAGTTAAGAGCAATAGCTGGTGGGTGGTTAGCATTTGGTTGCTGTATTAGCAGGGGGAGGAGGAGGAGGGATTGGCGTTAACATGGTTATGATTGTTGGGATTTTGGGGGATTTTGTTTATTTTTTCTAGGTTTGGGGAAAAAAGTAAAATCAAGGTTTTTTAAGCCTGTTTCGTTAAAGTGTATTTACGCGGTTGAATTTATATTTTTTTTTTGCAACAATTTCTTGTGATGAGATATTTTTTTCTTAACGTGTTGTTTAGTGTTGAGCATGAAATGTATAGCGGGTATTGGTGAAATGTAAGGGAGTAGTGAAGGGGGGTGTAGTGCTTTTTCTATCATGTGTATACTTGAAATAGTGTGTTTATAGTGTCACGTGTTGTTATCATTGCTGCACGTACTTCTGTTATATTTAGAAATTTTATATATATATATATTTTTTTTTTTTTTGGTTTCTGGCTGTTAACGTTCCCGTTAAATTTGTATCTTTTGTAAGTTCAGCTTTCTTTGCCATCATCGAGTTTGTTATTTTGTTTTTCTATGCTGAAAACATCATTCTAAGGTTTTGTTGGTTTAGTGTTACAGCGAAAGAAAATTATCAGGATTTAATTTTTTTTTCTGCTGCTGCTCTAACTGGTGTGGCAGATGAGTTTTGATGTACTTTGAAACTCATAATGAGAAACAAGTAACATGTTTTGTTTATTTAAATAAGAGTAGATAGATATACCAAAAATTTTTAGCTGGAGATGTTTTTAAAAAGTGCAGGTATTACTTTGACTAGATTTAATGCGAAAATATGTAAATACTAAATCATGCATGACTTGCTGTCAAGATTTTAATTTTTCTAAATTAATGTTTTTTTTTTTTGTTTAAATAGGATTTAGAATTTTTAGTTGAGTAAAAATTCAATAGTTGAAATTATTAATAATGAATTTCCATTAATATATTTTTTAGGAAGTAAATTGCATAAAGCTTGTTTTAGAGAATTAAATCAAATAAAGAAAGTGGTTCCACACTACTTTAGAGATTTATTTATTTTTTTTCATTTAATTTTTCCATATTCTTTTCTTCTCTGACTTTGTTAATAAGTTAATAGAAAAAGTTTTAAGCTAAAAGTTCCATGGCAATTTTTATAGTGTTATTATGATTTTGGCATAATTTTAAAGTGGCTTTTAACAAAATGTCTGTTGAATTTCTAATCAAATCTGACATTGATTAAAAAATCTTCTGCTTTATTTAAGCAATAACTATTATGCTTTGCAAATGATTTTTAATGCACCACAAAAAGCTTTTTTTTTTAAAAAAACTGCCAATGTGTCACTGTATGCCTGCTATTTAACTTTGTTTTATTTTTTTTGTAGCTATGCTCTTTATGGCGCGATACAGGAGTTGGGATGTGATTTTCGTAACAAAAATAATCGACACTGTCACAGTTATACATTTAGTTTTGTTTTGATTTCTTTGTACTTAAAAGCTGAGTATGAAAATGCTCAGCTTTTTGTTTCGTTCTCTGCAATAAGTGAAACAAAAACAATGGCAAAGATTGCTCAATTTGCTTTTGTATTGTTTTTGCACATGATGAGTACAAACCACAGAATGAAGAACATTGGCTGTAAGCCGGATAACAGGCGCCGTCGGCCACAAACATTACATTAATTGTACGCAATTATAAAAGCAAATAATTAGGTATGTGATTTAGACACAAAACCAATTTAAAAACCATAAACGGAGTGATGTGTCCGATGTATTCGTTTTGTCAATAATATTAAATTTTGTTTTTAATAGGTTTTCCAATAAATTTATTTTCAAAGCCCCATAATATTATTTATATTTTATCATCTATTGTGCAGTATCTTACGATTGGTTTAAAAATGCTACATAAAATTGATCCGAATTCGTCACACCTTTTCAAAGCGATTGGTTTGAAATTGTTTTGAAAACTATCTTTATCCATCACATACCTGAATGGAAAACGGCGAATTTGACTTCATCATTTAATATAATTTTATTGCATTGTTATTTCACACATGTAAATTGTTTTATATAACTAAGCAGCATAGCTCTAACCGGGTGTACTAAGATACATCTCTTCTTTTATTTTTCTTAATTATCTAGCGACGTATGAAATTAACTGCTGCTGCGGTTTAAATATTAAACCATATTTTCTGTTTATTACAATTGTCCTTTAACTCTTGTATTGGCCAAAAGCATTTTGTAACAAAGAAAACGTGGAGTGAAGTAAAATATGTAAATTTTTTAAACTCAAAATATATTAAATGCTCTTAATTTTTATGAACCCAAACAATGAAAGATGTGCAACATATCCTTCTTTGTTTTCTTGCTCATGCAATTTCCTAAAAAAAAAAGTGTAAATAAAAATTTTTATATTTCATCTAGGAGCAATGCAAATAAATTGTATATATTAAAATAAATATGAAAATATTTTACTTGAGTTTGTCACTCTTCGCATACAGTAAAGGGTAAATGTTGCAAATTACTAAACAAAATAAAATATGACATTAAATTTTTACATTGCCTTGTAGCCGACATTCTAGACGCCCCTACATGAATAGTATCAATCAATTGAGCAGTCATTTGATCGGAAGTTATGTAGGATATAGTCATCATTGTGTAAAACAAAGTTTCTATCACATAATTAAGGGAAACTTGAAAAATGTGATTGAAACTTTTGTGTACGTATGATATTGAATCTCAGTCTAACGACTTTAAAACATATAGTCGCACTGCTTTTTACTAATCAATGCTAGCATAAATATTAGTCAAGGTCGGCTGATCATAATTGACTAATATATCCCCCACAATTGAGCAATCATACGGGATTGATATACTGACAATAAATAAAATTTTTATTATTTTAATTGTTTTTAACCCCGACCAAAAAAAGGGGTGTTATAAGTTTGTAGTGTGTGTCTGTGTATCTGTGTATCTGTGTGTCTGTCCGTGTAAACGTACAGCCCAAACGGCTGGACCGATTTTGATTTAGTTTTCTCTGTTTGAAAGGTGACTTGATCGAGATGGTTCTTAACAATGTTTGAAGAAAATTGGTCCATCCGTCACATCTTTTCTAGATACATCGGGGGTTTTTAAAATTTTTAATTTTTGTTATTTTATTATAAAAAGTCACTTAAAAATATAAAAGTAAATAAAATATTTAAATTGAAAGTTATAATTCAGAAAAAACAGAATAACCTAGGCGGTATCTAGCCTTCTTCACACCCTTTCACCACCAATGCATCTTGCTTTTTAGAATTATCTAAAGTTTCGAAAAGAAATATATATTAAATTAAATTTTGTAAATTTCTTTTATTCACTATTGTTTTAACTTATCTTTTTTAACACTTATAAATTTAAATTTTCACTTTTTTTTCAAACTTTTAAAAGTTTTGGCATGTGTACATAAGATGTTCTACTTTAACATATATGCTAGAGTGGAGCAACTATAATTAATAAATAAATCCATCATCACTTCCGATCAAATGACTAGTCAATTGACTGCCACTATTTACATGAATTTGTTTTGCTGCAACGAGGTTGTTCTCTCCTCGTGTATATGTTTCATTTAAACGTATTAATAATAAAGTTATAGTACTCATATGTAAATGATCATAAAATGTTCCTTTTATATTATTTTACTTCAATACCACCATTCATCCCAAAGCTTATTGATATATACACGATATATTTATGTGTATAAATTTTACTCATAATTTTTCCAATTTTTTGTTCATTTTAATCAGCCCACACACACTCTTTAATAAACAATATGACAATGTCAGTTCATAGTTAAAAAAAATAGTAGGCTTATAAATATTATACTCAGTTGTATGTTAAAATTATGGTATTTTTTGTCTTAAAAAAAACGGCCAACAAACATATAAGAGTATTATAAATAAGGTCAACAAAAGATAGTCAGTCAGTCGTTTTGGTATTTATTTTTTTAATATATTTGCTTTTAATGGTAAGAACGAGGGTTACTATCTAAATTACCAAATCAAAATGTTGCCACTACTACAAGCTTTTGCCATAACACAAAATGCCACAATGTATACGGTAGCTTTTATATTAAAACAAAAACTATATAGAAGTTTTTCACGTTTTACTGAGAAAAAAATCGAAAAAAACTGCCGCGCTATTTAAAAAACTCAACCTGCCTACGGCAGTTTTAGTTTAGAAGGATTCTCTATGGATCCTACATACATATGTAATACTATACGAATTACGTTAGTATCAACTTTCCCATCCCTGACACAGTTTAAGTTGCTTTTGGCAAACGCACGAATGATTCCGTACGTACACTATACATCGTTACCTTAATATAAAAAGGCCCTAACTGATTATATTTTCAAAATCGAAAAGTTAGCATTTCTTGATACATTAGATGTTCTTTTAACGAAATATACAAAAAAATCGATTTCAAAAAAATAATAAGTTATATGTGTATGGCCTTTCTATATTAATGTAACGATATATAATATTATATGAACTTTAGCCTATATAATCAAATATGTTACCTGATGTAGACATTAAAAAAAATTTAAGTACCCGATAAATTTTTTGCAATTTTTAAGTTTCGGTGATTTTTTTCGTTAAGGCGATTTTTTGAGTTTCGTTCTATTTGTGTGGATTCTTCTTTAGTTTTAGAAATTTTTATATTGTTGGTGCTGCTTTTTTTTCGTTTTGGCGATTATTTTTTCGTTTTGGCGATTTCTTTTACGTTTGGTGATATACATATCGAGCCCTTTTTTCGATTTTATCGTAAGCGAATTGTTATCGGAAATAGACTTTTTTATTGAAATTAAAATTTTATGGGCCTACACATAGTTTAGAATTATCAAAATGTCAAAATTGTTGATAACTTTTAAGATAAAGGCTGTACAATTTTATCGCAAGCGACAATTTACGTACAAAAACAAATTTGAATATTTAAAAAAAACCTTCTCCTGAAAAATTTGATTTTTGTCGCTTACGATAAAATCGAAAATAAGGCTCGATATTTCATTTAAGCGTTTTTTTTGGCGAATTTTCGCTGCGACATATTTTTAATCTTGGTAATTGTTAATTAAAGTGGTTTTTTCGTTTCACGATTTTTTTAGTTTTAGCGATTTTTTTTTGGTTTGACGTTTTTTGTTTTGTTGATTTCTTTTTAGGTTTTGGTGGATTTTCTTCGCTATAATTTTTGCGAAATGTTTAGTTTTGCGCTTTTTTTCGTTTTAGCGGTTTTTTTTCGGTTTTGGCGATTGCTTAGGCCTTTGGCGACCCTTTAACGTTTCAAACGTTATCCTATATAATCAAATACCTTAACTGATGTAGAAATTAAAAAAAATTAAATAGTTGGTAAACTTTTTTTTCGGTTCTTAGAGATTTCTTTATTTTTGGTGCTTTTTTATAGTTTAGGGTATTTTTTGGGTTTTCGCGTTTTTTGTCGGTGGTTTTTTAATTTTAGCGATTTTTTAGTTTAGCGCTAATTTTCGTATTGGCGATTTTTTTCCTTTTTTGAGATACTTTTAGGTTTTTATCGACTTTTTTAGTTTTAATGCGACTTTTTACTTTTCGTGATTTTTTTTTTTGCATTTGAGCGATTTATTAAGGTGGTATTTTTCATTTAAGCGCTTTTTTGGGCTACTTTTTGTTTCGGCGATTCCTTTTAATTTTGAGATTTTTTAGTTTTAGAGCTTTTTTGAGCGTTTAAGCGCCCTTTTAGTTTTAAAGTTTTCTTCGTTTTTGCATTTTGTTAAATTTTTGGTACTTTTCTTCGATAGTGTTTTGGTTAAAGCGATATGTTCAGTTTTAGCTTCTATTTCGTTCAGGCGATTTTTTTAGTTTTCTGGTGATATTTTTCATTTAAGCGCTTTTTTCATTTAGGCGATTTTTCGTTGTTGTATTTTTAAAATTTTTGGATTTTTTATTTTTTGCGTTTTTGAAAATCTTAAGAACTTGCCTCCTACGTTGGAAACCGTGGGAGGCAGCACGTTGTCAAAATGACATTAACTGACAGAATACCCTTTAATTTAAATTTTTTAAATTTTAGTGTTGATTGGTGTAGTCTGCATAAAAATGTACACTAGCTTGGAAAATTTCAAGTGCCTCCATATAGTTGTCGGTATATTACATTAGGATTTCAATGGCTCGCTTTAGAACACCCTATAATTTTTAACTGTCATTCATTTTTTATAGCGGCCAAAGTTTTACATATTCTGGGAATATGAATTTCAGGGCCGTAGGTCTTACAGTTCTCAAGAAAATAGCCTGACTGACGGACATCGTAGCGAAAGCTACGGAAGCCTTAAAACGTGCTGTGGGTTAATAACAGTAAAACCAAACAGACAAACTGTGTTCACACTAGTACTGCGCCGAGCACTTTGATTTTTCTAGCAACGTAGTTTGGTTTAGAAACCCAATTTTTTGTGATTTTCTTTAAAAAATATGATTGGCGGCGAGTAAAACGTGGGTTTCTCTGCAAAAGAGTATACTTTATAAAATATGTATGTGGTGGTATTTATTCATTCACAGTAACCCTCGTATATGGATTTTTTTTATGCGTCATATAAATCAACTTTAATCAAGGCAGCTGGGCTTAAATGCAAATGCCTTTAATGGCGTTATTAACGGAAAAATATAAGAATAAGTTAAATATAGATCTTGAAAGAAGAAAATGTTGAAAGAGACAAACAAGCACCGTACAGAAGAGTCCTTTATTTTATAAACTAACTATATACAGATAAATTATATAATTTTAATGCGAGTAAATGCTTCACACTTGAAATAGGCAATGTGGTAAGGCAACCATTATAATCATCATCTGCATATGATACTTAATAGTGTTTGCGATGAAAGCACTTATTCGACTGAGATATATGATGTGTATAGGAAATTTCAAAGACATCATGCACACACACTTTGTTTTTTACTTAAATCTAAAGACACGAAAGGCTTAATGAACGACCCTCAGAAGACTCAAAATATACAGAAGTGGAAAATCCTTAAACTTTTTATTATTCCTTTGAATACTTACTTTGACTACTTAACGGGCCCTTAAAACAAAAGCCAATTTAAATTATTTCATTTGACCAACAAGGTTTGCAGTAGCGCACTCTTTTAAAATCATGCTTGTGAGAAAATCATCTGATAAACAAAAAGTGGATTTACATTTAAATTTAAAATAAAAATAATGCTGAAATATTATTTCTTTTATAACTTTCGCATGCATATTTATTGGTTTGGCATGGCTGCACGATTTTAATGGCTTAAAAACTTACAGCTGCTGTTCATTTTGGCAAAAAAAAAAAATATCCTTTATGAGAAAGTTTCAAGGCATACCACTACAACTACTGATCGAATTGAAATACAAATTTTAACTGATTTATACAATATAAGAGATTTATTTAAAATGTTCATAAAATTAAAATTTGTTATAAATTCTAAACCACTTTATTTAAAATTTTAACTCAAAAAATAATTAATTTTTTAATTTTTGATTATTGCAGATGCCGCTTAACATTCCTTACAAGTCTAATCCAAGGCTCTCCATTGCAATTGCGCTTATCTAGACTGTTTAAATGCGTAAGTATTTGTATTCATCTAATTGTATATTTTTACCTCTCTTTGGGCTTGCCTGCAAATAAAAGGAAATAATTTTATTATTATTATTATTATATTAGAGTGCATTAAACAGAAAAAAGGTATTGAAAAATATCAAGTGTTTGCTTTAACTTTAGTTTGTAATAAAGTTCTTTTTATACAAACATATAATATATGTAAAAAATATTTAAAACATTTTTTTCAAATAAAATTACATATGTAAATCTTAAAAATGGTTGTATTAAAGAGGAATCGCTTCAGCATTCCTTTTATCATGTATTATTTAATTTCTTGTTAACCTTTAATAGATGTAATTGTGAAAAATAAAATTTCTTATGTCACATACAAGTAAATGAGAGTATTTTAAAGATTTTCGGCTCGTAGGACCACAAGAAAAAGCTTTAGCTTGAAATAGAATCTGTGGACTGTCTTTCAAGGCAATTAACACAACCCAGCGCGTTGTGCAGACCTCTGCTATTTTCAATTTTAATTTTTTACGTATAATACTTCTGTGAAACCAGAACTCTAGTAACGAGATTGTTAATGACTTCCCTGCTAAATCGCTTTAATAATCTGTAGTTTTCAAGCCACAAATGTGATAAAATTCCTCTAGATGCTTGTACGAAAATTGGGGTTTAATATTAATAAATTCAGTAAAGTGCGATTTTGACTCGGACGCGAATGGTTCCGCGCGTTGCTTCTTTCGTTTTGGATATTTTTTTTTTTTGGTTTTTATCGTTGTCTTTTAGTATTAGCGCTTTTTTGATTTGCAGATTTCTTTTGGTTTTGGCGATATTTCATTTTTAGCAATTTTTTTTATTAGTTTTGGGCTTATTTTTCGGGTTTTTGGAATTTTTTTTTATTTTTGGTGCTTTTTTCTTTTGGGATTTTTTTCGGTTGTTTTTAGTTTTGGCGCTTTTTTCGTTTGTGTTGATTTTTGAGATTTTTAGCGATTTTTAAATTTGTTTGACGACTTTTTTACTTGTGGCGTTTTATTTTGATTTTAGCGATTTATTTCATTTTTGGTGATATATTTCATTTACGTGCTTTTTTCATTTTGGGGATTTTTTTTAGGATTTTCACTAGATTTTTGGTTGTTTTTTAGTTTTACATATTTTTCTTATTCGTTTTGGCGCTTTTTTCGTTTGTGGCGATTTTTAAAATTTGTAGCGATTTTTTATTTTTTGGCGACTTCATTAATTTTTTCGTTTTATTTTCATTTGAGCGATTTATTTAATTTTTTAGTAATATTTTTCATTTAAGTGCTTTTTTCATTTTGGGGATTTTTTTCGGATTTCCACTAGATTTTTGGTTGCTTTTTAGTTTTACATATTTTTCTTATTAGTTTTGGCGCTTTTTTCGTTTTGGCGATTTTTTAGATTCTTAGCGATTTTTTAACTTTTTGGCGACTTCTTTAATTTTTTCGTTTTATTTTCATTTTAGCGATTTATTTAATTTTTGGTTATATACATATGTATTTCATTTGAGTGCTTTTTCATTTTGGCGATTTTTTTCGGATTTTCACTAGATTTTTGGTTGCTTTTTAGTTTTATAGATTTTTTTAGTTTCGCCTTTTTTTCTTATTAGTTTTGGCGCTTTTTCGATTTTTTCTGATTTTTCTGTTGTTTTTTTAGTTTTGGCGCTGTTTTCGTTTTCGGAGATTTTTTTTGGATTTGTTGAGATTTTTTTTTGTTTTATGATATTTTTCATTTAAGTGTTTTTTTTCTTTTTGGTGATTTTTCGTTTCGGCGCCTTTTTAATTTTGAATTATCTAGTTTTAGGGTTTTTGGAACTTTCAAGAGTTTGCCTCTTACGGTTTCGAAGATACAGCAAGTTGTAAAAATTACATGAACAGATAGAATACCCTTTACATAAGTTGGTGTTTTAAATTTCAGTGTTAATTGGTGTAGTCTGTATAAAAATGTACACTAACTTTGAAAATGTCAAGTGTCTAAATATAATTGTTTGTATAATACGTTACGTTAGGAATTCAAAATGTTTCGTTGCTCGCTTTAGAATATCCTTTTACCGGCATATATTTGTTGCTATAGAGAGCAAAGTCTTATATATCCGACGAAAATTTCAGTTCCATAGCTCTTACGGTTCTCGAGTAAACAGCCTGTGATGGACAGACGGACATCGTAGCGAAAACAATAGGGTTCCTTTTCACCTTTGGTGTACGGTATCCAAAAAAGCAATGTCTACATTTTTTTTTGAACTGAACCATGCCTCAAAAAATGAATACCAACAAAGTACTTCACATGATGCGGCTTCCTTAACTATCCCTCGGCACACACGGACCTTACCTAAATATCTACAAATTGTTATTGCAACTTTCTGCAATATAATTTTTCTCTATCTCATTTCAAATAATAAAAGTTGATTTGACTTTCTAAAATATTTTTTCTTTGTTTGATTTGTTTAATTTTTAGTGAAAACATATAAAAACTTTCTTGCCCATTTAATTTTCATTTGGAAGCCACATTTGTTTTCCAGCTCTCTCTCTCTCTCTCTCTACTTTTAGTTTCCGTTATCGTATTTTAATAGTTGTAGTACTCGTCCACACTTCTGGCAGCACGAGTGGGAGGGAGTTTAGCATGAATTTTTGTTTTATATTTCTACTTTTGCTACTTCTACAATATATAAAACTTTTCGCAATTTTTTATATTTTTATGTGCATATATTACTTCTATTGCTGCAGCAATCAAATATAGTTGCTTCTAAAAAAAACAAAAAAAAAAATCACATAAAACTTTATTAATTAAGTGTATTGCATACAACAGTTTTTACCTTTCAACTTAAAACAATAACGAAATAATGCAGGTGAAAGAAATGAACATAGAATATATGAAATAAAAATACAAGCTTGTCAGCAGCTTAATATACATACATATATGTAGCATATATATATATTTATATATTAACAAACTAAAGTTAAAATGTTGACAATGATAACAAGTCAATTGTATTTTTTTTTCGCCTGAAAGGAAGGATTGATCATTTCTATTGGTATTAGAAATAATCTAATTAGTTTCGTTTCATAACAGCACACTTTGTGCTGTTCATCCGTCCGTCCGTCCGTCCGTCTGGTGTACGTGAAATCAGTTTTCCGAAGCTCCCAGAAAAACTAGAGACTTCGGTCTTGGACTGCTGTATCAGAAATGGTCCAAAATAGATTGGTATTGAAAATCAGCGAAATCGAGCGGACGGTTTCAGAGCTGGAAAACTTAAACTTGATTTTGCCATATAAAAGTAACTTGATAACACAATTTTTTTGTTAAATAAACTTATTTTATATTTCAGTACGAATAAAATTTGTATTAAAAATTTATTCGTATTGTATTAAAAATAAAAAAAAAAATTAATAAAAACTGGTTTCCAGGGTTGGGAACTTTAACTTTTTTTAAATAAAAATAACCTACTAAAACTAATTTTTCCTTTTTATCTATTAAAAGAAACAGATTGGTGTAAGAAATCAGAAAAATTTTAAATTATGATTCCAGGGTTGAGAAACTTACGCTTTTTGTGATTAATTATATATAATTAACTAGATCTAACAATTTTTTATCGTTTAATCTATATATATATTTTATGTTTTGGAAAGAAAATATGGGTATAGAAAATTAAAAAAATAAAAAAAATTAAAAACATCTCCACAGCTGGAAAATTTTAACTCTTTTTGCTATTAAAGTAACTAAATAAAACTAGAATTTTTCTTATTTCTTTTTTTCTTTGTTCACTTAACATATTTTATATATTTTATAAAGAATAATATTGGTATAATAATAAGGAACCAAAAATATTTAAAAGGATGATTCCAGGGTTGGGAAAAGTGCACTTTTTGATATATAAAACTAATTAAATAAATCTATACATTTCTTTGGTAATTAAATATATTCTAGATTTTAGAAAGAAATAAATGAGTACTCGTATTAAAACCAGAAAAATTTAAATTATGGTTCCAGCGTTGGAAATTAAAAAAAAATTGGTTAAAAAAATAACCAAAAATATTTTTTTTTTCGGTTAAACATATTTCATGTTTTAGGAAGATCTTTACTCAAGCAAATTCTTACTAAAAATTGCACTTTAACAAAAAATTATAAATTTTATCACAAAACAAATATGTACATATGTATGTATGTACTTGTGTATGCATCTGTATACTACATGTGCATACGTTGGTAAAGGGTATATAAGATTCGGCACAGCCGAATTATAAGACTACAAATTACGGACAAATCATTTCAGTAAAAAAAATAATAATCGGTTTCTAAATGACAAAAATACTAAAAATTTTGGTAAAATGTTGGTACAAATTTTGGCAATTTTTTTTATAGTATAGGTATGCTATTTATGGCGCGATACAGCAGTTAGGACGTATTTTTTGTAACAAAAATAATCGACACTATTACAGTTATAAATTTATTTTTGTTTTGATTTCTTCGTACTTAAAAGCAGAGTACCAAAATAAACGAAACAAATTGTCTGATTATGTGAGCGAAACAAAAACAATGTGAACGATTGCTCAATTCTTTTTGTTTTATTTTTGTACATGAGCACAAACCAGAGAACACAGCCAATCGGCGGTGTTAGCTAGCTTACAGTCGCCACCGGCTATAAACAATACATTAATTTAATCGTGCGCCTCTAGATAAGAAAATAATGGGAAATAAATGGAAACGTTTTAAATTATTTCCGGCGAATTTGACATCATCATATAGGATAATTTTATTGCATTGTTATTTAACACATTAAGCTAAGTAGCATAGCTTTAACCGGGTGTTCTAAGACACCTCTTCTTTTTTTATAATTTTTGAGTGTTTTTTAAAATAAATAAAGTGTTTTACCGGCGGGTAGTGGCAGATGGAAAAGTATATATAGGCCTAAAGAACACACTTTCATCTTTACCTGGATGGGATTCAGGGAAACTTTTGATCCAAAAGTTATACACTACTAAACTTCAAACTTTATGGAAACTATGGGGGTTTCAAATTTATTACATAACACCTGAACTACAAATTGTACAGGGTCTGCACACACCATTTATTTAAAACAACAGTTTACCCAACATAACAAAAAAAAAATCGCCGCCCGTTATCAATAATAGTTTTCGAGGAATCATAATTTATTTCAGATTAAATATGAAAAATTGTTGATTATTTTAATTAACATACATTCTTTGTTTTTTTTTTAGCAGCGTGCCAGGCCCGCTACTGCGAATATTTTTGCCAAATATTTTCCTTGCCTTAGTTTTGATATGTTTCCTTCCTGATAACGTAAAATATGTGTGTAGAAACTATTTCAAGAAAAAATATGGGTTTTGCCCAATGAAAATTGATTCTGAACCACTGTGCAACGGTTGAAAATCAAATTTGAATATGCCCAAGTGGCCAACAGTGGTATGCCAATAGTGACTACGACAATGGCGATATTGAACTGTCGACGTGACTGGCGTTGTCATCGTCATTCATAATAGTGATTCTGTATTTATTTTCCATTTTATATTATTTAATGTTATAGAATGGGTCACTTAAGAACTTTTGCTAAATCCTTTCAGCAGTTGCATAATAAAAGCATTTGTCACCGATTTATTCTCTACTTTTCCAAATATTTATTTTTCGTTTACTTGAAAGTAAATATTAATATACTCTGTAGTACATATTTTTTTTGGAATATATTGTACGCATTTCCCTATGTAAAATATTTTTGTGCATTTATGCTTCTTCAAAATATTTAGCTTTTTTTGTGGCAGCATTGAAAAAAAAAATGTAATCTCTCTACACAGAACTAAAGACCAAATGTTTTGCATATAATATATTTACATGCATACATACAAATCGTTATAGAAAGGATTTTATGTAAAATACTGCCACGTAGTAGACCATAAACAAATTTTTGTGTCTATTTTGATTTAGATACTTTTCGTTGTTGCTGTTAACTTATTACTCAAAATTTTTAATAGCAACTTTGTGGCATGAGAAAAACTTTTGGTATTTTTTGTTTTTGCTAAAGTAAATTAACATTATTCTGGCATCTATTTACATTCGTACGTACGGAGCATCTATAAATTTGCTCACGAACTTATACACAGACACTTAAGAAATTTTATTCTTTTGCTCTCTATATTTTAGAAAGAACACTCACACACACACACACACATTAATTTTTTGTGCATAACAAACAAGCACATGCATGTATTTAGTTATTTATGGCAGTTTATCTAAACGTTTTCCCATTTATGTTCGTTCGTACGAGTATGTTTGTTTGTTTGTTTGTTTATACAAGAATTATTGTATATTTTTTATTATTATTATTATTTGTAGCATACCGAACAGGTGCTTTTCATAAAGCAAACAACAGAACATGTTGTTTTAATTTTCTTTAATATTAAAATCTTATGTTTTTCTTTCTTTATGTGAAGACATTTATTACATGAATATAATTATATGTATACATAGGGAATGTACGAGTATGTGTGTATGTATCTTTGTGTGATGTAAAGGGTCTTTCAAACTTTGCCAGTTAATAGCGTTCATATGTCGAATTGGCTGTCAGTTATTCAGAATATTTTCTCAAATCATAATGGACGGATGTAGCAATGATACGATTTTTTTTTTTCAAAATAGATATTCTGTTTAGAAAACGTTGAACGCGCTTCGTCGATGATTATCAACTTCTTTTTTGCAGACTTGGATGATATGGTTTCAAACAGCTTATGGTACATGAGACATTATGCCAGAGCCTGATCATCTCACGTCGAGATGATGTAAAATAGACACTTCACATGCGTGCCACACATAAAAAAAAATATTCCAAAAATATTTTTAAGGACCTGTATTGTTGAATACAGATAAAGAACTCAAAAATATTTTTAAGATAAAAAAACTCAACAAAATTCGGCATTTAATTCAAACACATGGTTAATCAAAATTGCAAACAATCATTACACTGTATATAAAAACAAAAAGTGGTTGACAAACGTGCCACTGATACCCACATACAACAACAATTATCACGTAAAATAAAATTTCAGTCAACAATTTTTTTTTGGATTCATTAAATTTCGTTATTGACTGAATAAAATATATATATAATCAATAAACGTGCATACAATTTTATTTATCATCACAGTCAATCCTTTTTTTTTTGTACTGAATCGGTGATTTTCATACTCAAATATCAAAATCATTTTTTTTCTGTGTACAAAGCGAAGCGGCAGGCACATAGTGGGATGGCTTCTTACAAAACTATATGGGATGGTCCTAGATCGTTTGAAAGTTGGCACAGAACATTGTATTGATAAAATTAATATTCATAAAATTTTAAATGAATTTGAAATGTATTTTATTTCAAAATTTTCATTCAAAATTTTCCTAAAATGAATTTCAAATTCATTTATTTTTTTTTTTATGAATACGAGGGTTAATTTTTAAAATCAAATACATTTTTACAAATTTTTCACATAAAATGTTTTTTGTGCCAGCACACAATTTCCACAATAAAAAACAAACATGCCCAGTTTTATCATAATCGGCCACGCCCATCTAATCATCAGCAGTCTACAATTTTGGTAAATTCACTTTCTATAATATATGTTTAAAGCGAAGTAACACTCAGGCAGTGAATGCCTACTACTATTATTAGGTGTTACCTTCTTTAGGAAAGGGGTAGTGGCAGAGAAGACAATTGGTGAAGGAAGAGATAGAGGAAAGCTTTATTATTTTACAACTCTGCTTTTTGCACGTTTTTTTTTAAAATAATTCAGTGTTGCAGTGCCTCTGGTGTTAAATGAGGCGTATTAAATTGTTTTTGAAGCTGCTACACAATAAAGGAGGGCACTCTGATGTTACATTAGAATTAGTATCTGCTGAAGTCTGTATAGCTCAGTAACCAGTGACTATGCCTTCATCACTTGAACTTTCCTACAACAACTTTGATACAAAGTGAAACTAATGCACATCAGAAAAATTCGTCGTGTTGTTATTTAATGACTGTTGGACACCAGGGTCGAACCCAGGACCTGCGTCAACGTGCTAACTACTTCAATCAACGCCGTCACCCTAGTAAATTTTATCGCTACGATGTCCGTCTGTCTGTCTGTGCCATCCATTGTCCTAGCGTTTAAGATGTCTGAAAGACATGGTAAACAATAGTTTTTTTTTACAAAATAATATTGGAGCAAATAATTTATTGGTACAGTAAAAAATATTTAATGAAACTAAATTTTAGTTCCAACAAACATTTGCTTAAAAATTATTTGGGAATAATTTTCTTTGCCTTATTTTCAAATATATTAAAGTCAAATGGTGTTATCAAAAAAAATTTTATATCATTACGTTAATATAGAAAAGCCCTAACTCATTATATTTTTGAAAACGAGATTTTTACATTTTTCAGTACCTTAGATATTTTTCCATCGAAATATACAAAAACAACTAAATTTGAAGAAAATAAAGAGTTAGAGGCGTTCTGTATAATATTTTCAAAAAACCATAAATGTATATTTAAAAAGTTCTCTGAATGATAAGGTTATTCTATTTTCAAAATTGAGTAGTAGAAGAATGGGGGTTTGATACCAAAATCTCACTATACAGCGGTAAACATTTTTATGTTGTTATATTCTATACATGGCATCAGATGGTCTTGCAAAGGAACAAATAATTACGCACACTTTGTTTTATATAAATTTAAAGTTAGGAAGCTCCTAATGAAACACCCTGTGTATATATATACATGACATGTATATATATGTACATGCATACATATGTATATGATTTGTTTACTGCCTTTTTGTTGTTTTTGTCATTAATTTCTTGTATTTGGATTTGTTTTCGTTTTAGGTATTTTGTTTGTAAATGTTATTTTAAGAAACTGGTTTATTTATATCCTTTATATCCTTTCGTCTCTTAATTTTAACTATTAATAGATGAACAGTTTTTTCAAGCGAATGTAAAAATAAATAAGTTTTTTTAAACTTGTATTAGACCAGAAAAAATTTGGTTTGGGAAAGATCAATGCAGGGTGTCTACTCTGTATTTCGAAACAAAAGAAAATGTTTTAGAATTTGTAGTTATGTTAATAACATTGCAATTGGAAAGCATTTTTTTTGTCAATTCGGCCCCCGATAACGTGGAGCTAAAAAATTTAATCTTAGGAGCAACTTGCCAGTAATGGCGGTTTAATAACGTTTAGTAAACTCCATATTTAAGAGCACCACAAAGCGAAAACTGAATATTTTTTTTTTTTTTTGGATTTTCAGGAAGTTATAGCGTAATGAGTTGCACCTTATCTTCTTTCGACTTATAATCTTATATATAATTTAACTTATACTTTAATATATTTAAAATTTAATATATAACTTAAAAGCTGTTCAAACTATTATACGAGTACTTTGTATTAATACATATCAAAAGTTTAAATAATACGTGCAAAAGTTTAAATGCGAAATGTAATGACAAATGGCAAGGAGAACAATAAAAATTTTGCATACCAAAATATTTCATAATTTTTTTTTTAATTTTTCTAAACGATATAACTTTTCATCTGATCAGGTTTGCACTTTTGCAAAATCAATTAATAAGCAAATTGACAAGTCGTATGTTTCTACGCTGATGGCTCCCCATTGTTAATGGTATTTTTCTTCGTCTTAAACCGGCTCGTAAGTTTTTAATATGTTTATCGTGTTTCGTGTAACCCATGTTTAAAAGTTAACGACATTTAAGTGATTTAAATGATTAAATTTAATTGAAATTTTAATCAGGAATAATTTCTTAATCGGGCTTAAATACTCATTTCCCCCGGCTAAAAATTCTAGTTTAATTTTTCTTCTCTTCTTTAGAAAATCACATTAATTAATAAAAATATTTCATTCAATAAGAATTGAAAATACTGAACTTAAGTCCGATTAAGAAATTATTCTTGATTATAAGTTAACGAAATTTTATATTTCTATTTTCTTTCTCTTATATAAATCGATTACTTAAGTCGAAGAATATTTTCAAAGGCCGCCACGTTCACAGTCTGCTCTGCCGCCGCCAGCCAACGACTATTGTGAATTCTAAACAGCTGTTTGCTTTCTACTTGTAGTTTTTAATTAATGAATCGTGATAGTGTGAATACAAAATATAATTTTTCGTTTGATTGTTTTAACAATCGAAAAAAATTTCGTAAAATTTTTTACTCGTAAAATGTAATGAAAATCTGTATTAACAAATGTTCTCGTATAATATTCAGACTAGCCCTTTTTTATAATGTGTAGAATAATCGGCCCAATTCTGTAATCCGAATCCGAGTAAATTTCTCGTTTTCTAAAAATTAAAAATGGCCCAGCAGACGTGTTTAAAAACATACCACCATAATTTTTTTTCAGATATGATATCTGAGAATCTATATAATAAAAAAATGTAAAAAAAATCTAAAAAAATATTTCTATTGTAGGAGTTAGTTTTCTAAAATCGTGCGATTTCAAATCGTTCGATTTGCGGAACAGGGGGGAGTATTTTTCTAAACAAATTAAATTGAACACCTTAGTTCCCTACTTATGTAAGTGTAAAAGAAATAAATTTCTGCAAATCAGCATGAAACTTAACAAAAAACCCTAATATATGACTTAAGCATTTTTTCCTTATTGCCAAAGAATTAAAGATTTTAATGGGGAAAATTCCTCAATACTCCTTTGAAATCCTTGACCCTTGTCACCTGTCCATCACTTATGTACAACTGTTCACTAAACGCGTTCCTTGGAAATTTTAATATATATAAGTGCATATTCAAGAGAAACCCCACTTTTTGTCACGTACGACAGCAATCAATTAAGCTTGTATTTGAGAACAATGTGACCCGATTTTTCTTAAAATTTTACATAGTGCGGAGCTGCTGACGGCCTACACAACTATATAAAAAAGTAAAAAAATACTTTCGTTTTCTTAAAAAAAAAACATATTTGTTTAGTGTCGCACGTGACATCTTTGTGGAAATGCCTATATGCAGCTTGCTAAAGTATATTTTATCTTCGAATTTTCTTTTCGCTTGCAAAGGATATCTTATCCTCTTTTATATGTAACATGTACATACTGTTATAAATGCTTCTTTTTCCTCCTTTAACCTCCACATTTTTTTACATGATTATTTTTTTGTTTTTAATTTTAAAGAATTTTGCATTTTGTTTCCATGAAGTCATAAATTTTGCCAAATTTTTGATACTAATTTACTTTTACATGTGTTAAGTGGGGCATGCTAAGGCAATAAATTTTGTTCAACAATATAAATAAATGTTGAAAAAGCACAAGTAAAATAAATTTAATAGATTTGAACTAATCACATGTCCAATCAGGATGAATATGTTTTTTAAAATACATACATAGATATACGAAATGTATTAGCAGTTCTCTTGCATCCAAAATGAATTTAAAAAAGAGATGCAAAAGAGATTTTGGAGCGTTATAATAAAGGTTCCTCCAACAAGGACTTACGAACTATGACAATTGATAGAGACCATATTGTGGGAGCTATAAACTCTCATTTATTCTGCCTGTTTGTCAAATGATTAGTGATGGCTGCTGCCTTCAACAACAATTGAAAATAATAAAACTATTTTATGAAAATGGGTGTTATGTTCGGGCAATGTTCCATGCTCTTCGCTTCCATTTTACTGTCGCAAGTGCTATAGGTCGCTGTTTACCAACTTCTTTTAAAGAAGAGAATGGTCTGATGTGAACACCAACGACATGTAGTTTAGAAAAAAAAACTGTTCGGATTTTTTTTTTAAGTATTTTCTTATGAGGAAAATTTTTGTGGAATATTTTACCCACTAAGTCTTTTTGAATAAATGGAAGCTGTATTGTATTGTATGTAATAAATAAATCTAAATCAGCTAAAGGCTCAAACAGACAGCCGTTCGAACCAAACTAATGGGCAACACTGTATTTGATTATACGTGACTCGCCATAACGCCATCACTCTCACCATAGAATCCAATTGAATTTTGGTTTGGTTATCGCTATGGCATTATGGCTATGTCACGTCTAATTTAAGCTTAAGTCCAAACACACATACTCTGATATTTGCCTTTACCTCAAAGGCTTTGAAAGCTCTTAAATTTGTTCTTGTTTCTTTGCAAAGTAAGAGCAAGCATTGATGTATGTAGTGTTGTTGTTGGAGATGTTGTACTCTGGTCGCTGTGAAAGCACAAAAAGCTCCTTGTAAAAGCTTGGACGTAGCTGATCTAAATTGTTACGGGAAAGCTGAGAACTCTTCACCATCAATTTCTTTGTAAAAAAAAGTGATTTACTGAATTTGGTTGTGCCCGTACAGGCACGAAAGATGCTGAATTCTCTGGACGACCACTTGAGGTCTCTAAACCTCGTGCCTGAAGTCTTTAATTTCAGTCTGCCACAAAATAATGGAAAATTCGGCAGTTTTTTTTTATTTATTTTAAAATATCTATGTTTTATTTAACTTAGTACAACATTTTAGTTTTCGCAATGAAAGTAATTTGCATTTAGTTGTAAACAGCAAAGTAATTACAACAAAAATATAATGAATCCATTTACTCTTTCACACACCCACATACACACACACACACACACACACTTCACTTACATACACAGTCAACACAAAAATTGTTTCTATTAGTTTTGGAATGCTTCAGAGTTGATGCAATAATTTTCGTTGCAGCAGTCCCGTATTTTCGAAATAATTTAGGGAAAGATAAAATATTACTAGAAATAGTTGAATTTATTAAAAAAAAAGCCATGAGAGTGCAAAAATATTTGGATGCAGAATAAATCAGAGCTCCATGGAGTCGATACTATTGTTAGGAAAATGCATGGGAAATCGTCAAAACAGCAGCTAAGCAACTTTTAAATGTTATCAATTGTTGTTCAAAATGATGTTGCTACGAGTAGTTTTTATTGTTGCTTTTAACGCTCATTACGCAAAATGGCAAATGAAAACATTTTTATTTTTATTACTAAAACTATCAGCTGCACTAGACACACACACACACACACGCACACACACACACACACACATGCTGACAGCATATATCTTCTTTTTCCACTCTCATTAAAAATTTATTTTACACTTGATGTGTATGTGTCCTGACTTTATACATGATAAATAAAGTCATGAACATATTCTGGGAAAAGAAAAATAAATTTACACATATTATTGCTATATACAGTGTGTAACAAAATCGATTGCACACTGAATAAACACATTTGGGGATGTCGACTTTTTTGCTTTTGCTCTGCTTGCCTTCATAGATGTATTTTTTTTTTGGTTTATTCTTTTTTAATACTCGTATAAATTGCTATAGTTTTTGAGAATTTGTTAATGTGTGCTTCTATCTTTTTGCATAACACTGTACAACTGTGCATTAAAAAAAATTAAAGTCACGCATCATTTAACAACATTTTAGGAAAGTGCATTTTAGCTCATCATACGTTGTACATTATCTCAATCTAAACATTTAACATACATTCATAAGCTTAATTAATAATCCCAGCAAAAAATTTATGTTAAATGTAAGCAAGTGAAAGCTCTTAAGGAGTAGAATTTCTGTGCTGATATTCCACTTAAAACACTTAATTTTTATGAAAAAAAAGTTTGTGTATTTTTAGTTAATTTCTGTTTGAACTCACTTCAGTTTCTTTAGTTGATTTAATTAGGCTAAAGCTTTTATGTGGGAAAGTCAAATTCGTTGTGCTTTTTTTGGTCTCCATTAAGCGCCAGAAATAATTAATCTTGTTGTTACACTAAGAACTATTCTTCTCTCGCTTAAAATCATAGTAAGAAGCTGAAGAAAATTTTTAAACAAATGATGTTAAATCATCATATATTTAAATGAAACTCCAAATTTTGTGCTGGGATTGCTATACAAATATTAATAGATGTGTTCAAAAAACATACATCAGAAGGGGAAGTTACAAAATAAAATAGTTGAAATGTCAAATTCCATAAAGTTCTAGGGGAGTTTAAATATGAAACCTGGCAAATGCAGAAATAAGCATTTATTTTTATTTAAATCTTTTTTATTGTTAATAAATTTATTTAAGAACTATGCGGTTTGTAAAACATACCTTATAACAGAGACATTAAAAAAGTTTTCTTTTGAAAAAAAAAAAATAAATAAAAAACATATTATAAAATAAGAACCTTCGAAAAAATAACTCAACAACGTACCCCTTTTAATAAAAACAACTGAAAAATTACTTTTTCACTTAAGTAGATTTTAACAAAAGTTTTTTGTAAAAAACTACGTTTAAAAAAATTACCTTTAAAAAAGTTCCAATTAAAAAAAGTACTTTTTGAGAATTGTACCTTTTACAAAAGGAGCTTTTAAAAATGGTACATTTTAAATAAAGTAGCTGATAAAAAACTACTTTTGAAACAAGTACATATTAAAAAATACCTTTTAAAAAAGAACTCTTTAAAAAGTTTTTTTTAACAAGTACATTTAAAAAAATTACCATTTAAAAAAGTACCTTGTAAAAACGCACCTCTTAAAAGGAGTACCTTTTGAAAAATTACATTATCAGAAAAAGTACCTATAAAAAAGTACCTGTTAAAAAAAGTTTCTATAAAAAGGTACCTTTTAAAAAAAGTACCCTCTAAAAATGTGACTTTAAAAAAACACATAAAAACGCCCTTAAAATAAAAAGCACTTAAAAAAAGACTTTTAAAAAAGTACCTCTTAAAAAATATCTCTTAAAAAAACTAATTTTTAAAAAAGTACCCTTTTAAACAAATCATTTGTTAAAAAAGGTACCTTTTAAAAACAGTACCTTATAAAAAAAATACTATAAATTAGTACCTTTTAAAAAAGTACGTATAAATAAAATTTCCATTTAAAACATGGACCTTTAAAAAAAGTACCATTTAAAAAAAGTACCTTTTAAACAAAGTACCTGATAAAAAAAGTACTGTTAAAAAAATTAAATTAAAAAAAGTATATTTTAAGAAAGGTACATTTAAAAAAAAAGTAAATTTTAAAAAAGTACATTCTAAAACAAGCACCTTTAAAAAAAGTACCTTTTAGAAAAAATACTTGAAAAAAGTACTTTTTAAAAAAATTACTTTAAAATAAATATCTTTTAAAGAAAGTATATTAAAAAAAGATCTTTTAAAAAATACCTTTTAAAAAAATGTAATTTTGAAAAAAAATAGTACCTTTTTAAAAATCGCTTTTTAAAAAATTACTTCTTAAAAAAAGTACCTTTTGAAAATTACCTTTTAAAAAATTACTTGTTAAAAAAGTACCTTTTAAAAAATTACCTTTTAAAAAATGACTTGTTAAAAAAAGTACCTTTTGAAAAATTACCTTTAAAAAATTACTTTTTTAAAAAAGTACGTTTTGAAAAATTACCTTTTAAAAAACTACTTGTTTAAAAAAGTAGCTTTTAAAAAAGTTCCCATAAAAAAGAAAAACGAATCACCCTCTTAAAAAAGTTCCTTCTAAAAAATTGCTTTTAAAAAAAGTACATTCTAAAAAAGTATCTTTTAAAAGAAGTACATTTTAAAAACGATGCCTTTAAAAAAAGAACCTTTAAAAAAGTATCTTTTAAAAACTATGTGTTAGTAAAACTAACTTTTCAAAATTTACCTTTTAAAAGAGTACCTTTTGCAGTAAAGTACATATTAAAAAAAGTATTTTTTAAAAAAAGCTTATTTTATAAAAACTACCTTGTAAAAGAAGTACCTTTTCAAAAGTTACTCGTATCTTTTAAAATAAGTATCTATTAAAAAAAAGTATGTTTGAAGAAAATACCTTTTAAGAAAATACTTCACTAAAAATGGGTTTGAGAAATGGTGCAGTGAACAAAAAAATTTTTCTAACTGTAACTATAATTTTGGTTTCGGTCAACTTTTACCGTCCCCCTATTGTTTGCATAAACGTTTTGGTACCAAAATGAATATTCATTTTGGTAATAAAATTTTTTACAACATTTTAACATACTGGATGAATATAATATATATATGAAAGGATGTGTGTGTTGGCCAGTTTTAAATGAAAATGCAGTTAGTCGTATGTATGTATATATGTATGTATGTATGTATGCATGTATATTATTATCACATACACACAAATACGTATGAGTAATTTTGTAGATGCCAACAATAATAAAGTCTGTTTTTATTTTTTTTTTTGTAAAAAACAAACAATAATAATAAGTGTATGCAAATTTTAATAGAAAAAATAATAAATAAAAAAAAATAAACCCATTTAATATACATACTTTTTTTGTATATAAATATGTATGTGTGTGTGCTTGAGTGTGTGAGCGAGATTTTACTGGGGACTGTTACTGTATGTACTCGTATGTTTGTGAATTCTAAATAATGCAATGTTTGTCAGGGTCCCTGATTTCGGTATGAAAATATTCTGGAATATGTAAATCAGTTTTTTGTATTTAAATAAATTGCAGTGGGTCTTAACTAGGGATGTAACGAATGTTCGCATTCGCAAATAATTCGCTTACTTTTGCTATTTGCATTCGTTTTTGCATTCGCTTAAATGTATGCGAATATTTAAAGCGAATACTAAAGGCAAAAATATTGGAAATATTTTCCAGTTTTTGAAAAAGAAACGGCGCGAAAATATTTTCTACTTTTCTGTTAAAACTTTTTAAAAATGGTAAGCACATCATTACTTTTTTCAAAAAATTTTAAATGCAAAAATATTAACTAATCCTTCTTTGTTGTAATTTTTTTGCGAAACAAGTGCCACTCATATTATTTCGCATGAAAACTTAAAATGTAGAAGATATATTTCATATGTTTTTCCCAAGATGAACAGAGTACTACTTCTGGAAAAAAATTTCATGAACAATTGATTCCAATTTTTCTTAATATGTATTTTGGTAACATTGTACAGGAAATGTTGAACTTAGTACAAGGTCTTAGGGCCAAAGTACGAATGGGTTGATTGCCTGACATTTTGTAAATTTATTTTAATATGATTTCATATACATATCTTTTAGTTTAATAATTTTTATTTCTAATAAATTAATAAATATTTGCTGAATTCAAGACTAAATTGGTCTATGTATACAACACAACTTCATGTTCTTATATAAATTTATTTTCGTGTGTTTTTTTAACGTATTGTAATATTTGCATTCGCTTTCGCATTCGCTTTCGCAAAAATTAAAATATATTATTCGTTTTCGCATTCGCATTCGCTAAACTGATATTTGTTACATCCCTAGTCTTAACTAAAGCATCAGTATCGTTATTAAGGTTTAGTTTTTGTTTTTTATTTGCTTTTTTTAGTTTAATTTGTTTTAAAAAGAGGTCACACCTTAGATAATTGCTAGAATAATTTGTTGTTAAATTGCTAGTTTTGTTGCAAATAATGTAATAAATGTAACAGAATGAATGTAAGTAATTATTTCAAGTTTTTTTAATTTTTTATTTGGTACATTTTTTATATCTTTCCCTTGGGAAGCCAAAGGCTTTTTTTAATGAATACGAGAAGTTTTTCCTTTGGGTTTTTGGGTCATTAGTAAATAAACTGTTTTAAATGTTGTAATTATCTTTGTATATGTTTATATGTTTAGTTTATTTATCGAAAGAATTTGTTTACAAAGGTACTTTTATAAAAAACAATTTTATTTTATGGTACTAAAAATGTGTAAAAACTCTAATTTGCTTAATTATAAAATATCGTTTAGGAGTTTGAGGTTTAGGTATTTAAATATCGTTAGCTTAATATAAAAAAGTCCTAACTCATAAGTTTTTTTGAAAATCTTTTTTTTTTGTATATTTTGATAACAGAAAATCTAATGTATCGAAAAATGTAAAAAGGGGTTAAAATTAGTTTTTATATTAAACTAACGATATATACAACAATACATACATACAAATTGAAAATGCTGTACTTCTGTATACAAATTACAAAACTTCTCTCAAACATCCTTTTGTATAGCAGTTTTTAGAAAGAAATTGCTCTTCTCGCATTACAAAAAAAAAACAGAGTCCTGGAAGGCTATTTTATAAATTTATTTAAAAAGGTACCATTTTTAAAAAGGTACTTTTTTAAAAATTTACTTAAAAAACCCTTTTTAACTAGATTCTTCTCCCGAAAAATATTTTCTAAAAAGTACTTTTTTTCCAAAATGTACCTTTTTAAAAAGTACTTTTTTGCAAAAGGTACCTTTTTAAAAATTACTTTTTTGCAAAAGCTACCTTTTTGAAAAGTACTTTTTAAAAATTTAATTTCTCGACAAGGTATTTTTCTTTAAAAGTACTGAAGGTAGTTTTTCAAAAAGTACTTATTTAAAAACTAGTTTTTGAGATAGTACTTTTGAAAAACGTACTTTTTAAAATTTATTTTTGTAAAAGCTACTTTTTAAAAATTTATTTAAAAAAAGGTACTTTTTTAAAATTATATTTTTTGCTAAAGATAGTTGTCAAAAAGACTAGAGGGATTTTTTGAGAAGCTAGTTTTTCCTAAAGGTAGTTCTTATTAAAAAAGAAGTACTTCTTTAAGAAAGTTCTTTAAAAAATATATATATCTTCCTATAGGTATTATTTATAACCAGGGGGCAAACTACGGCATTCAATACGATTCTAAATTTAAAAATATTTCCATATACATACATAAACTCTATTGAAATATTTCGTAATTTGGTTCGATAACGAGTGGCGCTCCCAAGTACTTTTTTAAGTAGCACTTTTCCTAGAAAGTACTTTTTTGAAAGTCAACTTTTTGAAAGGGCTCTGTTTTGACGAAGTATTTTTTTATTTTGTTGAAAAGTTACTTTTTACAAAGGTACAATTTTTGAAATATCCTTTTTACAAGAAGCACTTTATTGAAAATATTTTTTAAGAAAATATCTTTTCTTCTCTTATGTGGAATTTTTTTGGCGAATTGTGCTCTTCGGAAAATCTGCTTTTTACGAAAATGTACTTTTTGGTAAAGTTACTTATTCAAGAATGTACTTTTGTGAAAAATTTTTTTAAAAAGGTAAGTTTTTTAATAGGTAAATTTTTTAAACAAATTTATTTTTGAAAGACAATTTCTAACAAGATGCATATCGTTACCTTAATATAGAAAGGCCGCTACTCATTATTTGTTTGAAATCGAAATTTTTGAATTTTTCGGTGCATTAGATGTTCTTATAACAAAATATAAAAAAAACTCGAGCTCAAAAAAAGTTAGGGCTGTTATATGTATATTAAGGTAACGATATGTACTTGTTGGAAAAAAATACATTTTTACAAGTTGTACTGTTTTTAAAAAGTACTTGTTTGAAAGGACGTTTTTTTGCGAATATAATACCTTGAAAAGTTGCCGTTTAGCTGCAAAGGATATCTTTTGAAAAGGTACTCTTGAAAAGGGGTATTTTGAAAATTTACTATTCGAAGGGTTACCTTTTTCAAAAGGCAATTAAGTAAAGTACTTAAGTACTTTCTGAAAATATACTTCATGGAAAAGTACTTTTTTGAAGAGTCACTTTAATGAGAGGCACTTTTTCCGTAAAGGTGCTTTTTACAACCTTAGTTGTGAAAAATGTACTTGCTTTAAAAAATATTTTATTTTGAAAAAGTACTATTTTGCAAAAGTACTATTTTGCAAAAGTACTTATTTTAAAAGTCCTTTTTTGAAAATGTGTTTTTGCGAATAAGTATTTATTTTAAAGGTACTTTTTTGAAAAAGGTGCTTATGCAAATAAGTGCTTATTTTAAAAGTGCTTTTTTGAAAAAGTGTTAATGCGAATAAGCACTTATTTTAAAAATACTGTTTTAAAAAAATACATTTTTTTAATAGGTGTTTATGCGAATAAGTACTTTTTGAAAAAGTAATCTTTCGAAAAAAGTTGTGAAGAAGTAATTATTTTTAAAAGTACATACGTTTTAAAAGACTACACTGGAATATATGCTTGCAAAGTGTCCTTTTTGGGAATGTTAATTTTTTATTTAAAGCTTTTCTAGGCAAAAGGTAATTTAAAAAAATTTTATAGAAATTTTTTAAAACAAACCTTAAATTTATTGGAAATATAGGGGTGTCTTAAATATCTTCTTGCCACTTACGACAATTTGAATGTACAAAACCCATAAACATTTTTAAATAAATGATTTTAAGCATACGATATAAATTTTATATACTTTGCATCATGATACAATAATATAAAGGTACAACCACATTTGACATATAAAATTAATTTTGACTTTTATCACAATTATTTGATTTCTGTTTTTTTTGTAAAGAGAGAGGAAAACGTTGCCACACGCAAGCCCGGGGAACATTTTTTAGGAATGTTTTTAGGAAGTGTGTAATTTGTTCTTTTGAATAGTAATACTCTCGAGGTTATTTTATTAATTGCATTTTTTGAGTTGTGATTTTGTTGAAGTAAATAAGCGATATGTCGAATAGTGGCTTCTTTGAATAAAGATTTTCTACTTTAATATATAAAATTTTTAGGCAGACAATCCATAAGGCCACTAGCTAAAACAATATACAACCACCGAAGTCATTATAATTATATATTCGAAATATTTTTTATTTTATTTTCCATAGACGTTTTTTCCATGTACATTACTATTTCGTACATTATTATAACGTTATTTTGTTAATTATTTTATATAATTGGTGGTCGCACCGCACATGCACTGAATAAATTGCCTTTGGCAAAATAAACATATTCAAAAATACAAAACGGAATTGCTTGTATTCCACCCTTTCAGTAATATTTGCGGTACGATAACCTTTCCGGGTAAGTTTATTTGGCTGCATCTTCAACTCAACTGATGCCGAAGTAGAGTGAAACTATTTTGCGTAAACATAAAGGACGATTTCCGTAAACAAGGCCTACAGCATAGATTTTATCTTTGGGCATAATTACCAGCATAATTGCAGCGGAAGTAGAGTAACGTGTATGGCTACTACCCAAGTTTCCCTTCTACTTCTTTATGGAATCTTCATAGATTAGGCTGCGTATTATGTCCGTGCCTTTGTGCACATTGAAATTTTTTGTGCACTTTCCTTCACTGGTAACTACGCCAAACCAATTCTTGAACGTCACAACCAATTGGTCTAAATTGTTAGACCGATTAATTCTTCAACACACACCGAAGGCGGCTGAACTTCTTGATGTTTTGTTTATTTTTCTTGGTAGTACAGCTACCAACGCAGCTCATTAATAATAATGCAAAAAAAATTAAAATTGTTAAATTTTTTTTATCAAAAAATATTTATTTTAAATTTTTGAAATAACAAAACAAACAGTCAAAACACTAAACAAAAGTTCGGATTTCAAAAATGAATACGGTAGCATTATTTTTGAGAGTAAAAAACAGTCGCCATATATATCAGAAGGTTAATATGGCGACAAAAAGAGAGAATGGTTGTACCCATGATACAATAATATAAAGGTACAACCACATTTGACGTATAAAATTAATTTTGACTTTTACCAAAATTGTTTGATTGCTGTTTTTTTGTAAAGAGAGAAATTACCACTCGAAATTACGGGGAACTTTTTTTTAGGAATGTTTTTGGAAATGTGTAATTTTAAGTTTAGGAATTATAGTTTAATACACATTTTTTTAAATGTTATATTAATTGGATACGTGGATAACGAAATATTTATGTGTATAATATGATGTAGAATGGATGAGCGTGTTTCATGCATATAATACACATTTACATACACTTCGTGTGCAAATTCATTGCAGCTTACAGTAATAATTAATCCTTTTTTGATGGGCTACATCTGAATAATCTGAACAAAAAAAGACATGCAAAAGAAATAGTTAATGCATGGGTTCTATTGCTAATGAATTGGTTCAATTTAGGTGCAGAACGCATGATTTTAACACAGGCGTGTCATTGACGAGCATGGGCTAACATTTAGCAAAACTGCTCATCATTCCAATGAGTGCTTAGAACCCATGATACGTTTATTCGTTTATATATACATACATATGTATGTTTAAAACAGAGAATAACGAAGTGCCCGCGGGTGGCCTTTTGCTTATAATTTTAGGCTCTAAGCAGGCATACTCTGATGATTGTACTCGTATTTGAGGCAAACAGCTTTGAAAGCTGTTAAGTGTGCTGTTGTTTCCTTGCAAATTAAGAGGAAGCATTGTCCTCGCCGAGATCTGATTGGCAATTGTTCTCTCGTCGGTGTGAAAGCTCAAGCTCTTTTAAAAAAGTTTGCACATTGTGCATATGACTTGTAGGGTAGAAGGGGGGCCATTCGCCACTTTTTTTCTAAACGGGGGTCCTGTTAAAACCTTAACTGATATTTCCAATTTTTATGTTGCTTTAAATACTCATATGTGTTTGCTTTAATTTGAGTTCTTTTGATTCAGACTACTCGTCATTTTATATATTTTTTTTGCAAAACCCCTAATTGATTCAAAACGGCGATACTACCCCACCCATGGGGTCAATTCGCCAGAGGGGTGGGGCACAAACGTCAGGAATAAAATAAAACAACAATTGCTCAATATACCACCAATTTTAATTGCTTTCAAACAAAAGAAAAAAAACAATATACAATGGAATCTCCCTTAACGGACACTTCCTATAGGCGGACACCCCCTGTAGACGGACACTTTTGACAGGTCCCAGCAGCGCTCCATTTAAATGTTTAGTTTTCTCTTGACCGGACAGTTCCCTTGTACGGACACATTTCAATGGTCCCTTCAGTGTCCGCTCAAGAGAGATTCCACTGTAATTCATTTTAATTACACGCAAAATAAACAGTAAAAAATTCATTTAAAGGAAGTCACCGAATGCCTTTTTTGATTCCTTGGATAAAGGATTGTTAATTAACATTGTATTGGGACAAATTGACATCAAATAAATATATATTAGCAGATCGGGACGTTCCTGGAGGATGAGTTGGTTCTGGCAACCGCAAAACTATATCACTTTTCGAAACATTGAAAATGTCAGAACATCGGGTTCAACGAACATCCACGAACTATTTTTTTTTTCTCAGAAAGTCTAAAGTAACTAAATTCGTATCTTTGGATATTACTTTTCCAACATAAAACTTTTCTATTTCGCCACAAAATCTAACCAATACGAAATCGCCATCCATGTAGATTTCATCTTGTGCAAATGGACCAACGGATTTATCGGACTCGGCGAAACTGAAATCTGATAAATCGGATGAGGAGGACGTTGCAACATATTTTTTTGGCTTCTTTCTAGGAGCTGTTTTCTTCTGCTTTGGCTTTATTCGCTGCTTAGTTTTTTCCTTCTCTTCCTTTTCTTCTTTGGATGGAGTAGATGTCAACATTTGAGATTTTCCTTTTCTATTATTTGAATTAAATTTTTGAATCTTAGGAAGAGGTCGAATTTGTTCAGGCGTTCTTAGGAGAGCTGGAGGAGTAACAACTCGTTCAACACTGGCATGTAGACTTGTCTCTTCGACCTGTTGAGCAGTTGGTGACCTATCTGTATCTGCTGTCGGATGTTCGTCTTATGTTTCTTTTACAAAATCTGATTCTGGTATTATTTGTCTGTTAAATGGGCAAATTCCAGCTTTTTCAAAACCTTTACATATATTTTCTGCAACAAATGCCTTTCGAAAGGGTATGTTGGACAACATCGGAATATCGTAAATTGTTACGATGCGTCCAGGGTTTGATACAAGAAAATCATTATACAAAGTGGCCAAGTACTTTTTGAATGGAAAAAATACAGATAAGTCTAGTGGTTGAAGTTTATGTGACGTATGTGGTGGAAATAGCTAAGAAATTAGTTAATATTTTATGTTTCTTAGAATTGCATGAGGTACATTAGCCTATGGCTAAACTTCCCCTGGGGCCACATTAGCTTATGGCTCATCTTCCCCTGGGGGCACATTCGCCGGCGAAACCTCCCCACCAGGAGACTGGCGAATGAGCCCCACGGGGAGTTTGATAATTTAAAGAATATTTTTTTTCACTTAAAATTAATTCATTGAAAAAACTTACCCAAATTATTGTTCACTATTGTCAACAGTATAACACTTAAAAATAACTTTTTCGAATAACAAAAACTTAAAAAGTAGTTTCAAAAATACTTTGAGCAAAATATTTTTGCGAGATTCAGAAAAATAAGTTATCAAGTCTGACGCCGAAAATATTACAAATAAGACTGCAAAAGTTTGAGGGATGGAAGAATATCGATAAACAAAGCAAATATCGGTTAGAACATCAAAAACAATTACTTCTTTTTTAAGATAATTGGTGATGGCAGATGTGCCCCTATGGCGAATGGTCCCCCTTCTACCCTACGCACCTGATGTAAAGCAATAAGCCAGAGTAGTACGAAGAGAAAGTCCCACCCTTGATTCAGTGGCTTTTCCGTTGGTAATTTCCCTTCAATTGTTTATGCTGATGTAAATATTTTTTATAATTATAATTTAAATACATATTCTTCAATATTTTTCAACAAATAAAAAAGAACGTCAAAAAATTAATCAAAAACTCGGATTTCATAAATTAATAAGGTAACATTAATTTTGAGAGTAAAAAATTGTCGGCACAAACGTCAGAAGGTTAATATGGCGACGAAAAGAGAGAACGGTTGTACCTTTATATTATTGTATCATGGTTGTACCTTTATATTATTGTATCATGCTTTGCATATATAATTGTCTTATACTCGTATGTTTCAGTAAGGAAATCAGTTTCAGCACATTAAATTATCTTGCTGAAAAGTTATTTTTAAAAACTATCCTTTGTTATTTAGTTTATTTATAGAGGTTTTGTTTGATTTCCAATACGTGTTGGTGTCCCCAAAAAGAAAAGGGTTCTTTTATCATACCAACATTTGGAAAATATTGCTAATTCTTTTATCCATAAATACAATTTGAAATTGAAATTCTTTTGTTTTGCTTGTTGGGGTTTGCTGTGTAGAACCAGTATATAAATATTCATTTAAATTTACAGATGTATGCATACATGTCTTTTGTGTGAATGGGTTTCTTTTTTACAACACTAATAAGCAGTGGCAAAAGTTGCTGTAAGAGCCGAAACAGAAGTTTGAATTTCAAAAGTTATTCCTTTTATTTAAGCAATAGAAAAGAAAAAAATACAACAAACTCATTAGTTATGCGTGTCCACACATATCCTTTTCCTACATTCATTTCTTTGCCCTTCTTTTTTTATTGTGTGAGGCGGTTGTTATAGTTCATCTGTCTTCCTCCCAGAGCTTTTGTTTTATAGAATAAATATTTCTGTATGTTATTCCTTAACAGCAACATGCTAAGCGAAGGCGTCAGCTAAAGGGTGGGGGTTTGACAGTTAAAAAGAAGTAGATATAGTATTTTTTTTGCAAAGAGTTAGTAACGAAGAAGAAATAAGAAAAAAAGCAGAGAGTTATAAATTTTTTTTGTACAGCAAATTGCTTTGAATGAAGAACTTTGCCACAAATTTTATTCAATTGACAGTTGACCACAGAATTTGTAACACGCACGTACTTCTGCTGTAACTGCTGGTGCTGCTGCTGCTTCGTCTTTTAATGCTTTTGTTGTTGTAGCATCTTCATCCTTTTACTTTATCCTTTTTTCAATTTCTTTTTGCCATTTCTAATTCTAAAGCTTGTTGTTTAAACATCCAAGTATCTTTGTTATATTTGCGTGCGTCTATCTTTAGATAAGTCGGAATGTGTGTGTGACTCTTTGTGTGTGTGTGTGTGTGTGTGTGTGTGTGTGTGTGGGTGCGTGCTTTAGATCTTTTACTGTTACATGTGAATGCCACAAGCAATTGAACTAAACAAACTACTACTTTCCTTTCTCCCTCTACCCTTAAGTTTTAGCGTTGATGAACGAACACATGTTCCATGTTCCTTGTATAATATGCTACATATGAAAGAAAAATTTAAAGAATTTTTTTCTAAATTTATTTATTATCACACATTTTGGTAAAGAAAGAATTTATTTACTACTTTTCTATGTCATTCAGTCTTCATATTGTAATCACATGCAGGCACATAATTTTATAGACAAAGAAAAACTGAATTACAACTTAGACCAGATTAAGTTTGAAGTGAACTAACTGAAGACAAATAGACTAGAATAAAACTGGAGTGGGAACCGCCAGTAGTGCACATCTTGTGGTATTTAAAAAAAATTTTATTTTCAAATAAAAGCCAAAAAAAAAACCTATACTATCTAAGGTATTATTGTTGGATTCATGTTTAATTAACTTTATGATTTTTACCTTTCGCAATATGTGTTTTTTTCTTCTGGAAAGAGCTCCAAAATATAATCCCTATTGTAATTTTCAAAGGCTTTAATCTGCTTTTTCCTCCTGCTAACCATATGACTTGTGCAGTATTAAGAATTTTCTGTTACGACTTATTTGAATTACATGCACTCAAGTCGCTACGATTTTCTTTTTCCTTTTTTCTTTTTTAATTAACTGCCAGCATTATACTTGAAAAACACTTCAAAGACAATGTATTACTTTCTGCTAAACTTTGAAAAGAAAATTTAAATACAAAAACTCGCAGTCTGTACAATTCGAACAAATAAAAGAAAAGTAGGAAAACAGCTAAGTTTTTGTCAAACAAATTTATCAATACTGCTTTGATCAGTTAAAGATTTTGTCTTGTAGTTTTTTTTTAGTTGCCTTTATTGTTAGTAGACAAAGAACTCACTGCAGAGTATGGCAAAGACAATTTAGTATCTATTTTACAACCAGTAGAATACCTATTTAATGAAGCGAATGTCAAAAGTTTTTACAGTACCATTTTATAATTAGAGTAAAATAAATTATTGAGATCTACACATTGCGGCATACGATTATTTGGTAGGAAAAATGATACAGTGTAGAAAATACTAGTATGCATAGGTTATTTATTATAGCTATGCTATTTATGTTACGACACAGCAGGTAGGACGTGATTTTCGTAACAAAAATAAACGACACTACTGCAGTTATAAATTTATTTGTGTTTTGATTTCTTTGCGCGAAATTAAACGAAACAAATTGCTTGATTGTAGTAAGTGAAACAAAACCAATGAGGAAGATTGCTCAATTTATTTTTGTATTGTTTTTGCACATGAGCACAAACCAGAGAACACAGACGATAGCTAACAGCCACTGCCGGCCACAAACAATACATTAATTTAATCGTACGCCGCTAGAAAATAAAATACATAAATCATGGATCATACATAAGTCTGAGTTTAGACGGGCGAACATTTGGAAAGAAAGCATCTGGAATTCTCTTTTGTTGTTTCCTTCGCGTTCACACGGACGAAAATGTAGCCGGCGACATACCAATATTATTGAATAATAGCAAGCATATTTGTGTATTTATGTGTGTATCTGTAGCAAATAATATGAACACAAAGCGTGTTACCGAGTGCCGAACACAAAAACGATTCTCTCTTCCCCACCCGTAAATTGCTTCCAAGCTAAATGTGTCCCTTTCAAATGTTTCCGCGTCTAAACGCAGTTTAATATAATTTGAATGCATTTTTATTTAACACATTAAGTTTGTTTTGTATAGCTAAGCAGCATAGCTATAACCGGCTGTCCTAAGACAGCTCTCTTCTTCTTCTTTTTAAGTACTTTTGATATAACGATATAACGAACGTCCAAATATTTTACACTAACAACCTTATATAGCGAATAATATCCGAGTTTTATACTGGATATAACGAATGATAAAGAAAATATCGCAAAATAAAAAACAAAAACTTGCTAGCATCATACTACTAACATTTAGTTCTACTTTATATAGCGAATGTTTTGATAAAGGCGTGCTCTGTATAACGAAGAGCAAAAAAAAATTATTAAACAAAATCTACAGCAGCATTTTTGCCAAAAAAAAAAAATGTGGTACCGTTAGTTCGTTCGTATTGTATCACGGTATAACGAATGGGCCTGACATTATATCGTTTGTTATACCGGGATTAGCCTGTATAATATTTTCTTCAAGAATAATAATTCCTTTTCAAAAAGTACTTATTGGAAAAACCCTTTATATCTTAAAAGATTCGTATATTTAAAACAAAATGCAGTATAAATTATTTCTTACGCTTTTTTACCATATTATCTTTAAACGTAAAAAATTGCCTAAGTATTCCCAGTTCGTTATAACCGAACTCTGCTGTATTCAAAAGACAACAACGTATGATTAATATTGATGGTCTATTGCAATTAAAATTGCGTATACGTCACAGGTGTAGGCAGTCATGTATTAAATATTAATCATACGCACCGGAATTAAAGCTTTAAATTCAATGTACATACCAGTGATGCCAACTTTTTTGGCTCTAAAAGCACATCAAAATTTAAAAAAAGCACTAACGTGAAAAACGAGTGAAGATTCAATCGACTTAAGTTTAATATCCCAGCAAAAAATGTAAAAAAAGGTAATCGGGTGTGGAATTAAGCATTTTTGGTGGAAGCTGTTCCTTACTGGATTACCAACTTAATGATTTTAGCAAAGCGTGAGACTAAAATAATCGCTTCTTGAGAAGTACTTACTTTTTTTATTTGGCAACTTGTTCACGTAATCTATTTAATCTAAAAAAATTATTCTCCTCATTTAGCAACTTGTACATAATTTTTTTTAAATTTTAGGTAATGTGATTTGTAAGCGAGTAATGAAATTTGATAATCAGAAAAGTAAGTCATTAAATGGTAAGTAGTTCTGATGGTAATGTGTAATTTTTTAGTATCATCTGTAATGAAGTATATCAGACGAAAAAGGTGTGCTTTACACTGAAAAAAATAAATACATTAAGCTTTTATTAAAGTAATTGTAAGATATACATAAATTTCTTAAAAGCACTACTTAGTGCTTTTCCATAGTTTGGCACTAACGCTTAGTTTGGCGTTTTGAGTCATCAAAAAGCAATAAAAATAGTGCAAGCACCAAGTTTGCATCGCTGGTACGTACTAGTGATATTCGCTAACATGAATACATATACGAAGATTTGAATATTCGGGAATACGAATATGAATATTATATGTGTAGTTTATAGCCATTTAATTGTGGTTCCTGTTCTTGTACATTAAGGTTAATAAAAACAATTCAAAATTTTAAAGGTGCCGTCAGTAAATATCATTTTTAAACGATACAGAACTCATATCTCTATAATAAATTAAATGGACAACACCGCAAGAGAAATTTTAATTTTTAAATTTTTTTTCAGAAAATCTAGAGACAATCTGGTTTTCCTTTTCCATTTCATTTCCTCTTACATTTTTTTAATATTCTTTATATGCATAAAACACTTATTTCCATATCAAACTACAAAATTTATTATCAATCGAGATGCCCATACATATAAGGAAATGGTATTGCAGGAGCTTATGAAAATATTTCTTCCAATTTTCATTGATAAAATTAGTGTCCTTTTTGTTGGCCCACTTGAGGCTGCCCACTTTGAGGGATGTCTTAATGGAAACTTTCATACATAGACGTATTTTCAAAAGAATATTGGGCCCTATTACGACGATCTAGTACAAGACTAAAGAACATTTCCAAATTTTTTCTTTAATCTAGTACAAAACCATAGTAGTTGTAGTTGAAATACTAAATTCGTAATTAAGCCCATTAGTTGAACTTTTTGTATAACCGGACTTAAGAATAAATTTTCGTTATGTTTATTATATAGCGATACGATTATCGTAATAAAAGTTACTGAATCCAGCTACTGCTGGTTAAACAAATTTAAACTTCCTCTACATTTGTAGTATATTTTGTGTGCGTTTTGTGAAATATATTACTTTAAGACATACGCGGTTTTTTATGCAAGTAAAACACATTAAGACTTGTGCTTGTTTGAGTAATCGTTTTGTTAGGGAAATTGTACATGGCTTTCGTGTAAGTAACTATCATGTGTTATTTTATAGTAACTAAACATCACTTGTAAAGGCAAGAGTCTTGGCAGGAGGGTGTTTTTGTTAACATTCATGTGTTGATTTTGTTTTCCTAAAAACAAGTTGTTGGTTCCGTTCTCGCCTTCAATTTTTCCGTTCTGATACATTTTTCAATGTTGTTACGGTTTATTGTTTAGTTTTATGCCCTTATTATGACATCATAATAATAAATTTAGAAAGAGAAAGCAGAAAGAGAAAAATGGCGTATCACAATACAAAAAAAGTTTTAAGCTTACTTGTGGAAAATATTAATGAAAACGTTTAGTTTTCATTAAACTAAAGCCAACAATAAAAAAATGCACAGACTGGCAATACAATGGAAATTTTTAGCTGGCAGCGAAAACCAAAAAGACAAAAAAAAAATAAACTATTGGAAACCAATATAGTAAGTAACATGCTCCCTCAACACAACTCACGGTTTTCTTAAACAAGCTAACGAACAAAAGAAAAAAAAACACTTTAGAAAAGTGCTGGTGTACAAGGTTGTTGCTGGTTTTGCTGGTTTCTGCTGATTATCAGCAACATTTTATGAATTTAATTAATTTTCGTGGCAACGTGGAAAGCAAATATGTTTCGTTATGGTTTGCTATCCTGCTGCTACTCCCTCCCTCCCTCCACTTCTTGTTTCTTAACCTCAAACCATCATAAAACGTGATAATAATTTTTATAATTATTTTACCAATAATTAAATTTAAAACTAAAACTACTTACGAGTACTTGTCGTTTGTCTTGTTCTGGCTGGTGTTATATTCATTTTTGTTTTTGCTTTTCCTATTTTTTATTTTTTGGCTGCCTTGGAAGTATTTATAATATTAATTTTTTGTTGCTGTTTTATAAGCCTCATTATCCTTAATTTTGTATAGTTTTTGTGTTAAATAATTTCTCAGCTTGTTGTGCGTTTTTTCTTCAATGGTTTAATTTTATTTAATAGTTTCATTCTTCACCAGTTGTGGCCACAAAATGTTGCAATTTGTTTGTTGGCTTTTTAGTTTTTTTCAGACTCTTGTTTTTTTTTGACTAAATAGTGGTTGCTGTTAACAAGTCTATTCGGAGAGAGTCTCGGTTTTAGGTTGTTGTGTTTTTGGTTTAGTTGTGCAGTGTTTTTTTTCTCTCTGGGTGACAAATGTCATCAGTTTTTGTGCATCATGTGGCAGAAAAGTTTTAAATGTGTGGCTTGTATTTTTTTCCTTATTGTTCTGTAATGAAAAGGGTAAAAGCATATACATACATACATGTATGTAAGTTAAAATTTTTTAATAGCAAAGTTATTTATTTTTTTTTATTTTTTGGTTGGTTTGCCTTAAAAGTACATTGTTTGAAATAAATTAATTGTGGCATATTTATTTTTGCTTAAGCTGGATAATATACATGAAAAGAACGAATATTATTCTTTTCTCAAACATACGAGCAAATGTCTAGATTTTTAAATAAACTTTTATATAGAAAATATAATACAATGAGTAACCGAAAACTCTGAAATATAATAAAAGTGTTTATTAGAAAAATAACAAAATAACCTTTAAATTCTACAATTATTAAATAAAAATTAGCAGGTCAGGAAGTAAGGAAACTGCCTATTATTTCAATAAAATTTGTGTTGAACAGCCCCCCCCCCCTTCCCACGATGTCATAAAACAAACGTTTTAGTTTTTTTTAAAGAACATCAATAAAAAAAACAAGAGACACCTGTCTTGGAACACCCGGTTAAAGCTATGCTGCTTAGCTATATAAAAGAATTAATAAATCGCAATGCAATAAAATTATATTACATGATGATGTCAAATTCGCTGCAAATATTTGAAAACACGTTAAATGGAAACGTTCCCATTGTTTTAATTTCTAGTTACAAAAACAAATTGTTCAATCGTTCTGATTTTCGCTTTGCTTTTGTTTCACTCAATTCAAAGAGATAAAAAACATTTTGTTTAGTTTGGTTTCGTACTCTGATTTTAAGTACAAAGAATAGAAAGGAAAAATAAATTTATAACTGTAATAGTGTCGATTATTTTTGTTACGAAAACCACATTCTAGCTCCTGTGTCTGGCATAAAGAGCATAGCTCTAAGACAGCATGTCGTTCCATTCTGCTAGTCTTTGTCATAATAATTTATAATTGTGTTGAGTGCAACTTTTTCCTTAAAAATGATCACATATAATTTGACTTACAGACCGAAACAAACCTTCGTCTAATTCAATAATAAACTGAAAATCAAATAAAATCGCACAATATAATTATAAACTAACTAAAATGCAAAATGTATATAGTTATAAAAATTATCAAGAGAACGTTAGCTGTACAGTTTATATTAGGACTAAATTGTACTAATTTAATTATGACGGGTGTGACCATAATACTCAAGTTTATTTTATTATAGCTTAAAACTATAAAAATTGTCTGGAAAAATATAATTTTTGCTTATAATGGCCATTAAAAAGGTTGGGACGGGTGTGACCTAGCAAATCTGACTTATTACAGAATTTCTTATTTTTTAATAGGTTTCTTAGTGTAGTAAATTGTTAAAATTTTTATTTGAAAAACTTTTTAGAGAGTGTGACCTAGAATGAAAACTCGAAACAAACTAATTTTTTTAATGTCACCAGCTAGAATTGTGATTTTTGTGCTTACGGGAGAAACCAGAGACTCTGAAGGAACTTATTTGAGGAGTTTGTGCAGCAGTATGAAAACTCAAAGAAAAGTTCATTATCACCAGGCAAAATTTTGGTTTTTGTGCTTATTGGAGGTTCTGATACATGCAAGCTGCATTGCAGAGTTGCTTTATAACATCAATGTTACGTTTAATTTTAGTGATTGATTTTTTTATTGAGCGCTGCGACTTAATTTGCTAATTTGAGATGCATTTAAAATTCTTACAATTTGACCTTCAAACTTTTTCCGTTTGTCTGCTCCTGCCATTTTTTTATCGATAAATTTATTTCTTTTTTCTTCCAATGATTCTTTATCTGTCATAATTTTCTTAGCATTTCTTTTTTTCTTGCCGCTTTCTCTCTCTAAAGTTAAATTTAGTTCATATATTTAGATATTTTCTGTATGTTTATTTATTTACTCACTTTCCTGGTGTGACGGGTGTGACCGAATATTTCCTATAACTAGTTACTCGTATATTAAACTTTTACTACATCTATCATATACATATATGATATTTGTTATCTAAAATAACAAGTCCATTAAGCTTTTTATATTTTTACTGTGACGGGTGTGACCGATTTTTTTTCTAATATATCATATAATCCTCAAAATTCTAAAAGAAGGTAAAGGTCTAAATTTCAACACAAAACAAACAAGCATATACAGGTTTATCATAATTAAAAATTTCACATGGAAATTATCGAACGTGTGAATAGTTGGTATCATGAATAAAATGTTTAGCGAAAGTTTCCGAATGTGTAAATTTTTAAAACTGCGAATTTTTTTTTTTGTCAATTCGTTTCCTACCAAAAAAAAAAACTTCATTCATATGCAGACAATTATTCAAAAAAACTTGTCTGTCGGAACACGTGAACATTTTTATGAAAGTTTAAGTTTTCTTGGAATTTATGATACGAAATTAAAATCCATGTGAATGAAAAAACTTATTCTTAAGTTTTCACAAGTGGGAAGCATGATAAGCCTGATTGATATATAGTCTTTGCAAAGATAAAGGTTTTTATTAATAAAAATGAAAATGCGTAAGATAAATATCAAATACATATACGAAGAGAAAAGAGAAAACGTTTACAAATTGATAAAAATATAAACATTTTTTTTTCTTCTAATATGTCTTTAATCATAATATCTTGTGGACAGCATCTAAAAGAGTTTTATTCATTCATTCATTCATTTTTATTCATCCAAAATAGAAAAACCTAGCCTCATGGCCATAATCGGTTTCACTTATACTACTGTGTAGGGTCATTTTGTGTGGAATAGCCCTGAAAATTCGAACTTCCACCACTTTTGTCACCACTTTTGTTCGCCTGCATCGCCTTCTTCCCAAAAAATTTATGTTTTTGAAATTCATGTTTTTGAAAAATAGATTTATGCGCAATAATAAAAAAACGCCTTGTCTATAAATTTTGCATTTTTTTCCGTCTCGCTTGCCTCATTTAATAGAAAAGTCCTTTGGAAAGGCATTAATGGAATATTTAAAAGTTAGCAGAGCTCTGTTAACTTGCTAACAGAGGTCTGTTGAAGCACAATGTTTGTGTGGGTTGTTATACATTTTAAAACTTAACTTCACACACATTTTATAATGGGCTTAATTACGAGTGTCGTATTTCGACTACGCCTACGAAGATTTTGTGCTAGTTTAAATAAAAAATCTTGCAATGTTCTTTTGTCTACTACAAAATCGTCGTAGTCGAAGTCATAATACGACACACGTAGTAAGGCTCAATATTATTTTTTTTTTAATTATTTATTTTAATATAAATTGTCGAAAAACGTTTTATTTTAGCATCGTTTTAACTCTAACTTTCATAATCAACTTTAAAAATGAATATAAATAAAACTTCGGTGCGCTTTCTAATTCAATAATCTGCTTCCTGCTCGATGTTTTTTTTTCATTATTATTATTATTTTCTTAAAACAGTAAAAAGTCTACCGCCGTTTGCCAACAACATTTTTGTTAGCACTGTCTGCCGTCATATTCTTTTATATATGTACATATGAAAAATACAATTTAATTTTATGACAATTATTTTGACACATTCAAATCTATAAGCAAAAAAAACTTCTCCCCAACAACATGCAAACACTTGCAAAACTTTCTAATACATAGCGCTCCTTTATTGCAATATAGTCATAACTAAAAAAACTAGTTCGCCAGAAAACGAAAAACCTACAAATTGAAAACAATTTACACACAACATATCTAATGGAAAAAGAAAATTTTATTTTTCTCTCAAGAGTGTGAGTCAACAAGATATTTGTATGAAATTTTTATACATTTTGAATCACAATATAAGGATTAATTCTGCAACATTAACTCGAAAAATTGATTTTGTGAGTTATGACTATGTTGCAATAAAGGAGCGATATATACGGCAAAACTAAAAATAAAGCCGACAAAAAATTACCATTTTGCCTTAACGCTTGTAATACCAACAGACAGACAGACATATGCACACACACACACACACACACACACATACATACACAACTACAACATTTAACACAACATGTTGACATTAATATAATAAAACTAACAACAACCGGTCTGTTGTGTTGTTGTTAATGTTGTTGCACAAACACTTTGCACACAAAAGTGTGTAAGTTTTAGTTGTACACATTTGTGTATATGTGTGTGTGTGTGTGTGTTTTGGCTTGTGTGAAAATTGTATAAAGTCCCTTGCGGCTATGCGCCTAAAAAGCCTTTATTATATTGTTAGGTTGGACCAATAGTTTTGTTATTTGATGGTATATGATGTTTGGTTACTCTCCCCCTCTTTTTGTTAGCAACTAAAGGTATAGGGTAATTTTTGGGAAATGTTTTTTATATAGAAAAAAATATTAAAATTTCCGGAATTTTTTTTTACCTTATGGAAAACTGTTTAGTGAAATAACTTTTTTCAAGAAATATTAATTATTTAATCAATTTTTATTTCTTTGCCAAATCTTAACAAATCTTAAAATTTTACTATCTCGGGCTAACAATAAATCTTACAGCAGCTTAAAATAAAAGCAGTAAATTCTGCAGAGGGAAGTAATGACAAAAAATATTTTTTTGACAACCCTGCTCAGTAGATATTTGTAGCAATTAATCCTAAGCGAAATGTAATAACTAACAAAATCGCTGCATGGCTTAAAATAATCGTGCTTATTCCAGTTGTCAACATCGACGTTACGTCAATACAATACCAAAAAATTGGTGCTTGTCTACGGACGGCTTTTCACAGGGTCATTCTATTTTCTACACCTTGGGGATCATAAGAATACTGTCAACAGCACAAAATTGTTCTCAAGAGCTCCCAGACAAACCCCAATTTCTAGCTATTGTATTGATGTGACGTCGAGGTTGACAACTGGAATAGCGGTAAATGCGACTACTCAATACCAGGGGCTCTGCATCTTTGCTATAAAAATTAATAAAACGCATAATAGCTGACTTGTTAAAAGGAAGACAAAAATTAATTAAGCTTCTCTTCTCTCTAACCAAGCCTTTCCTAATCTCACTTAACTCAAAAGGACTTGTAAGCTGTAAACTTACTTTCTCTTACTATTTCAGCAACACGTCAAACCCAATCATTCTCCGATTGTTTCTTAGCTACATTTTTGTAAAGATCTTTTATATGTGAAGCTTTTTAGTGCTTTACAAGTTTTTTTTTTTTTTTGCTTGAAGTCTACTCATGACTTTCTTAAGCAGAAACGAAATGCTTAAACACGTGCTTAAGCAAAAACAAACAAAAATTTATATGCATCCTCCATAAAAAGTAACACCCTTTACTTTTATACCGACAATCTAGAGTTTTTTTTATATACAAATAGAATATTTGCAAAAATGAATTTTGTTTTGCCTTTTTATTTATTTTTATTTTTCTCCTATTATTGTTATTTATTGTTAGGTTTTTGTTGGCTTGTTGTTATTTGTTTAAGTACACATTTTTAGCAAATGTTTTATGTCACTTCACTCATGTCAATGTCAATGAAACCAACTTGTGCATTTTTGAAGAGGAGCTGATAGCAGACAGGGGAAAATTAAGTAAAAAACAAACAAATGCAATTAAGTGCTGCACTATAAAAATAATTTTAAGAAGCTCAAGGAATTGAGAAGTACAAAATGAAGTCATCATACTATGCCTTAAATATGCAAGATTTTCCCTTTTGTTAATGGCAAATAATTTTCATTATTTATTAAAAAATCTTTGAATACAAACTTTAACTAAGAAGAAAAAAATGTTTCTTCAATCAACACTGAGAAGAAAAAGAAAAACCAATAATCAGCAAAAAATTTAATAGTGTCAATTAAAATTTTTTTAACAAAATCTTGATTCATACAATTATGTTTTTAATTGAAGTTTTAGTTTAGTTAATTTTGAAACAAATTTTTAATTAAACTTTTTAGCTAGTAAATTTTCAAACAAGAGTTTAACTGACTCAATGAAGTTTTTAATGTATTTTTTGTGTGCAGTTTTCACAAGTCGGGCAGACGACTCAAAAAAATCAGTGCTGTCCAAATAAATTTGATACTAAAATTGACCGTCTGGGTTGTAGAAACAGGGGCTTAATTAAATGTTTTAATTGGAGAATTGTTTTGTGTACATTTGCAATAACTCTATATCGTCGGCTTAGAGTGTAAAACTGCCAAATCCACTTTTTGTGACATATGCCATTTTAAGACCGTTCGAAAGACAAAGAGACGCCGCATCAACTGGCTAAAATATATATATATTTTTTAATTTAAAACTCTAAATGTGTTAGGCTTATTTTTTAAGCTATGTATAGAATATGTTAACAGTTTGTTGCCTCTCCTATGAAACTTGGTTGAACTAAGTAGCAGACTTGCACTCTAATTCGAAGTTATACATTTTCTATCTTTTATACGAGTACAACCGTATGTACGGCGTATGCAACGATATGCTATGAACCTGATAAGTCAATTTAATTATCACCTAAGTCATTCTGTTATGCGCTTATTCGTTCCAACTGGTTTAACTGAAGCCAAATATGTATGTGTAAATTTTAGTGCCTACTTCAAGGGGCAAAACGAAATCGTGTTATTCCACTTGTTTGCTTGTGGTTATGAAAATCATTTTATTAAAAAAGTTAAAACATTTGATATAAGATACAATTTCGAAATATTTTTACGAAATTTGTATAATCAAACTACATAATAAAAGTGGTTTTAAATGAATCCCCTTTCTTTTTATTAAAAAAAGCGATATAGAAGATAGTTAATTAAAAAATGGAGTAGCAATTCTTGGAAACTTTTACCGAACTTACACTAAGCAATTTTTCTTGAAATTCATTTTAGAAATATATTTTCATTTATCAATAGCACGACTGGAGAAGTAAATAAGATTAAAAAAGTTGCCAAAAAACTACAGAGATTCATGCTACATCAGTTTTAATAGATGACTCTTTTCTATACCACTGCCATTAACAAAACGAAAAAGTTTCGTGCATCATGAAAAAATGCTTATTGTAAATTAATAATTTGTTGTTCTGAAAAATAAATGAAGTTGTATTCTATTAATTTCATGAGAAATTCCTTATTTTCGGTTCACTCTATATATGTTTATATTATGAAATATTTTTCATTAGAGAAACGACTGATATTGGGAAAATTATGTAGCATGCACCTTTGAAGCCTTTGTAGGCAACTTTTGCAATCGGATTTGATTTTCCATGCCTCCTATTGGCAAATAAAAAAGTTTCGTTCATTTAATTTCATGAAAAATGTCACACTGCTGATCCAGGCTTTAAGCCTGGTACGGAGTTCATACGGAATTTCAGGTTCTCATAAAAAATTACGGAAATTCAGGCTGGTAAATTTCATAAATAAATTTTCATTTGCTAGTACGGACTTTCAAAAGAAAAATACACAAATTTTTTTTAATCTATTGCCTATCTTAGGGATTTATAAATATAAAAGGAGACCTATTTCAGTCAACTGAAACAAATATTAATGTTTAAACAATTGTTTGGTCACGGAATTTTTGACATTTTCAATTTTCACCAATTTGTAACTAATTTTTAATGTTTTTGTTCATTGTAAACTCAAAATTCAAACGAATTTGTGTGTATGCAAACATAATTCTACACAAAAGGCTACACTATTATTTTTCCGTGTGGAAAAAAATGTAAATTTACAAACCTGAAATTCCGTATGAACTCCGTACCAGGCTTTAAACATTTAAAATTTGTATGAAAAATAACGAAAATGCGTTTAGAAACATATTTTTAAAACGAAAAAAGCGTGGTATTTACAAAATTTAGCCATTAAAGTTAAATTTTTTTTCAATATTATTTTTTTAAGACAACAGATATTTATTTTACTAAGGAAGTAAAATATTAATTTTGAAAAAAACTGCGATAAAAATTTAAGAATTATAATATTTCTAACCAGTTTTTTATTATACAAGAATTTAAATATTCCCCCCAAAAATATGCTGTTCTTTTTTTAATATATGTATATTACCAGCTCTAATTGCAACCAATATTTTCTATTTATTTCACAAATTTCGTTTAATAAATCTTTTACAAACCAAAAATAATTCTTGTGAATAAGGCAATATTTATTGTTTGGTATTATTTTATGATTTTATATACATACATATTTTTAAATATATGATTATTATTTTTGAAACTAACATACGTTTTATTGCGTTTTCCTTTGCCATCACTTAATTGCAATCGCTTTTAAAAATGTTCCAGTTTTTGACAAATTTTTTTCTTTAATCGTACACCACGCTTATTTTTAAACCACATTTTAGCACCACTTCACAAACTGTTAACATTTCAAAGTGCGTTACTTTTCTGTTGCTGTTCTTCACTCGTTGCTGTACGAGTTGTAACTGATGATGATGATGATGATGGTCAAAGTCAATGTTAGAGTTTCTTTATATTTTTTTGTTCATTATAAACGTACATAAACACGTGAATATGCTTGGTGTCTCTACTCCTGCTGTCACTTGTAATCGTTTTTAGCAAAACTCAATGTTTGTATTTACCTCGCCAGGTTATACTTTTAAATGTATTCATTTGTTCGTTTCTTAGCCTTAAATGTTGTATAACATGAATTGTTGAGTACCAAAGTGGTGAAAAATAAGAGAGTCTGTGGTAAAATGTTTTCGTAACTGTTCATTGGGAATTACTCTTCCTATTTTGCATATAATTTCATGTTAATGTTAGTAACATTTGGTTTTATTAACATAATGTTACTCTGCAGACTTTTGTAGCTCTTAAGTACAAAGATATGCCAATGTTATAAGGAAATATAACAGTTTTTAAAAGTAAATTGTATGTTGAATACATTTGGCGCCAACTTTTTGTCTTAACACAAGTTTTGTAATAGTGAAGAATTTTTTGCCGCAAAGTATGCTTTAAATATTCAAAATTTTCCTAAAAATATTGTTTTAGGGAATTGTTAAGAACAAATTAAGCATAAGGTAGAAACAACGAGACAAACGAGTACTGAAAATAACTGCTTATAAGTCAACTGGTCTTTCAGAAAAATTTCAAGATTTATTTTCCTTTAACAAAGCAATAATAATTGTTCTGCGTTAGTTGTAAGTTGAGATATACTTCTTTGTGATGAAGTTTCAAATACTAGAGGAACAAAATTTTACATGGGAAAACCTTCTTTTTTTTGTTTAGAATTCAAGATCACGGGAATTTGATATTAAAAACACCCGCATTAGCTGCAATTTCTAGTATAAGTTAAAACTCTTAAAAGTATGCTTTAAGTTTTCGTTGTCATCTCATAAAAAATATGCCTCTAGTGCATTTTTAACATTTAGAAATGTTTCGTTTTCCCTTTTTTAGAAATTATCTTTTAATTAGACTTTTAAAGAACACTTACTCCGAAATTTTGTTCATATTAAATTTATGTTACAAACCTGCTGTAAATCAGTCTATATATTTATCTTTATTATCAGTATAAAAGTTTAGTTATATATTTATTAACACTGTTATCTTGCTCTTACAGATTTTTTTAACCAAAGAATACTCCTTTTCTACAAGAACAACTTTCTCTTCAATGATTTTAGGACAAATTTCTTGCACACTCTGGTGTAATATTTTCTTGTTCGCGAAAGAGTTACAGAAAAGTAAAACGTTTCTCTTAATGTAAAAAGGTGGCTTAGTGCAAATAAAAAGTTATATATTATTTTATTTTCAAAATATACATAAACCTCAATGTGCATGCACTTGTTCAATTCTAAAGGTATGAGTAAAGTTCTTGCCAAGTTTGATTAGAAGTACGAAAACGTATATAAAAAGACTTACTAATTTTTTTTTATTTGGATTGAAGATGTAATGTATCCTAACTTTCGTAAACTGCAATCGGTATATTTTTGCTTTAGTAAAAGTTATTTGAAGGTATTTAAAATAAATAAAAGGCAGAAAAATTTGCATTATTTGTTTTTATTTTTAGAATTCTTTTTAAGAAACTCAAATTGAATAAACTCCTACTAAACAGAGACTTGGAACCGTGCCAATAAATTTGCTAAAGGCACATAAATTACGATTCTACATACTACTTTTTAGATGAAATTCGTAACGAAAAGTCTAAAGGAACGGTCGCACTTGACAAACATTTGTTGTACTAATGACAATAACATTTGTTATTGTACTAATGAGAAATCTTTTGATTCAGACTCAATTGTTTCCTATAATATTGTAATATATAACTTTGCCTATTTGTGAAATACGAAACTAATTAACTTAATAAACACGTGTCTGAAGCAACAAATTTTGCATTAGTATTTACTGGTTACGCTTTTTTGGGCAAATGTTTTTCAAGTGTGACCGTAGCTTAAGAATTACTTTTAAACACTTAAAAAATTTGCAAAAATTTTAAAATAACTTTTTAGCTAAATATTGTTGAATCGTAATAATTTATTTTTATTTCTGCGCTATTATATGTAAGTTTTCTTGCGCTTTTACCCTTTAAAAATTATATCTTTGTGTAGATTCGAAACTCAGAATTAAATATCACTTTCCTTGTAATGTCCTGATTATATGGAAATTGATCTTTATTTACTCTAAAATGTTATTACGAGCTTTCAAAACACACAATGTTAAATTATTAAATGCTGGAATACCACGATGTTAACTTTACTTCTTTGCACGTTACTGACTGCTTAGCTGATTCATCAACCTAAGCTTGTACTTAATAATAAAGCTTAAAAAAATGTTAGCAACATTCAGTAACTCTCTGTCGTCCAAGTCATTATTTCGTATTCTAATTTGTTCTGCTGGCTTGTTTGTAAGTGTTGGGAAGCATTATCATTATTGTTGTTGGAGTTTGTCGTCTGCATTGGCTTATGTGTTTGTGTGGTTGCATATTTTTTAATAAGTATGGAATATATTCACCCTTATTCCATTTGTCGACATCGACGTCACTTTAACACAATACTAAAAAATTGGGGCTTGTATACCCGTTCTCGAAAATAACTGACTCCTGTTGGCAGGCTAATGCCATTTTCTAGAATTAAGGGAACGGAAATATATTGTCATTAGCACAAAATTGTTCTCGAGAGCGAGTAAACAAGCCCCAATTTTTTGGTATTGTGTTAAAGTAACGTCGATGTCGATAAATGGAATAAGGGTGATTAACATTATTACTCTTGCTTTGCTTTTAATGATTACTTTAACATATGTATGCAGTCTTTTATACTTGTGTGCTGGTGTATATTATTTTTCAGCTAATAAATTCAAGTTTGTTCTTCTTATTTACCAAATACAGAAGAAAGATAAAATCAACAATAACTATAATGTTGCTGCAATGAAGTTCTATTGTCAATGCATAGACACACATACAAACTAACACAATGACTTGTAACACGAATTTATGACATTATGATCGAGAGCTAGTATTGAGAATCTGTTAAATGTGCTGAGGTTTTCTGATGTTGCTAACATTATTGTGGAGGCTTTGTGTTAATTATAGAAATAGCAATACATCTGCTAAGAGTACAGTCAGTTGAGCTTTGTCGAAATCGCGTATTGTGTAAAAAATCAGTGAAGTTAACATCGTGGTATTCCATCAATGAATAATTTAACATTGCGTGTTTAAAAGCTGTTAATATAGATAGTGAGTAAATAAATTTTATGATTTGATAAGGATTGTACACTGGTATTTTTTTATATAAATGCAAATCTTCGAAACTACGACTATAAGGTTATTAAAAATATAATTCAAGTGCAGTTCATACCAAAATAAGTTTTAGTTTAATGTTATTTATATTAATGGTTAAAGATTGCGGCCTAAACACATAAGCTCTCGTTTTTCTTTTTGGTACAAATATTTAGAAAGGCAAATGCAAAGGAAAAAGCTAATGTAAAGATTCTACATTTGCTCAGTTATCGCAACTTGTTTGGCCTTAACAAATGACATTTAATTAACCGGCCTTCACGTTGAACAAAAATACCTTTACACACATTTTTTGTAACTAATAAATGTTTTTGTTTATTGCTCTCTTATGCTCTTCCATTCACTCTTTAACAGACAATTAACATGCGCATGAGAGTTTTAGTACTTTTATTTATATCTCTGGATAAATTTCACCACTAATAACTTTACACTCTTGGCGTTAAATGAACTCGTGCTTAATGTTACTTAACCAACTGGTGAGAACCTACCAAATAAAAAAAGAAGGCAAAAATCTACCCGAATGTTTAGTCCTTACAATGTATAGCCTTCGCCACATAGCTGGCATTTGGGACAAGTTAGTACAATTTCGGGATTTGCCAGGTTGTAAAGGATACTTTTGTGAGGAGAACGTAACAAACGAAAACAAATTTAAAAAATAAGAATATCATTAAGCTAAAAAATATACAGCAAACTACATAACAAAATATAAGGCGCGCTAATAAATATCAATAAATTTTTTTTTATAAAAATATTTAAGAAAATATATCGAAAAGAAATAAAAACCTCTTCCGTTTGTTTGTTTTTTTTTTTGTAGATAATAAAGTCCAATCATAGCTGTCGTTTGCCAAAATGCGAGTTGCTTGTCGTTATAACGATTAAGTGTGCAAGTGTGTAAATTAAAAGCACAACGTGTAATTTTGTGCGTGTGTGTGTATGAGTGTGAAAATTATTAAACCGGGTCAGTTTTAACTGGCCCTTTTCAGTTTTCTATATCGTCTACTCTATTTTTTTTTCATGACACCCGTGCGTACGCGTTAACAACCTGGCACTTTTTTGTACCTTAAATTTCTTATTTATGGAAAATCGTAAAAAGCCTTCTTTTTTTTAACGAGTTTTAATATTTATAGCAAAATTTTGCTATTTTAAAAGAAAATCAAATAAAAAAAGAGTTTTTAAATAAATAAACAAATAAAATCTGTATAAATAAAATAAAAATAAATATAATTATATATAAATGAATGTGTATATAGTCCCCTGAGAGTGTGCGTGTGTGTGTGTGTGTAAATTTATATAAGTGTATAAATATATAAATGAATTTATTAAGGAAAAATAATTCCATTATAATAAATCAAAGCAAATTTGATGCATAAATCAATAATTGATATAAAAATAATGAAAATCAGATCATTTGATTTTCCATAAATTTTTTATTACGCAAAATAAAATCATTTGCAACAACCAGAATAATCTTCGTTCTTTGAAAAGGATTAAATGAAAAAAGAAATGGTAAGTTTATTTTTTAATAAATAAACTAAAAATTTCAAATGAATAGTTGAAATTTTTGTACAGAAAAAAACCAATCAAATGTGAAAAATTCTCTAGGTAATAATAGTATAAAGAGTTAATAAAAACCGCTTAAAGTATTTCATTAAACAAAAAAAAAGCGAAGTATTTTAATGAATTCTTTTTTGTGCGGAAATAAATATTGTCAATCAATCACTTATAAATCTCAAAATTTTTTCAGGCCCTTAAACTTTTGTAGTGGATAGAATTAGTATAATAATATTTTTGGATCGCTAATAGGCTGCTGCAATATGGAAATATATGGTTATTTTTTGTCTTGTTGTGTTGGAATTTATTAAAAACAAATAACTAAAAAATATATAAAATAACTAAATTCAAATGAAAAAAATGTGTATTACCATACAAAATATTGTTTTTAAACTTTTAAACTTAAAACAATAAATATTTGCCCCCATATTCATAAAATTTCAAATGAATTTGAAATGTATTTTATTTCAAATTTTTCATACAAAATTTTCCTAAAATGAATTTCAAATTCATTCTATTTTTTTATGAATATGGGGTTTAAAGTATACTTTTGTTTTGACTATGAATATGCGCCATTTGTATTTGGGGCCTACGAACAAATCGAAAATAGAGTAGATACATTTTATTACCTTAAATCTACATAATTTTTTTTTAAGAAAAAACGTTTTTATGAATTCTTGTTTATATTTATTTATTTTTTTTAATACCTTAAATTAAAATTATTGTTTTCTATACAAAAAAAAAAAATAAAAGGCCTCGATATAAAACTTATCTTTATTTATTTATGTTTTAAAAATTTTAAGTTGAACTATTAATTTAAATTATAATTTAATTTATATAAATATTTTTTTTCAAAATAAATGTTTTTACCTTAAGTTTAAATTATAATTTTCTATAAACAAATTTTTATTTTCTAAATTTTATAAATAGAAAATAAATAGCGCTCTATATTTCTTATAAAAAGTTTTTACAAATTTTAATTTTTAATTAATTTATTTTTAAAATAAAATATTATTTAGTGCAAATAAGTGTTATTGCCTTAAATTTAAATTATTATTTTCTATATTAATTATTTAATTTTTTTTAATTTAATAAATAAAAAAGGGCTCGAAATTTTATATAAAATGTTTTTATAAGTTTTTATTTTGATTTATTTATTTTTAAAATACTTTTAGCTCGAAAATATTTTGTTGTGGATAAATTTTATTACCTTAAATTTAAATGATAATTTTCTGTATAAAAATTTTCTGAAGGGAAACTAAATAGGGCTCAATATTTTCTATAACAGGTTTTTATACATTTTTATTTTGATTTATTTATTTTTAAAATATTTTAAGGAAACAATTTTTTTCGGTAGATACATTTTATTACATTTTATTCAATCTAAACTATAATTTTCTATTCAACAAAAACAAAATTTTCTTTTTAAATTTATAAATATTTTTTATAAAATTTATTTTAATTTATTAAATTTTAAAATATTTTTATTTAGACATTTTTAACTGTAGATACAATTTATTACCTTAAATTTCAACTACGTACATTTTTTTTTTATTTTTATAGAAATTAAATAAATAGCCCTCGATATTTTCTATAAAAAGTTTTTTTTATATAATTTTTTTTAATTTATCTATTTTTAGGTAGAAAATATTTTATTCTAGGTAAATTTTACTATCTTAAATTTAAATAATAATTATAAATTATTTCTGGTTCAAAAAATCTTAAATTTAAACTATGATTTTTTATATAAATAAAATTTTTTTTAAATTTTATATAAAAAAAATTTGTTATAAATTTTCTTTTTTTTCTTAAAAAAATTTCATTATTCATACATATTACTTTAAATAGATTTTTGTCCAATTTTATAATAAACATATATTTTTCATTAATATTATATACAAAACATTGTCTCCTTAATTTTTTTTTATATATAAAATTTTCATATAAAAAAATTTTCCGATAAACTTTTTTGGTATACTTTTTTTAAATTGCTATCGATAATGTTTCTTTTGTAAATCCGTTTTATTGTTGATAAACTTTCTATACTAAAAATGTGTTAGTAATTAATTGTATTTTTTTTTATAGAAAATGTTTAGTATAGATATTTTTTTTAAATGAAATATTATATTAACCGATAAATTTTATAGCAAGAAAATTGTCGCCTTTGCTAAACATTATGCACGAGTATAGAAAAGTTCTTGTCTTCCAAAAAAATTTTAAACAAAAGTTTTATGCAATCGATAAAGATTCCTTAAGATACTTATGTAAATTTTTTTTTTTTTTTTTTTTTTTTTTTTTTTAAGAGAAGTAACACTCAGGCAATTAATGCCTACTGCTAATACTAGGTGTTACATTCTTTAGGAAAGGGATAGTGAGAGAGAAGACAGGTGGTGAAAGAAGAGATAGAGGAAAGCTTCATTCTTTTACAACTCTGCTTTTCGCACGTTTTTAATAATGCAGTGTTGCAGCGCCTCTCTGATGTTAAATGGGGCGTATTAATTTTTTGAAGCTGTGTCTTGTAGACATTTTATTGATTATTTTACTTCGCCGATGATTTTGCTACACAACGAAGGAGGGCGCTCTGATGTTACATTAGGATTAGTATCTGCTGAAGTCGGTATAGTTCAGTGACCAGTGACTATGCCTTCATCACTTGAACTTTCCTACAACAACTGATACAAAGGGACACTAATGCACATCAGAAAAATGCGTGGTGTTATTATTTAATGACTGTCGGATACAGGGATTGAACCCAGGACCTTTGGTTTTGTAGTCAACGTGCTAACTACTTCAGCCAACGCTGAACTATACCGATATAATATAAAATGATTATTATTCAATCTTTTATTTAAATTTGTTTGTTTTTAAATTGTAACTTATATAAGAATTTGTGCTTTGCCTTAAATAGCTTTTTGTTAAACAAAATTGTTCATGCCTGTATATTTTGTTCAACTTTACCTTTTAAGCTTGTAAATCAAAAGTGGTAAAATTTGTGTATACAATATTTGAATTGTTTGTCTTTTAAGCAGATTACTTTTGCCATATAATATGCATTCTTAATACCAAACATTTTTCTTATTATTTATTTCTTAGTAGTATTATTTTTTTCCAAAGAATATTTTCATTTAAGAGATTTAAGTAAAAGACTAACCAAGTATTTAACCAAATATCTTATTTTCATTGTCAAGTATTTATTTTCTTCTGTAAAGGTTTTAACAAGTCACTGTGTAGAAAAAAGGGGTCATTTTGTTACAAGATTAAATATCAAATATATATTTGCAAATATATGTATATGTACTATGTCTAGTTGCTTATGTAAAAAGATTATATTTAACTCATTTTGTTGTTTAACTTTGTTAGAATATAAAAAAAGTTCTAAAGCAGAATATAAAAGAATATTTAGCTTAAAAAGTTAAAACCAGTAATATGGTTTCAATTACATTCATAACCCTTATATGTATTTCATAATTACTTTTTTTCCTATTACTACCTTTTTCCACTATGTTGATTTTTTATAAATGATATTTATTTCAATAGTAATATGATTACGACTGAATGTAAAACTCATACTTCGCAATGTCAGTTTCATTGAAAATTTGCATTCAATAATTGAAAATGTGAAAAAATAAAATAAAATAGCAAAACGGTCATTTGAATTCAGGTCAACGACATAGCTTAGATTAATTAATCAAAAATTCTTTTCAATAATAATTAAATACAGCTAACCATAAGAGGCATTAAAGGAAAATAATTTCAATTTTATATAAATTATATATTTTTAGTATTAAAATAAAGTCACAAAAGTGGTATGGCACTTAACTTTTTTGGACAGCAAATTTATTTAATAAAAGTCCATGGATACACCAAATATTTTTATAGAAAAAGTCACTATAAAACTCTAAGTTTTTCTGTAGGAAAAGCGTCTCTGAGACACTGACATTTTTCTATAGAAAAAGTGTCTCTGAGACACTGACATTTTTCTATAGAAAAAGTGTCTCTGAGACACTGACATTTTTCTATAGAAAAAGTGTCTCTGAGACACTGACATTTTTCTATAGAAAAAGTGTCTCTGAGACACTGACATTTTTCTATAGAAAAAGTGTCTCTGAGACACTGACATTTTTCTATAGAAAAAGTGTCTCTGAGACACTGACATTTTTCTATAGAAAAAGTGTCTCTGAGACACTGACATTTTTCTATAGAAAAAGTGTCTCTGAGACACTGACATTTTTCTATAGAAAAAGTGTCTCTGAGACACTGACATTTTTCTATAGAAAAAGTGTCTCTGAGACACTGACATTTTTCTATAGAAAAAGTGTCTCTGAGACACTGACATTTTTCTATAGAAAAAGTGTCTCTGAGACACTGACATTTTTCTATAGAAAAAGTGTCTCTGAGACACTGACATTTTTCTATAGAAAAAGTGTCTCTGAGACACTGACATTTTTCTATAGAAAAAGTGTCTCTGAGACACTGACATTTTTCTATAGAAAAAGTGTCTCTGAGACACTGACATTTTTCTATAGAAAAAGTGTCTCTGAGACACTGACATTTTTCTATAGAAAAAGTGTCTCTGAGACACTGAAATTTTTCTATAGAAAAAGTGTCTCTGAGACACTGAAATTTTTCTATAGAAAAAGTGTCTCTGAGACACTGACATTTTTCTATAGAAAAAGTGTCTCTGAGACACTGACATTTTTCTATAGAAAAAGTGTCTCTGAGACACTGACATTTTTCTATAGAAAAAGTGTCTCTGAGACACTGACATTTTTCTATAGAAAAAGTGTCTCTGAGACACTGACATTTTTCTATAGAAAAAGTGTCTCTGAGACACTGAATTTTTTTATAGAAAAAGTGTCTCTGAGACACTGAATTTTTTTTATAGAAAAAGTGTCTCTGAGACACTGAATTTTTTTTATAGAAAAAGTGTCTCTGAGACACTGAATTTTTTTTATAGAAAAAGTGTCTCTGAGACATTAAATTTTTCTATAGAAAAAGTGTCCTGGAGACGCTGAATCTAAGAAAATAATTATTAACACGATTTAAGGAAAAATTATTCAAAATTTTGCTACTACAGTTAGTCAGCAGGTGCAATCAATGTACATTCATTTGAAAAGTAAAAAAAAGTTTTTTTGTTTATAATAGAGTAGAGAACAGAAATCTTCTCAAATATGTAGAACAGCGAAATGTTGGTTTACTTTTAACTTCCGACAAAAAAAAAAGGGGTGCTATAAGTTTGTAGTGTGTATCTGTGTATCTGTGTGTCTGTCCGTGTCCACGTACAGCCCAAGCGGCTGGACCGATTTTGATTTAGTTTTCTCTGTTTGAAAGGTGACTTAATCGAGATGGTTCTTAACCATGTTTGAAGAAAATCGGTCCAGCCATTTAGAAGATGTCACATCTTTTCTAGATATATCGGGGGTTTTAAAATTTTTAATTTTTGTTATTTAATATTATTTTTTCACTTAAAGTTTAAATAGTACAATTTCTTGCTTCATGTGCTTTAATGCCTGGCAATCTATTTACCTAAATATTACACTTTTAGCACAAAACTTTTGTCGGCCCCATAAATATACATTTAAAGCTTTTTACGCCTTATTATAATATGTGCGTGCTGGTTTATTTTGTTAGTAAATTAATGTAAATTATATTAAGTTTTTTTTCTGCCAACTTTTTAGGATATGCTGTTTGTTTTCTTTTTGCCATTTATTTTTTTTTTGTTCGTTTATGTACTGTGACCTCTGAAAGTACATATTTGTATAGACAGTGTCCTTGTAAGTAGGATGTTGACAAAATATTTATTTCTATCTTGAGAAAATTATTGTTTATCTTATGGCTTAAAGTTTGGGTGTTAATATTTGGTCTTTAGCTCGATGTTGTTTATTTACTTTAACATTTTGTTTTTCTTTTTGGTTTCTTGTATGGATTTGTTCTTTGGCCACAGTAGAGTTATTTTGTGGCGGAATTAAATTGCAGTAGTTTAAGGCAAGAAAGTAGAAAAAAAAGTAAAAATTCAAAACTAAAATTCTCTCTATATGGGCTTAGGGGCTTCATTCTTAATTAAAATCTATTTAAGTGAGAAATAAAATTAATCATATAGCGAAATTTTTACAAGTCTGTAATGAAAAAAAAATTCGTAATTATCTGGCGAAACATCATTCTGATTCTAAACCACATCCGTAAAGCCTTTTAATTATTTTCTGTGAGGCATACATAATACATGCTTACATGCTTATTTTTCCAAAAGAAGGTGAGGAATAAAGCTCTTGTATTTGATAGCTCTTCTTCGTGTGAATAATAAAATCATTAGCATACTTGTTAGTTATATTAAACATATTTAAAATATTAACTCATACTTTTTATTTTACCTAAATTGCTGAGAAATATTTACATTGTTTTATTCCTATTGAAACTATCAACAACAGTCTAAACTAATAAAACTTTCAACAAAAATGTCAAGCTGTCTTTATAACTAGAAAACTACTATTATACATAGAACAAATAGAAAAAAAAAACAAACAAAACACTGCGAATTTATTCATGAAATATTTCCATTTTTATATGCAAATTCCAAGCAGTGAAGAAACTGAATATACCATTACTTAACGCTTTAAGAACCCAGTGCCACAATAGAAATTTATGGTTTGTTATGCCAATCATTCGTTAAAGGGTTAAAGCATAATTTAAAACATGTCAAAATAGTTTTTTAAGGAGTTCGAAATACTTAAAATTGTTATAATAAAAGGGGAAAATAAATAAAGCTCATACTAAAGGCCTGGCTGGCATTTAATTATAAAATATGTCTAATGTATAGAATTTGTTTCCTTTTGCAAATAAACAAATGTGAACAAAATTTTGTGGCAAAAGTCTTCATATAAAAAACCACTTTTTCTATATATAAAACTGTTAGACATGAGAAAAAAAATTGTAAAGCAAATAATTTTTTTATATAAGATATAACAAAATGATTTTATTTAAGATTTAGTGTTTATTATAGGACAACTTTTCTATAGATAAATTCTCAGCGCCAGCAACAGTTTTTCCATAGGAAAACTATCTCGAAAACTCACGTTTTCTAAAAAAATATTCTGTACCAAAACACTTGCCAAAGACACTTTCCGTAGAAAATGTCTCGGTCAAAGTCTCCGTCCAGAGACACCTTGTCCATAGACAAAGTCTCTGTCAAAAAGTATTTGTACCAGAGACACTTCTTCTATAGTTAGAAAAATTCTCTAGGCAAAAACAGTTTTTCTATAGAAAAATTTCACTGGGCCAGAGACAGTTTTTCTATAGAAAAATTTCACTGGGCCAGAGACAGTTTTTCTATAGAAAAATTTCACTGGGCCAGAGACAGTTTTTCTATAGAAAAATTTCACTGGGCCAGAGACAGTTTTTCTATAGAAAAATTTCACTGGGCCAGAGACAGTTTTTCTATCGAAAAATTTCACTGGGCCAGAGACAGTTTTTCTATAGAAAAATTTCACTGGGCCAGAGACAGTTTTTCTATAGAAAAATTTCACTGGGCCAGAGACAGTTTTTCTATAGAAAAATTTCACTGGGCCAGAGACAGTTTTTCTATAGAAAAATTTCACTGGGCCAGAGACAGTTTTTCTATAGAAAAATTTCACTGGGCCAGAGACAGTTTTTCTATAGAAAAATTTCACTGGGCCAGAGACAGTTTTTCTATAGAAAAATTTCACTGGGCCAGAGACAGTTTTTCTATAGAAAAATTTCACTGGGCCAGAGACAGTTTTTCTATAGAAAAATTTCACTGGGCCAGAGACAGTTTTTCTATAGAAAAATTTCACTGGGCCAGAGACAGTTTTTCTATAGAAAAATTTCACTGGGCCAGAGACAGTTTTTCTATAGAAAAATTTCACTGGGCCAGAGACAGTTTTTCTATAGAAAAATTTCACTGGGCCAGAGACAGTTTTTCTATAGAAAAATTTCACTGGGCCAGAGACAGTTTTTCTATAGAAAAATTTCACTGGGCCAGAGACAGTTTTTCTATAGAAAAATTTCACTGGGCCAGAGACAGTTTTTCTATAGAAAAATCTCACTGGGCCAGAGACAGTTTTTCTATAGAAAAATTTCACTGGGCCAGAGACAGTTTTTCTATAGAAAAATTTCACTGGGCCAGAGACAGTTTTTCTATAGAAAAATTTCACTGGGCCAGAGACAGTTTTTCTATAGAAAAATTTCACTGGGCCAGAGACAGTTTTTCTATAGAAAAATTTCACTGGGCCAGAGACAGTTTTTCTATAGAAAAATTTCACTGGGCCAGAGACAGTTTTTCTATAGAAAAATTTCACTGGGCCAGAGACAGTTTTTCTATAGAAAAATTTCACTGGGCCAGAGACAGTTTTTCTATAGAAAAATTTCACTGGGCCAGAGACAGTTTTTCTATAGAAAAATTTCACTGGGCCAGAGACAGTTTTTCTATAGAAAAATTTCACTGGGCCAGAGACAGTTTTTCTATAGAAAAATTTCACTGGGCCAGAGACAGTTTTTCTATAGAAAAATTTCACTGGGCCAGAGACAGTTTTTCTATAGAAAAATTTCACTGGGCCAGAGACAGTTTTCCAAAGAAAAAGTCTTGGTGCTAGAAATTCTTTTCCCATAGAAAAAGTGTCTGTGTCAGAGATAAATTTTCCGTAGAAAAAGTTTTGGTGTTGGGAATACGCTTTCCGTAGAAAACCTGTCGGTCTGTTTGTCTCTCTGTCTGTGTCATTTGCTTTAAATTGTTTTTATTTTTGGCTTTTTTTTCTAAAACTGCTTTTTTATATGTTTCAATAAATGTACAAAGTTCTTATTTAAAATCTTTTGTGAACTCCTTTACCTACAAATAGACTTACCAAATAGTTTTACTAAAGGTATGTTGCTAAGTAAGTTTCTGCAGACAACCTAGAACAAAATTTGTGGATAGTAATTGCGAATTTACAATCTTAGTTAACTTTATTTTATTTCTAAATGTAGAATATTACCTCAATGGTTAAACGAATGAAGGCAGTGAGAGTGTGACTAAAATATATTTTTTTAGGTACTTTTGGATTATTTGGGTCCTGCATAATAGAAAGGAACATTTATTTCTTTTTAAGTTCTACAAAACTTATGCTTTTTTTTGCCAATTACAAAAAAATCACTGCTAGAGGATAGAAATCCCTTTGAGATAAAATTTCAAACGCAATGTTTGTCTCTGTTTCTTTTTCGATTTTTATTTTATTTAAACGAAAAAACTTTTTTTTAGTAAATGAAAAATGTACATATAAAAAGAGAATTGATTTTTTTTATTTGAAACTCTAAAACGTACGTGTATGTATTTTATTTTTATTTTTATATATTTTTTTCTTAAATGACTGTTTATGTAAGAGTTTTTGTGCATGTGTGTTAAAGTGTGTTATGTGTGTTATTTTAAGTAAAAGGGTTCCTTCAACTCCTGCTGCAATAGCACTTTTAAGTTGAGCAGATATTTGTCAATCAATTGTATAGCTTTTGCAATTTATGTAATCGATTCATTTCTATTCTATTCGATTGTATAATGTGTGTGTGCGTGTATGAGTTTAAACTTGTGCACACGTGTGTGTGTGTGTGTTTCCAGTTTAGTTGTTGTATTGTATACCGTCGTTGTTTGTAGTTGTGTGCAAGTAAGTCAATACACTCAACACAAAGTACAGGTTTACATCAGCTTTAAACTGGATGTATTTTTTTTTGCTCTCTGGATTATATATACATTTGGTTTATTTTGTTTTATTTGTTCCTTTCTTTCTTAAATTTTAGTTTATTTTCATGTATAAGACCACAGAAAAGTAAAGAGAACTAACAAATATTGTGCATTGTACTTAAGTTAAAGGAAAATTGTTAAAACTATATTACTACATTACATACACACATACAAGGTAAATGTTTTTCTATTTTATTAAGAAAATCCAGCATCTACTCGTATAATACGAGGGTGGCTGTTGGAATAGTGGCAAAACTGATAAATGACTGTTTAGGAAATGAAAAAGAGGCGAAGCTTACATTCAACACTTGCTTTTGTTTTTGGATAATTCCATTGTGACGGGTGTGACCACGATACTAAAACTTTTTGCTGTATTTCAAAAACAGCGTGCAGTTGCCCAGGATGTTAAACTTAACAACATTTGCTATGAGATAGACACTGAAAGCACATGAATTCTGTGACGGATGTGACCTTTCAAAACTCAGTTTTAGCATATACTCTGTAAAATATTCCTTAGAGCGCACCTAGTAATTTTGGTGTAGTTAATTGTTCAAAGTATTTTTACAATTATCATATAAGTATAAAATAATTATTTCCTGGAAAAGGCCCAATTTTTCTTAAAAGAAAAATTTTTTCGAAAAAGAGACGGGTGTGTAATGCCTTTGTGTGATGGGTGTGACCTGGTATAAACACTCGAACAGTTTGAAGAAATAAAACTATTTATGGGCATCATTCATACAATCAATATTATATAAAGGTAAGCTGATAAGAACCTTTTTGATGGACTACAAGAAAGGTTACGTTCAACTTTAGTGACCACCAATTTTTGAATTCATTTAAAACTCTTTGCATGTTATTTTCATCACATTTTTCTCTGTCTCCTCTTTTGTTTTTTTTTCTTCTCTTTTTTCTTTCTTTTATTCTTTATTCATTATAATTTTCTAAGCCTTTCTTTTTTCCCCTCTTTCTTCTCTAAACATAAATAGAGTTCACATGTTTCTTTATTTTCTTTAAGTTTCTTCCTTCCTTCCTTCCCGTTTTGAATTTTTGACATGCATTGAAAAACTAGCACTTCAGCGTTGATGTGACGGGTGTGACCAAATATTTCCTATAGCTAATTTTTTCAAATACTTAAAATCGATATTCCTCAAGCTTTATTTTATTATTAATGGAAAGTGTCAAGCATTTTTTATGTACAATAATAATTTTACTGAGTTTTTTAAATGTTTACTGTGACGGGTGTGACCGAAAATTTTAATATACCAGTGACTCTACAAAATTCTCATTTTAAGACATTCAAAGTCGAAATTTCAACAAAAAGAAAACTAAAATATATTTGTTTGAGTAATGGTATAAAAGAGCAGAGCGTGATGTATATGTTTGTTTCAAAACGTCTCCAAACTGACAAACAAAATTTTTTTTATAAAAATTTTATTTTTTAACGTGTACATTAGTTAAAGATTCAAAAAATAATTTTGATAGATTTTTAAGCACTTCTTTAATATTGTTTCACAACAACAACTGTTGTGTGTGCAACAACTTTTTAGTTTTTGTATTATCTATTACATATTTCTATCTGTCTCACAAACTCAAAAGTTGCTTAACAAAACTTGGTGTGTGTGAACCCAGCATCATCCTTTGTGACAAACTCTTCAATAAAAGCTGCACATGTATTGCTGCGACATTCCAGTTGTAGTTTTTTTTTTTGCATACAAAAGAAAGATGTGCAATAATAGAATTTTTACTCAGAACTGCCATCATTGTATAAGACAAAAAAATATGTATACCTTAAAGTATGCTGTATTTATTTTATTGACTTAAAATTTCTTTTCTTGAGCTTAAAGTTGGCAAAAAAAATCGAGAAAATAAGAGAACTGTCCTAAGGTTTCGATTTTAGGTAAGAGTCCTTAAAATTGCTTTGCTTTTTTGCATTCTCTGTAAAAAAATATTGATATAACAGTTTTCTTCCTGAGGGTAAAGTGATCGCAGCAAATATAGTTCAGTTTGCCAATTACTTTGAGAAAACTCTTTTTTCGATAAATCTTTAAAGTAACTTTAATGCTTAATACCACAAAATGTCTTAATACCATTGCCTTAAGTAGTTAAAAATAGAGTTTTTATACAAGTTTGTTTTACAAACCCTTTGTCAATCAAAATAATCCTTCAGAAATAATTCTTATAATGTTTGGCCTATTATTTAATGCAATTCCTGGCCTAGATTTTTATTTTTCTGCTCTTATATCAGATGTTCCTTTCACCCTGTTTTAAGCAATCGAATCCACAAAAAAAATACAATGAAACGACTTTATTATCATTATACCAAATACTCAAACAAAAACTGACACCTAAAAGTATGCTGTGTTACGAAGTAAAGACAAGAAAAAACAGAAAGAGATAATTTCAGCTGGATACCAGCAAATAAGAAATATGTAATGGCAATAAAGTAATAAACGATGTTTTAACACACCAAGTCCACAATCCTAAAGGAAGCCCGACAAAGACACAAATGCACAAATCACAAAATAAATATGGTAAACAAAACTTTTTATAGCATACTTTTGGGCTACTGTTTCGAATATTAACAATATTTGTGTTAGGGAGCATTTGGCAAGTTTTTTTGCTTAAAAAAACTTATTTTAAAGCATTTCTTAAAGCCATGTTATTTTTTTTGTCAAGCATACTTTTAGGCTTCTGCTGTTGTTCGACCATAAAATTCACAGCCTATTTGCAGGAGAATGCTGTACTTTTAATAGCTTTTTTGTATACGTTGTGTTTTGTGTTCTTTTCTCTCCCTGTTTTTTTTTTGGTTTATTGTGACTGTTAAGCTGCTTTTTTGGTAGTCATTCTTGGCTGTGCTCATAGAAATAAATAATATAATAAGCTTTCCTAAATGTATTAATGTAAATCGTTTAACAATAATGTTGTATTTTATTGTGTTATGGGTTTTTTTCTCTTATTGTTTGCTAAAAGGCCTCAAGTACCTGCTATTTTTCTACTCACTGTCATTTCGATCAAAAATACCATTTGCTTATATTGCAAAAAAAATAGCACTTGGTGTTCTTTTTTAATGGTTTTATATACCAATTGCTTTTTGATATTGTGGTATTTTGGCAGCTGTTATTTGCTATTTACTTTTTGGCACTTGCTTATTTTGATTATTTTCTTTTAACAATTATAATACAATTTGCATTAATTCTCATTTTTAGTAATTGGTTTCGTGTATTGTTTTGCGCTTTTATTGCTGCAAACATTTAGTTCGAGTTAATTAATATCATTTTAATAGTTTTTATTAATGAAGGCGTATTAGGAAAATGATATGCAGTACTAAATTAATTTCTTTCTTAAAAGTAATATCGGTTATCTTCCAAAAGCGCCAAGGAAATCGGTTTATTGGTCTTAACTTTAGTTTTGAGATAGTCACATTAGCAAAATTTCAATTTAGGCCAACTCCTCTGGAGTTAAAATTCTCCAGGGAACTGAAGCCAGCGAGTGACATTTTTTGGCTTCAATGCTTGCACTAATTAATTTTTTTTAAGTATTTAATGTTTGTTCTTAGTATTAATTGCGGTCCCCAAAAAGGCTTTACAGCGACTATACTACTAATAGGCATGTTACCTTCCCCGCCCGCCTTTAAATTCACTGTTTTCATGCTGTCATTTAGGCAAGCATAACCAAGTATCGCATAAATTATATAAACAAATATAATTATTAATGCAAGTGGAATCTTCCAAACCTCTTAATTCAATGTAATAATATTTAATGGGCGTGTTTCCGCCCATTTTTATAAATGCAAAATCGTGCCGTCTTAAGAGCCTAAAAATATGCCAGTTTTTGTAAGAATCTAATGTGCAGAAGTTTGGCAAATGTTATATTTAATTTTAATGGGTGTGGCACCGCCCACATTTTTTAAAGTAGAACAGTTTAAGTGTAGGATCTAACAGTGTATAACAAGTGTTTAAAGGTGTAGGAATAAGTAAACTTGCAACATAAAATTTATTGGGCGTAATCAATAAAAGGCTAATAATATAAATGGCATGAAAAAAAATAAATTTTTTAAATTATTTGCAGCAAAAAAACTCAATTTGGAATAACTTTAAAATAGCAAAGACTTCTACTGAAATGATTGCAGCAATGAGTGATATGTTTCTATGTTTTCCAAATGCATTTTTGTGCCATTTTTTTACGCTTTGTCGCGCTTTTCTCCTACCTTTTGACAGTGTAACCTGTCACCTTTTTTTCGGTCAACAAAATAAGGGAGTTATGAAGTAAGTTAGTTAAAAAATTATGCTGCACATTAGCAGATGTAACTAAAAAAATTATTTAAATTATGTATATTTTTTATTTATTTATTTATTTATTTATTTATTTAACGTACTATACAAAGTATGGTGTTGCACAAATACGGGCGGAGTAACTAAGACCAAGTATATTTTTTATATATTTTTACGATTAGTTAAATGTAATATTTGAGTTCTGAGTGTTTTTATTTTTTCTTAAGCATGATATGCATCCAAAATTTTTCTTTTGCTTGCATATCAATGCAGAAATCACTAAACCTTGGATTAGTGAATTTTCTGGAATAGCTTAGAATGATTTAATGTCTTAAATATTTTAAAACTAATTATTGAATTTAGTGATTAAATATAGTAAACTTTTCCTTTACTCTCACTTGTGTTGATCTGTTTAAAAAAACATATAAAAACTGATTTTAAAACTGGTTAAACAATCAAACCGGAAATAAAAAAATTACCCTAATCAGCTCAATAGTGCGTTTTTCGAAAAAAGCCCCACCACATATAAAAACCCAGTTCCGAACCGGTTAAAAAATATCTTATATTTGACCCTGCTAATGTAGTTTGCAAGGGTAAAATGAATTTTCAAAATCGGTTTAGCGGTAGGCGCGTGAAAGCGTAACAAACAAACTCACTTTCACATTCATAATATTAGTAAGAATTTTGTTCTCATTCAAGTGATGGATTTTTTTTGTTTGTTTTTTAAATAGAAGAAAAGTAAAATTTTCTCATCTTTTTATTTTTTCTGGACAATTTATTAGAAAATTGTTTTCATAAGAGTAACCAATTTTACACTGAAAAAAAAAAAAAATTGAGAATTCGTAAAAAAATTTTCGTTAAATTGGGACACCACTGTATTTTTTAATATAAACTTTTTAACATATCTATAGATTTCTTGTGTTCTATCTGAATTATGTGTTGTATAAGTAAGTGTAAATAATAACGTATCAAATGAAATGGGAAACGAGAATTGTTTTGATTTAACTTATTACAAACTACTTAAAGCTTTGTGCGAACAAACCTGAAATTTTCCATATATAATTACAATAGTCTTGTTGACTACTGTTTGCTCTTTATTCATAATGCAAGTGCTTGCTAAAAATATTTTTACATGAAGGAGTATTTGATCAAAAATACAAAGGACTTAGTTTATTTAGTTTAAATACTTTGTTCACAAGCAATGTCTTAAGCCTGGAACAATGCACCGAGTTTGGCGGATCACTGAAATAAAGTCATACGTTATCAGCTGAATTTGCCTTGTTTCTCAACTAATTGAAATATAAGGACATAATTGCACCACACTGCGTTGGCAATAAAGCCATATATACTTATTTCAGAATTAATTGAGTAATAATGCTATTTTGGCTTATTACTTCTAACTTTGTTGCAATGAGCCGACGAAAATCGGTACATCGTGCTAATAGTGTGATCCAGGCTTTAGTTATTCATTGCTCAATCTCAAGGCCTCGAGTTTCTATCAAAAGTGGAGAAAAATATATTAAAAAAATTCTAAACTCAAAAAAACTTTTATGAAGTTGTTTTGAAAGTAAAAAAGTCCTTTTTGACTTCCCATTAGCCGCCTACTACAAAATATAATCTCTACTACACATCCCTTTTGTCTACTTATTAAATGAACTTTTTGTATGCAAACGCTGATAAAGCTTTTCCCTTAAACAAACCTTGTGCATGTAAACACAGAAGACAAATTATACTAAAAAATTTCAAAGATACTGCAGCCAAAAAGAAAATAGAAATTCTCCAAAAAATAAAAATTATAATCAAAATATAATTTATTAACATGCTTAAACCACATGCCAAAAGTAGAGCAACAGCGCGAGTTTTCTAAAAAACAAAATTGAAAAAAAAATTTTTTTCAAAACATTTGGAAAGTAAGAACTTTTGAAGATGTTGTAGTAAAACCAGAAACAACATATACAAATAAAGCAAAAAACTTTTGCCGAAGAATAATTAAGAAAAAGGAAAATAAATAAAAAAAGAAATAATAAAACTGCAGATATTTTATACAGTTTTGAGCAGCAGCAAAAAAAAAACCAGATGAAAATTCTACAACTTTTGGTTGGAAATTTTTCTTTGCAGACACAGACATTTGCAACACATGCTCAAACACACAACGCGGTATCGGGCGAGAATTCTTATACGACACAAAAATTATTCGAAATTGCAAGGGGAAAAGGAAACAAAACTCATGAAAGTACGAAAATAAAAAAAAGTGTTTAAAGGAAAAATTTTAAAATTTAACCACAAGCTTTAGCTTTAAGAGAAAATTTATAAGTGTATTTTTTTTAATAAGGCCTTATTATACATATATATGCTAATGTTTGCCAGTATTATTTATTTTTATTGCAGTAAATTAAAATTTAAAAAGCTTAGCTTTAACAATTTTAAAATTTTGTATTATGTATAAAATTATACTTGAAGAGCTTTAAAGCTTTGCCAAATAAGCTAAAATTTTGCTCTAATAATTTTGTTCTTGAAAGGAGATGTACAAACAAACTTTTTGGTTGGCTGTTATTCAATTTTCCAATTAAAATTTTTTGTTTTCCCTATTATTTGCTATTATGTAGTTGGAATTGTTCCCTGGCAAAAATTTCATCCGGAATTTTGTTCATGATTGCTATGATTGTTACTTAAGAAATAAATGCCTCTTATCGTGGTTGGCTTATTTCGTCCTCTTCTACGACGTTTTTATAATATATTAAGTACCTTTTAAACAACTTGTCTTTAATCTGTAACCAAATTGTCGCAGTCGAAATCGAAATATACCGTGAACCACCCTAATACAAATATTTAACAGAAAAACACCTTTGTCAACAATAAGAAAGATACAGATATTATTAGCTAAATAACATAATACACAAGCTTTCACACATAAAAGAGGATGTTGGAGTAAATAATTAAAATATAACATCAACTCCTTATTAAGAAATGTACAACCACACAAACACATAAGCCGAAGCAGCTGCCAGTCACAAAATCCAACAACTATAAAGCTTCAAAACACTTGCTCTATTGTCATCTTACATACACAGGAAGTAAATGAACGAATTGAAAGTCCCCGTCCAGAGTTGCAAGTTTTGTTGCAGCAATTCTTGAGTTTACATGTGAGAGTTGAGAAGCTTGAAGAGGTGTGACAATTTTTGTTAATTTATACATATTTAATTTAATTTTATTTCTTCGGTTGTATGAAAAACATAACATTAAAAAAAAACTAAACAGAATAATCAATTTTTCAGGGTCTATTATTATGGTGCAATAATTGCAAAACTTGAATTTCATATTAAGGACACTAATAATGCCATTTCAAAGCAGAATTTAAACAAATTGAGGCAACAAAAATTGCAAATATGTTCGGGGACTAACTCGCACCAAAGTCGCGAAAAACCGAAAGCTACTGAATGTGCTGTTGCTTCTGCTGTTGTTTCTCGATATTGCTTTATGTAAGCTTAATGTTACGCATAAAAAGTGCGATGCATTCACTAAGCGGACAGTGTTATGTAAACAACAGCAAAGTTAACATCGCGGTATTTCAGCACTGCATAAGTTAACTTTGTAGGTTGAAATGTTTGGTGGTCTCATTCTCCAGTAATTCGAGATGCATTCAGTATTACCCCAATGCTAAGTAAATAAAATATTTTGATTATACAAGAACTTTATGCCGAGTCGGATATTCGTCTGCGAGAATTTTGTTTTAGATCAAAGAAAACTTGCACACGTTTCTCGTAGACGAATATTCCACTAGACATACGGGTGGCGTTGGCTGAAGTAGTTAGCACGTTGAGTACAAAACCGCAGGTCCTGGGTTCAACCCCGGTATCCAGCAGTCATTAAATAACAACACCATGTATTTACATATCTGATGTGCATTAGTGTCTCTTTGTATCAATTGTTGTAGGAAAGTTCAAGTGATGAAGGCATAGTTACTGGTCACTGAACTATACCGACTTCAGCAGATGCTAGTCGTAATGTAACATCAAGACGATTTCCTTCGTTCTGTAGCAAAATTATCGGCGAAGTAAAATAACCCATAAAATGGCTACTAAACGTACACTGGGGGAAAATATGCAACTTAAAAATTAGATCGTGTCACATTAATTCAATAATTTTCAATATAATAGAAAATGATATCTTCTAAACGACTAGACCAATTTTCTTCAAACATAGTTAACAACCTTCTCGATCAAGTCACCTTTCAAACAGAAACACAGACACACATTACAAACTTATAACACCCCTTTTTTTGTCGGGGATTAAAAATAAATAAAATTAATAAATAAATACTGTAAATTAATATTTTTCGACAAGAAATTTCAACATAACTAGACTTTCGTTAAAATTTCTTATTAATTCAATATGGCTTTTATTGATTTTAAGCTGTTTTTTTCTCTAGGTGTAGGCTCGATAACTTAATATGCCTAATTGACACCAGAGGCGCTGCAACACCGCATTATTAAAAAAAAAACGTGCAAAAAGCATAGTGGTAAAATAACGAAGCTTTCCTGTATCTTTTCCTTCACCAACTGTCTTCACTATTCACTCACTATTCCTTTCCTAAAAGAAGGTAACACTTAGTGATAGTAGTAGGCATTCACTGCGTGATTGTCACTTCTCTTCTTAAAAAAATACGGGTGAATGTTTTTAAATGGAAGAAAACATTCGAAGATTGCTTCGTCTAACACTTTTAATGCTGTTGTTTTTGCAATTGTTTTATGTGCTTTCACTACAGATGTAAAAATTTCATGATTTGTTATGCGTGAGTCATGCATTAGACACGTGTGAGTCACGCATGAGTCACGCGTAATCACGCGTAATCATGGTTACATTTGTATATAAAAATGGTTTTAAAAATTAACGTGTGTGACTTAAGGAAACTTTCTGAGGCATCCAAAATCAGTCAATGGCAGGCAATTTTCCAATTTGCTTGTGTTGTTCGTTAAGCAGCGTTTATATGCATTTTGTTCCTGCTTCCGTATTTCTTATATAAAAAAATTATGTTTATTAATTAATTAATTAATAACTGCTTTGCACAGCCAAGATATTGGTGGAAAATTCAATTTTTTTTAAGAGTGCCTTCATTGTTTTAGTTCTGAAGACATAGAAAAATAAAAACTTTTTTGTAGCGTGGTAGTGGTGGTACCTGCCTCTCTTCTGTGTGAACATGCAGCTTGTTGTAAGAGCTACCCATATAAAATTTGTTGACCCTCAATATCGTAGTTGTGGAGGTATGAATGCATTCGCGAATAAAAGTCCTTGGACACCACTGTGCAAAGTAAACAATTTGTATATTAAAAGACTTATGGCCATTATTACAACTTAAAGTTAGTTAAAGGTAAGATTTTGTTAGACGTATAAAATGCTATTCATTATTATAAATTTAACTTAACCTACCAGGGAGGATACATTTGTCCTTAACTTAGCGCTCCCTTTAGGTTAAGCTAAACTTGTACTGATGAAAAATTTTTTATATGTCCGATAAAATCCTACTTTTAACTAACTTTAAGTTGTAATAATGGCCCTTAAGGTTTTAGTTTTAGTTTTATTAGCATATTTATTAAAAGCAAATATTTTAAAGGAATTTAATATGCATTAATTGTACTTATTTGTGCATTAAATTAATTAATTAATTCACCATATAAAAATTTCTTTTTGAAAAGCTTTAAATTTCGAAAATTCTTTATTAAACAAAATAATTAAAAATTTAATTTTTTTTTAGTTTTCTCTAAATATAATTTTTGAAAACTCATAATTTTTTTTATATATTTCATTTGAAAGTTTTAACACCACTACCACTGCACCGCACCTTCAACATCCAATGAAAAAATACTTGTTTCAGGCAACTTGCAAAATTATTATTTTTTTTTAGTTTCTTCTCTTATAATTTACAGCAGCCAGTCAGAGACAAACTTTTTCCAGTTCAAGCAAAAGAAATGCCAAAAAAAACAAAGAAATTATTATTAATATTTTTATTTTAATGTTTGCTTGTTTGTTAAACTACAAGACTAACTTAAAAAATATTTATGTATTTGTATTTATTTTTCTCTCAATGTAGATGTTATTTTGTCATTTACACAAAGTTTTGTTTGTGTTATATTTGTTGCTATTACCAAAAAAATATCTGATAAAAAGCCATGAGACAGACGACTACAAACTGCCACCCACAACTGTGACAATAAGTTTGCTTTTTATTATTTCACTTTGCGGTAAAATAATTTGCACAAATTCCAATACTGTGGTTTAATAATGACAAACAAATTAGTTGTAAAATTAAGGAAGTAATACGGGGTAATGGAAGGAATTTTAAAACTAATTAAAAAAGAAAAAGACATAGTTTGCCAAAAACATAAGGAAAGTATTTGTTTTAATTATACCATATTTTTTTAAAATACTTGTACTTGCATTGTATGACAAAAAAGTTCAAATTATTACGCAAAATTTTGCTGGAAAGAGTAGAACTTTTAAACTTAACTTTTTTAAGCGTTTTGTGCATGAGTAAATACTTTTCCTATAAAAAACAGCTCAAAGAAAATAATTAAATTTTCACTTATCAGGTTAATTGGGTATACCAATACAATGGTAGTATTGTATATAAAACAATGTCCTTGAATGGTGCCTGGGGACGGCTTTCGCAAGTGTTCACGCAATTCAGCAGTATTTGAAAAACTGCCAGCAAAACAGCAACAGCACTAAAAAAAAAACTGTTTTTGCTGTGCTGCGAAAAGTTTATATATTTTTTGAAACCTTGTTTAAACATGCCTGCAGCTAAGTTACAGTACAGCTACATCGCCCGTTGTTGATGACTGTTCTGTTGCCTTTACTGCGAAATTTCAAACAGTTCAGTCCAAGCACAGTTTCAAAAGTTCGTGGTACAGTTTATGCTATAACTGCCATGGCTATGAATCATCGTTTGTTTGTTGTTGTTGTTGTTGTTGTTGTTGTTCTTATTGTACTTACTTTTTTAAGAAGTTTAGGCTAGCTAAAACAAAGTGACAGCAAAACCAACAGTCGTATTTTGTGTGCTGTTGCTGTTGCTTTGACTTTAGCTGCGATAATCTTCACAGTACAGCAAAAGTTAAGTTAAATTTTTTTTCGTTTAACAACACAGTCGGCAGTCGTTCGTTCGTTTTTTGTTTTGTGCTTTTGTTTTGGTATGGGCTTTGAAACTTTTGGCAGTCACAGCACAGTCAATGCAAATGAAATAAAAAAATTTAAGTGCCTGCTTTTCAGTGTTCACAGTGCACCGCACTTGTTCCAGTGAAAAATTTTGATGCCAGTGTTCACTATAACTGACAGAAAAGTTCATCCTAAGCGTTACGGACGCATAAATCGACTGAAATTGTATAACACTTCAAAATTCATCGTTGCCAAATCCGGTCATTTTAGTTATTATGAAAATCTAAATAAAACTAAAGTAAGAAAAAACTTACAATGGGCCTTATTACGAGTGTCGTATTACGACTTCGACTACGACGATTTTGTACTAGACCAAAGAATATTGCAACATTTTTTCTTCATTCTATTACAAAATCCTCGTAGTCGAAAAACGACACTCGTAATTAGGGCCAATATGTCTTTTAATATCACTTAAAACCATAAGTTTTATATTTATATTATACTAGTACATTTTCTAAATCAAGCAGTAAACGTTTTCGAAACGTTTTTTTTTAGCAAACATTTCAATTGTGTTCATTATTTTGTTTTCCGGCTGCGTATGTTTAAAATAAAGTAAACTACTCGTATGTGCTTTATGCCAAAACACACAATCGTTCTCTTTTTTTTATCCAATGCAAATTACATAAAACGAAACGAAACGTTAATTTTATTACAGTTTGGTACTCTGGCATAAAGTTTTATTATATGTTGCCTATGTTACGGCGCTAAAAAACAGTTTTTAAGATGAACTTTTGAAAGCTATTTTTATTTTTGCCAAAACATGAAACGTTTGCTAAAATAATGGATGTATTGTAAATAAATTGTTTTTCATATGTTTGTTATTATTCACTGCTTTCCCATCAATTTGTTTGCTGGGTATTTCTTGCAAAACTGTTGCCTACTCTTAGGATCTTATTAAAGACATTTTATTGCCAATTTACAAACATTCCATTTTGTTTATCCCTAAATAATCTGGCAAACATAAAACTAAGCTTACTTAAATCGTTTGGTTGAAAGCAATAGAACAACAAAACTTCTAAGCACAATACTTTTTCAATGCAACACTGTTAAATCGTTCTGGACTTTATATCCTTCTGCAAAATATTATAAAACAAACTTGGAAAAAACACACACAAAAAGAATTGTAACTTTTTTTTTTAAATGCTTGCTTTATTTGAACGAAAATAGAGGTTTCGGTAAATACATTTCAAGTTTTGTTTTTATTTTTTGTTCCTTTTTTCGCTTCTGTTCTATTCTTTTGTATGCGCACACATTTGTGCGTGTAACAAGTTGAGGCCGGGTTCTTAATGAATGAAATGGCAAAGCATGGTTGCAAAGCATGGTTGCATGGTTGTGGAGAGGGGTAAAGGAAAGAGAAAGTTGAAATTCCTTCACACATTTGGTTAACATAAAGCCAGAGTATGTATGTATTATATCAAGTATTTAAGAAACAAACAAAAGTTAATTCTTTGTATTTTCTTCAAAATTTCAATTTTTTCTTGCTGTTGTCGCATTTTTATCCTCTTTTGTTTGATATACAATACAAATATTTGTCACACGTTAAACTTTTACTTTATTATGGTTATGTGGGTGATAATCTTAATGAATATACGTAAATCTATACAATACAAAGGCATCTTTTTTGCTTGTTAAAATAAATTAAAAAAAAAAAGAATTTAATATCATTGTTATAAAAGTACAAACATGCATGGAAGTTTCTAAGTCTATAAAGTTGAAAGATTCTTGTTTGTTTTCTTTTTATAACGCATTAGTAGGAAAATGGAAAAATTCTTAAAATGTAGTCTACTTCTAGGGGATGTAAAGATTTTAAATGCTATGTAACCCAAAAGAGCATTAAATTTCTTAAATTAAAGAAAAACAAAGTTTTTTACAATATCTCAATACATATTTATAATTTAATGAATCCATAATAAATGCAGGCTTTCTCCTTGCAGCAATATTTATATTTCATATTGTTTTTTTTACAGTGTTGAGGCTGGTACGGAGTATGTTAAAAAAACTTACGGAAACTCACGTTGGAAAATTGGATAAAAGAATTTCCGTTTCCTAGTACGGATTTCCAAACGAAAAGTACACGGAATTTTTGAAATTTATTGCCTATCTTAGGGATGTTACAAATTATAAGTAAAGGCTTTTTTCAGTCAACTGAAACAAAAATTAATGTTCAAACAATGAATGTTGAGGGTATCCCTAATATTCCTTATTTTTAGCATAAGATATACGTACCGGCTTAAAGCCCGGTATAAATTCATAACATCCCTAAGATATGCAATAAATTTAAAAAATTCTGTATACTTTTCTTTTGCAAGTCATTACTAGCGAAAGGAAATTTCTTTATGAATTTTACCAACCTGAATTTTTGTATTGTTTTTTACAGCCGTACCAGCCTTTAAAATATAATTATTGTTGGTGATTTTTTAACCGATCCCAAAGAAGGAGAGGTTATCATTCATCTGTTTGTATTTTTGAATATGTGTTACTTTATCATTTTGCAATTTCTACACGGATTTTAAATATCTTGGTTTTCTGTCTGAGAGGGTATAGTTCCATAATGCCAAGTTCTTAAACACGCCCATTATATATTTTCCTTTGATTTTATGTACTTTTACTCATACGATTGGTACGAATTTTAGCACACACCTTCAGCTGTCGTAATGATAAAATCTTGAACTTAAAAAATGGGCGGAGCCACGCCCATTAAAATTACATATTATATTTCATTTTAGCACGCGCCATAAACTCAAGAAGTAAAAGTTTCTGGGATATTAAAAAGTGGGCGGAGTCACGCCCATTAAAGTTTACTATCAAATTATAAGTACTTCTAATTATTAGTTTTCCATGAAATTTGGCAAACAGCTTTGTCTCTTGGAACGCTATAATCTTGTGCTTAACAAAGTGGGCGTGGCCATGCCCATTAACACTTAATATCGTAATTCAGATGGTTCTGCTTGAGCGATTCTTATAAAATATTATACGCAACTTCAGCTCTGAAAATAATGATATCTTGCTCCTAGAAAAGTGGGTGGCCCACTAATATTTTCCAAAGTGGGCGTGACCACTTTCCTAAATAATTTAAATTAATACTAAATAGTTAAAAAAAATTAATAAAAATATATAGCCTTATTTTCGATTTAATCGTAAGCGGCAAAAGTTAAAGTTTTCAGGAGAAGGTTTTGTTAAAATATTCAAAGATATTTTTGTACGTAAATTGTCGCTTACAATAAAATTTTACAGCCTGTAGCTTAAAAGTTAATAACAATTTTATCATCTTTATAATTTTAAACTATGGATAGGGCAATAATATTCTAATTTTAATAAAAAAGTATATTTTCGATAACATGTCGCTTGCGATACAATCGAAAATAAGGCTCGATATATACATATTTATGTATATAAAATTCTCGTGTCACGGTGTTTGTAAGTGAACTCCACTGAAACGACTTGGTCGATTTTTATAAAATTTTGTATATGTAATCGATTGGTTTGAATATATTTTTCACACTTCTAAGTGGGCTGTGCCACGCCCATACGAACGAAATATCTTATATATTGAAAGCTATAGGAGTCAGAGTATTAAAATTTTTTATGGACTTTTTTGAGAGAAATTAATTATAAATTAATTATTATAATTATAAATAAATTATAATTAATATATGTAAATCGTATATCTTGAAAGCTATAAAGCAAGAGTCTTCAAATTTTATACGGACTTTTTTGAGAGCGAGGTGCGAAGTAATTCAAGATATTAATAGAATAGGACCTGGGGAAAGGGCAACCGCCATACAAAGTTATTAGTAATAATCTTATATATTGAAAGAGTCTTTAAATTTGCTATAGACTCTTTTGAGAGCGAGGTACGAAGTAGTTCAAAGCATTGGTAGAGTAGGTTAGAGGAAGGCGCGCCCACCATACAAAATAATTAATAATAATCTTGAAAACTATAATAGCAAGAGTCTTCAAATTTGATATGAGTTAATTTGAAAACAAATCATACAAGTATTCAGCCCTGTTTGTAAGCCAATCGATTTGAAATCGCACGATTTTAGATAACTAACTGCCACAACAGAAATATTTTTTAAGATTTTTTTTAAATATTTTTATTACATAGATTCACAAATACGAGTATCATATCTGAAAGAAAATTATCGTGTATGATTTTAAACATATCTCGATTTCGGTTTACTGAACAAAGCCGATTAATTATAATAAATTTAAAATAATAAATTTTTGGTGTTTTGTTATTTTTATATTCCATCATTGTTCACAGCTCTCCCTGCATCTATCTTTCATAAACCACATTCTCCCACTCTTACACTATGAGTTAGTTATTATTTTCTACCCTATAAATTCCCTAAATATACTTTAAGTGACAAAACAACGTTTGCGAATGTCAACTAATTATTTAATATTATTTCGGAGGGAAATGGAGAAATGGGAACTAGAACTATAATCTGCAAATAGCAAAAACATGGTGCGAGATATGATTAATGAAATAATACCAAAATATGAGGAATTTTTCACAAATGGTTGGTTGTCAATTTCAATCATCTCTTTTTTTTAATATTAATATTTTAATCTATATTGTATTTATCTCTTTCTTTCTTTACAGCTTATAAAAATCTACAATAAAATTCTAATACAAAAAATATTATTAAAAAAAATTTACATATAATTAAAGCAAACACTTGATACAAAAAAAGAAATATCAATCAATACCTTTTTTTTTTGGCTTTGAAAAAAAGCAGAATGTTTAATTAAGTAGAAAAAAATTATTTTATCATATATTTTATTTGCCCCGCAAACCTTAAAAAGAGAGTATGCAAACAGGTAAAAGGCCAGCCTAACTAACGACAACAATTTCTTCTCTCCTCAAATTTATTATTTTCACGCTCTGCTACCAAACCCCTTTAACAACCAACAACCAACAACAACCAACAATAACAACAACAACAACAACATCAACGACAAAACACCCACACACACACATTTTGTATTGCTGGTATTACGTTGACAACACATTCCATGGCTGTTACTTGGAATAAACGTCGATGAAATTTTCTTTTTGACACGTTGACAAATTGAATTTTTACTATTTCCCTTGCCACACTACGTTTATTGTTGCAATCCCTATTTGTGGGCTGTACAACAAATATTATTACAACTACAATAATAATAATAATAATAATAACAACAACAATAATAATAATAATGGATTTTATTATATTAAATATTGCGTGACACATGTCATAAATATGTTTTACCATCACTACTTTTTTGGTTGAAACAAAAATACTATATCCCCCTCTTTATTTTTGTTTAAAATTTTTTTGGGAGGGAAATCTACAACAACACAAAACCAAAAACATACATTCGACAAAAATCAATCAATTCAAATCATTTAATGTTTTTGCTGCAATGCTGCTAATGATGATGATGATGACATCGCATCTCTTAACCCATCTTGTTATATCCGATGATTTTCGGCTTAAACACTTGAACAATCAAATAATTTTAATCAACGACTGAAATCTACTGCTACTACGACCACTACAAAAAAATAACTTTTTAAATAAAATTTTCATCAAACACTTAAAAAAAAAAATACATATTATACAAATTGAATTTAATGCCGCTAAACTTTATTATTTATTTAACTCCGCGCTATTCATTTCATTTAAATCAAATCTTTTCTCATGCTGCAAACCCAAAGAAGGCTTGAAATTACCCCTAACATTAACTAACGCAAAAAAACGATTTTCAACGATTTATTTTTATAATAAAACACTTTTTACTAGCCATAGAGTAAGTCTAGTTAATTAAAGCCAACTTCGGGCAATTGTACAAATTTCTGTATATACCAGAGAAACAAAAAACAAAATAAATAAATAAATAATAATCTTCCATATACATATATACATATACAATTTGCTACAATATTTGTTGCACTAACACAAAAAGGTTGTTTGTTGTACATATAGTTTTTAAACAGAAAACAAAATTAAAATAAGACGTCCGCAAAGCGACGGAAAGAAGAAATTTCTGTAGCATCTTAAGCCTCCCCATTTCATCCTCTCTGTGTGGGTGTGTGAGTGTGTGTGTATTTACGCTTAAATTTGTCTGTTGGTTGGTTGTAAATAAAATGGGGCTGCACATGGCAGCATTGCCAACAGCAGCCAATTTTGTTGCAGTAACTCTCCTAATATTGTTGATCTGGACACCACTTGCCATAAATGCAGTCCGTGAGTACAAAACATCTTTTTTATTTTCAATATTTTTAATTTTAAGCTTAAAAGTAATTTTTATAAGGAATATAACAAACGAAAATTTTTATTTACATGTTAAGTTATTAAGAATAAGATTTTTTTTCCTGAAAGCTTAAAACTATGCTTCATTTTATATAAAAAATATTTAAATAGCAAATGAAGTACAGTCAAATCCCGATAATTCGTAATCGCAAGAGACCGTCCATTTCTTACGAATTATAGTGGTTTTCGATTTAGCGGTGGTTCGATTTAACGGGGTTAAAATAATATAAATACGAATTAACGGGGTTTTTAAATTTATTTACTAAATTTGTTGTTTTTGTAACACCGACAGAGTTTTATGCGTGCGCTTTGACATTTTTCTTTATTATTCATGTAAAAAACTGATCTTAAAAAAATAAACACACACACAAACAAAAGCAAAAACCAACCCAAAAAATGTCATTAAACAAAACATCATTCTTTCCATATTTCTGTTGTTTATATTACGAATTATAAGTGGTAGTTAGCAAAAAATTACGATTTATAAGAGATAAAGGAGATTTTATTTGAAAAAAAATTACGAATTATCGAGGGGACCAAAATGTATGGAAATTTTACGAATTAACGAGATTTTTTCAAGGGACCGACTGTTTATTACGAATTATCGGGAATTACGATTTCTCGGGGTACGAATTATCGGGATTTATTATATACGGTTTTGTTGGTGGCTCGCGGCCACAAAAAATTGCATAAACGTAAAAAAGATTCGTGCAACCCACTCTTTGGAAATAATAACAGCATATCTCAAAAACTAAAGCCAAATTCTAGTTCTTCTCCCCCAAAGTAGTTACCCAATAAATCATTTTTAGTTGTAGGACCAAAAAAGGTTAACCGAAATTGTGAACAATAGTGTTCACCATTATAAAATTCTCTTTAAACTCTTTAACATTTTATTTGACAATATTTTCGTTTTTCCAACATTTTTTAAAAAGTCTCAATATTTTTGGAAAAATGTGATTCTCTGGAAAACAAATTTTTATTTTCAAATGTTAAGTCCTTGAAAAAGCATATGACGATGCTGTGTGAGATAGAGAAATAGAAATGAAGAAAAAATAGTATAAATTTTGGCATATGGTAACACTGCATACAGATAGAAATATATAGAGAGATCAAAATATTGATAGAGAGAAATATATACAACGAGAGAGGTACATATATTCACAGATTGAAATAAAGAGATATAGACAGAGATAGAGAAACATATATAGGGGAAAAGATAGAGACAGAGCTATATATAGAGAGAAAGATAGATATATATAGTGAGAGGAATATAGACAAAACTTTATATATATAGAGAGAGAGAGAGTCAGAGAGATCTAGATATAGATAGAGATAGGGACAGGGATACATTGAGATAGGAATAGGGATAGGGATAGAGATAGAGATAGGGACAGGGATACATAGAGATAGGAATAGGGATAGAGATAGAGATAGATATAGAGATAGTGATAGACTTAGAGATACAATAGAGATACAGATAGAGATCTAGATAGTGATGAAGACAGAAATAAAGATATATAGAGATATATAGATACAGAGATATATAGATATAGAGATATATATATAGAGATATAGAGACATAGAGATATAGATATATGTAGATCGAGATATAGAGATATGTAGATCGATATATAGAGATACAGAGATACAACGATATAGAGATAGAGATAGAGATAGATACATAGATACAGATAGAGATAGAGATAGAAATAGAGATATAGATATATATAGAGATACAGATACAGATAGAGATAGAGATAGAGATAGAGATAGAGATATAAATAGAAATAGAAATATAAATACAAATATAAATATAAATAGAGATACAGATACAGATAGAGATAGATATTGAAACAGAAATAGAGATAGAGATATAGAGATAGAGGTAGAGTTAGAGGTAGATAAACACCTTAAGATTCTCACGTTTATTTGTTTTTAAAAATTTATGGTAAACAAAATCAATTTTGGAATTTTTTTTGGTTTTCTTTTAATGGAGATTCTCACTTCTTCGGCACGTTTGCGAGAATAACCATTATTATTTCTTAGGAAATCTAAATTTTACTTTATTTTAGCGTAGTTATATTCTCCCAAGGCCATGATTATGGCTAATTTAAATTTTAATGTTAATTAAAGCTATTACAAAAAATACAGATAGATTAGACACGAAGTAATTGTTATTTATAATGATAACAAAATATAAATAAATAAAATTATTAGGGGATTCAATTGGTAATCTTGAGTGTCATAGTGTTATAAGGTTTTAAATTAGTAGATTACATTTAAGCAAATCCAAAAATATTTTGTTTTTATGCAACATTTTAATTTAGAATTTTACTATGTAGTCTATTAAATATTTATTTAATATTGCGAAGCAAAAATACATATGACGCAGACCACTTTCATAATTAAGGTCACAATTGTTTCTGCTTTTGTTAATTTTTTCAAATTAAAATTGTTTAAACCTAATGACACTACTCATATGACACTTAAGACTACCATTTGGCTCGCTCATATATTTTAATTTCAAAGAAAAAATTAAGAATTAAAAATGTTTATATATCTACTTTTATCACTCCTCAAGTTATGCTTCAATTTTGAGGTTAATTGCAGCTTCAAATTATACCTTAATTTTTAAATCATTTAAATTTTAATTGAAAGCATGTTTCTTCATACATCAACATTTTTTCCATAAGAGCCAATAATTTTCTAAAAAAAATATCTAAAGAAATTTTTCTGAAAACATTACTTTTTTAAAATCAACAAAAACTAAACTTTTGAGTTTATGGGGCTTTCTCCCCCACATATTATGGCGCTTCCTTTTTATTATCTTCTCTCTCGCTCTCTCTCTCTCTCTCTCTCTCTCCCTCTATCCCATAAATTCAAAGTACATTACACTAGTAAATAAAACAGGTGAATGTCAACGAACTTTTTGGAAGGACTCTTTTTATTGTTTTAATATTCTTAACTAGCTTATACTGGTGTATTATACCTTTAATTCCTCTCACCTTGATTATTTTCCTTTCCTGAAAACTATAACAAATTCCTGAGACCATAATAAAAACTATTCTCGCATTTGTGATTATTGTCCGGCTAAATGTATGTATGTATGTATGTACTCGTATGTTGTCCCAGCAACAATTTATTATAACTTGTGCCAAATATTATTGTGCTTAAATGAGATCTCACTGAGATATTCCCTTTAGACTCATAAAACATTTAACTAAATTTTTTCTTATGTATATATTTTTCTTTCGTTGGTACTTTTGTTATTGGTATTTAACCATAATGCTGTTGCCGTTGTCATGGTTTTATTGTAGTATGTTGTAAATGCTTAAGCCTAAGCTTAGGGCCATTGGTCTTCTTGCACACAACAATAATGACAACAATGTTAATATCTTCAAAAAAAAAAAAAAAAAAAAACAGCAATAACAATACTTGTGCCATATTAAAACATGTCCATTGTGCATTAAGTTTTTCATATTTTTTTTTGCTTTTTGCAAAGAAAAATAATATATAGTATATATGAGAATGTATTATTTGTATTAAATTCTGTTTTTGTTGTTGTTGTTGCTCTCAGTGCTATTATCTTTTTTTTTATAGCATAGCCGTAGGCTTATGGTGGTGTACTTTTTAATTTTGCTTTTGTAGGGTATTTTCTTGTTGTTGCATCTTTTGTAACTAGCATTTATGGTATTTTAAATGCTTCCTTACGGCTAAATGGTTTCACAACGAAAGATATGAGCAGGGAGAAAAACTAACAGAAACCAGATAGAAATAACAAGTGTAGAGATCAGACGGGGTTCATATAATGATTCGTTTACTTTATTTTTATTTATTTATTTTTTTAATTCTGTAAGTAGGAAAGCAAGGTTTTAAGTTTTAAAGCAATTGTCAGCTTTCTTATCTCTCAGATAATATTATTATGTGTTAATGTGGTATATTTTCAATTAAAATGTTTCCTTTTTTTGTTGGCCTTGTTAGTGATACCACAACAAATAAATTGGAGCTAAAGGAGGAACACTTAACAGTTGGTTTATTGAGAAGAAAAAAAAAAGACCAGAACTGTAGTGGACTAATAAAATGTGGCAAGTTAAATAAGGAAATAAACAAACTAGTTTCTAAGGATATTATTGCTGGATAATTTTTAAGAAGATACCCAAGATATTTTCCGTCCGTTTATAAATATATATACATATGACTTTCTCTATCTAATTTTCAATAATTAAATTAAATATTTGTAGTTTGAAAATCTACATTATCAAGTTGATAGTTGGAAAAATTAGCAAATAAATTAAATATTTATTCATTGAAAAAATTTTCAAACCTTCAAATTTTCAAATGACGGTCTGCGGCTCATACCAATACCATACATTTTTCCGATACGCATTATTATCTGTTAATGCACAGCTTTGTCCGACATTTGTAGCAATGAATCTACGGGCAAGTAAAATAGCTAATAAAATTGCTACATAGCTTAAAATTAATGCGCCTACTTAAAACTAGAGGCGCTGCAACAATGCTATAAAAATTAGCCAAACGCACAATAGTACAATTGTAAAACGAGCTCAGCTTAATAATTTAATACTTCGCCATATCGCGCATTTACTCAAAGAACGTCATAACTCAAAAAATGGAATTTTTGTGTTAGTAATGCTCAATTAATCCTCATATCGTTCTTCATATTGTCTAAAAATTTCATACAAATATCTTGTTTACTCATGTCTTAAGTGAAAAATTAAATTTTCTCTTCCCTTTAAGTTGTGTGAAAATCGATAACTTTAAACACATTTTCTGGGAAGCTGGTCTTTTCGAGTTACGACATTGTTAGATTAAATGAGCGATATATTCTTCCTTCATTATACCTTTCCTAAATAAGGTAACGCACAGGCATGCTGGTAAGCATAGAAATGACTTAAGTGTTCCAATAGTGCCATTGTGACGGGTGTTGCAATTATACCCCAAATAATTTGTTATATCTCAAATGATATTAATCTTAAAAGCAATAATAATAGGTAGAACCTAAAACAATGTGATTTGTGCACAGCAGGCTGTGACGGGTGTGACCTTTTAAATCGCAGTTTTTACAGAACTATTACTTTTAGCACAATAATTTTGGTGTAGTAAACTGTTTAAAGTATTTTTGTGAGGTAAAACGAATTTTTAAACTTTTTCGAAAATGAGACGGGTGTGACCTAATATGAAAACTCGGAATTAATTCATTTTCCCATTGTCACTAGTAGGTATTGTGATTTTTGTGATTGTGGAAGGTACCTAGAGATTCTGAAATAACCTCTTGGAAGAGTTGCTTAATTAATAACCGCAATTCGTTCAGATGGACTACAGGGAATGTTACGTTTAACTCTTGTGACTGCACTTTTTAATGAACTTTTTGACTTGGAACTATTAATTTAATATGTATTCAAATTGATTATAATTTGACGTTTATCCTTTTTTAGTTGTCTGCTATCTCGTTTTCTTTTACGATAATTTTTTCTTCCAATGATCCTTTGCTTATTTATTTATTTTTTAAGCATTTCTTCTGTGCCCTAATCTCTCTTAACTCCTATTGAAAAACTAGTCCGGGTGTGACCAAATATTCCCCTTCACTAATTACTCGAATATTAAAAGGAAGCTTTACAAAATTTTATTATGTTATTGCACTTACTTTGTTGTTGTTGAAAAGTATCGAGGACTTATTATGGACTATAACAACTTAATTTAACTTATTTTTACTGTGACGGGTGTGACTTAAAACAATAAAATAAAATATAAAATAAAGAACAAACAAAAATAGTGGGAGGAGATCAGAGTGTTCAGTATATCTCCATTTAAAAGCATTTACAAATTTATAAAAAAAAATAGAAAACAATTTTATATTTTAATCTGTTCATAATTGTCATTGTCTTTTGGTTTTGAGTTAAACGATTTTAATTAAAAATAAGTAACGGGCTTGCCCACGGTCTCTACAGAAAACATGTGATCGACAACTTATTTTTTGAAAGCAACAATAAAATAAGAAAATTTGCTTTTGTTCGAACACTTTCTGTCCACATTGTCGGACAGGCCATAAATATAGTTTTTCCTTTGTAGGACCATTTTAAGTGGAATGGCCCAGTAACATTATTCATTTATTTCTTATTTGCAGATAATTAAATTTTTCTCAGCTTTAAATTAGCTTTTTTTACAAATTGTATTAGGATAGATTCACTTGTAAAGCATGATTCTATAAATTCTATATATATGGTCTCGAAATATTTTATAACGTTTAATTTGCGGCTTTTTTTAAATTATTTTAAAAGTAAGTAAGGGTTAGTTAAAAAAAATGTTTTTTTAATAAAACAGCTAAAAAATAAATGATACTAAAGTACAGCATAGTAATTAGAAAAGTTTTTGGCGCCTTGCTATCTATAAGCATGTGCAAAGTAGGTTCAAAAACACACTTCAACAAATGCTGCTTATATTGCATTCTTATTTTTTTTTGTGATAAAAAAAGTTATTCATTAAATACTCGTATTAGAAATATGCCAAAGTATGAGTAAAAGATACACAGACGCAAAAATATAAAAGTAAAAAAAAAGGATTAAAGTAGTGCAATTTGAAGTTTTAATTTGTTGGCCCTAAAAGTATGCTATGGTTTTTAATTATGAAGATATGCTTATAATAATGCATTTGATTATAGTTTTTTTTTGTATTAAGCATCTGTTAACTTTAGTTTTTATTTTCTTAACGATATAATATATAGTTCGATATATATTAATTTTATTCTTTTGCACTTCTTGACACTGAAATATAAATTACACTCAATAGAAAGAAGATATTGTCTAGGATACAGATAGATATGCAAAAATGTTTTATGATTTGAGGACCAATTTTAATAAATTTTCACAAGAATTACAAGATTTGGTATTATTTTACAATGTTCCGATTTTTTTTATTTAACTCAAAATCTGTGCGTGCTTGATCTATTCTAATTTCAGATCCTTTCTAAGGAACTTCAAGGCACTTTGCACCATGCAAGTTTAATAAAGTTTTGTTCAATTTATTGACTAGCACAAAATTTTTTGTATCTCAAAAATATGATTAAATATATATTTTTTTAATGTTGTTAATATAAATTTTGAAAAAAAAAAATTCTTTCGTTTTATAAAAACATCCAAATACGATTTTATATTGCAAGCTAAAATTTAAGCTTTATTTTGCCTAATTTGGCTTTTATTACTCTGCGTAAAATATTTTAATATAATCTTGCTTGGCTATGAAACTCAAAATAGTTTAAACTCATTTTAGCTGTAGTTTTTTAAGGTAACCCCTAAAAGTATGCTATTCTTGTGACAGTTCCTATATGAGTATCGTGCTTCTTATAATATTCCCCTATACATTTTATTTTTTTATTAAATTTAAAATCTGTATTTCATTTTAATCATATTACGACTTTGTCTAAACAAACTATCAAAACCTTTGATGCTAGAACTGAATCACTAACTCCCTTTAGCCAGTTAATTTTCTTTGCTTCCTTTTCAAACAAATTTCTGAATGTCATTTAAATGAAATAAATACAGAACAAATGTATCTTTAATTCTGAAGTCAAAGTTTAATAACAAACTTTCTGTATTAAATTACAATATTTGATTTCCCTTAAACGAAATTGAATGCAAACCATAAAAAGCGTAGCCTATCTTAAGGGTTATAAAATTGAAAGCAATTAAATCTTCACACAAAATGTTCATAGAAGTTGTAGATTCTCTGTACATGTGTATGTGTTATGCACAGCAAGGGTAACATTAGACATTTAAATACATACAATTGCAGCAAAATAGAAATAAAATGGAACGGAAATAAGTTTGTTATGAAATTGAATATATAAAACATTGAATTTATTGCTTGCATGTATGAGTTAGTATTGCACAAAGTATTAATTAACTATTGCAAATATATCAATATTTCCTTATATGCATTTTGGAACTTAATTATAGTATATTCGTTTGAACTAAATAAAAAAATATTGAATTTTTATTGCTTAAGCAAAAAAGAAATGATTTATAAATGAATTTCTTTTTTTATATGTACCAAGTAAGTGAATAATGTTGAAAAGAAAAATTTTATTGAATGCTCTAGCTTATGTGTGTATCCAAACATTTATACTCTTTGGTCAAGTGCCAATCATTTATTTTGTATTTCAAAGTACTTAAAAAGGCAGGCATACACAGGCAACGGTGCGGTTTATGTGTACAATATATTCCTTAATGTCAGTCTCCAGATACATATAACTGCAAAAAGTTGATAGTCATGGGCCTATTTTGCCTTATGCTCAACTTACATTTAAAGTCAGCTATCGCATGCATTTTCACAAACTTCATGATACCTCTTACATATATGTATGTATGTCTAAATTTATACGAGGTATTATATATAGCAAACTTTCAATTGATTAAAACTTCAAAATCATTGGCAATCAAACAAACGATTAATACATTTGATGTTGTCTACAGCACTCTTCTGTACAAACTGATACAGGCACACACTCACATGTAAACACATCATAAAGAATATTTATTGCCGGGTGCTTACATTTGGCACATGAAAAACTTAGACATATTAGATGGTTGAAAAAATATTTCTTCAAAAATTTTTATTTATTATTTGGTCGTGAATTTGTTTAAGCCTGGTACGGAGTTCATACGGAATTTCAGGTTCTCATACAAAGTCTATGTAAAAAAAATTACGGACATTCAGGTTGGTAAATTTCATAAAGAAATTTCCATTTGCTAGTACGGACTTTCAAAAGAAAAATACACAAAATTTTTTAAATCTATTGCCTATCTTAGGGATTTATAAATATAAGTGGAGACTTTTTTCAGCCAACTGAAACAAAAATTAATGTTCAAACAATTGTTTGGTGACGGAATTTTTGACATTTCTAATTTTCATCAAATTGTAATTAATTTTTAGTGTTTTTGTGCATTGTAAATTCAAAAATAAATGAATTTGTGTTTATGCATATATAATTCTACACAAAAGGCTACACTGTTATTTTTTCGTGTAGAAATAATAGAAATTCCGTATGAACTCCGTACCGGGCTTTATGGCCTGAGTAACTGAAAAATAAAATTTCATAAAAATGTAATGAGCATAATTACTTGAAAACCATATTAAACAGCATGGGCGTGACACTGCCCACATTTATAAGCACAGAATTGTTCAACAGGAAGAGCTTATTTTGTATAAAAAAATTCATAAGAAATGGTTGAGTTGGCTCCTGTATGCACTCGTATTGTTTATAAGGAAATCGTTTTTATTTTTAATTTTTACAAAAAAATTGCTGGTTTCAAAATAACTTCCATTTGTGTAAAAATTATTTTTCTTTTTCCTGTTTAATTTCCGAGCTTTCCCATTTGTTTTGGATAAACTTGATATTCTCACAAAATGTTTTCCTATGTTTTTCTTTCTTATTTTAATTTGTCCCTTAAGTGAGAGAGACAGAGAAATGCATGACACACTCAAAATCTGGCATCGCCAGAACCCCTTATACTCTCTTACTAGTTCTTAGTTTTAAGGTCCCGTGGATCAAATGTGAACAGAAACCCTACTGTTTTTTCTACGATGTCCGTCCGTTCGGCCGTCTGTCTGTCACAGGCTGTTTGCTCGAGACCCGTAAGAGCTACGTTCCTGAAATTTTCACAAAACCATAGTTAAACGTTAAAGGGTGTTCCAAAGCGAGCAACAAAAATTGTAAAAAAAATTGTCAAAAACCAAAAAATTTGTCCAAAAAAAAAAACAACCGCCGTACGGAACCCATCGCGTGCGAGTCGGCTTGACTTTAGTGAATTTATTACATACAAATTATAAGTAAAAGTGAGAACAACTGTTAAGAGTATTTCCCTGCTGCGTTTTTAATGCCTGCTCAAAAAAAAAAAAAACAAAAATATCTCTATTAGTTAAAAATTGCGAATTTATTATTCTTACCAGCCAATAATAATTTTCATTTACTCTACTGCGTCAGGTTTTCATGCATGTATGAATAAATCTATATTCTGCGCCTTGATGTATGCATTTAACAATTTAGAAGATTGCTCTTACTTTAACATACTTAGTTGCGTGTGTGTATGAAATTGCGTAAATTTATTTGCCGAATGTGTTGTAATTATAAAATGATTGCTTTTAACTTGACTAAACTGAATAAAAAATTAAAAAAGAAATTGGCATTTTAATCTTGGCAATTTAACTTATTTTGAGTTAAAACTGAGCAAAAATAATGACAGTAAGAGCGTGTTAAGCATTGAAGCTTAATAACACTCAGTTGTGGTCTTTAGTACCGACAGCCTAAAATCATTTTCTTAAGGGCTCATTTCAAAGTAGCTGAGATTAGTGAGATAGATACACACTTAAAAAGACATTTTCTTAAACCATCATTTAGGGTTTTTAATTATAAAATGAGAATTTGTAGTTATGAAGAGCTATGTGCTCTATTTTTTGTAAAAGAAAGCAAAACTTTTGTTTTAGAAATTGTAGCATACTTATATGAGCTTAAGAGAAATAACAATTTATTAAATGTTGGATATTTTGCTGTATTTTATTGGCTTTTTCATTAACGGCCTGTCACACAATGTCTGCATTTTTGGCGCAAAGCATAGTAGTTAATTATATATACATATATATTTTGTAATGAAATATATCTGCCTAAAAATATGCAGCAAGTTTGGTTGTTAGTTAAATAATTGTATGCCAGCCGAAAGTGGAAATATACTAACGATGTCGATTGATAACTTCTATTGAAAATAAAAATAAATTTTCTCATATTATTGCTGTTTTAAATACAAGTTGTTAATCGTAAATTTACTATCAACATACTGGTCTTAATTTCTTTTTAACCCCCGAACAAAAAAAGGGGTCTTATAAGTTTGTAGTGCGTGTCAGTGTATCTGTGTGTCTGTATGACTACGTATACGTACAGACCAATTTTGATTTAGTTTTTTTTTTTGTTTAAAATGTGGCTTGATCGGAAAGGTTATTAGCTATGTTTTAAGAAAAACGGTCCAGCCGCTTAGAAGATATCACATATTTTCTAGATATATTCTGGGGGTTTTTTAAATTTTTAATTTTTGTTATTAAGCCTGATACGGAGTTCATACCGAATTTCAGGTTCTCATACAAACTTTATGTAAAAAAAAAATACGAAAATTCAGGTTGGTAAATTTTATAAAAAAAATTTCCATTTGCTAGTACGGACTTTCAAAAGAAAAATACACGGAATTTTTTAAATTTATTGCCTATCTTAGGGATTTATAAATATAAGTGGAGACTTTTTTCAGTCAATTGAAACAAAAATTAATGTTCAAACAATTGTTTTGTCACGGAATTTTTGAAATTTCTAATTTTCATCAAATTGTAATTAATTTCTAGTGATTTTGTGCATTGTAAATTCAAAAATTAACGAATTTGTGTTTTTTTCCGTGTAGAATTAAATGTAAATTTACAGACGTGAAATTCCGTAAGAACTCCGTACCGGGCCTTAAATTTTAAGTTGTATAAACATATTTGCTATTTACTTATATTTTTTTAACACTCTAAAATTTTTTAACCCTAACAAATATTTTTCGTCTGCCGGCAAACTATAAAATATGTTTGATTGCACGCTTTCAGGTTTTTGCCCAATATGTAGCAAACAATTCCAGAAATGAAAAAAAAATATATTTTGTTTCACACTTCAACCATGACCTCAAATATAAATATAACAACCTCAAAGCCAATTAGTACAAAATTGTTTTGCACAACAAACAGCAACTAACAGATATACAAAAAAAAAAACATTTTATTTAAAATTTACAAATGTTTACAAACAGAATGCAAATGTCGAGAAATAAAACACAACTATAAAAGCAAAGTGGTCAAATTAGAACTAAAAAAATATTTATAAAAATAAAAATTTTTAAAAATATTTGTGTATGCTATTGGAATGCCTTGCAACCAAACTACATGAAATAGCAGGTTGAATTTACTTTTTACTTGGTTGAAAATTTTAGGCCAAATTTAATGTGGCATTAGTTGTTCAGCAGTTAGTGACAGAAAATTAAATTAACACAAATGGGAGTTCATTATTTCTTTAATTATTCTCCTTTTGTTTTTTGGAGAAATAAAGTTTCCTTCATTTACTGGGCATAGAGGGCCTTTATAACAAATCAGCATAACCCATATATGTTTTCTCTTGTTTTCTTTTATTTATTCTGTAGGTTTTTGTTTTCAACAATTCATTTGCTTTTGTTTTGTTTCTTTTGTTTGCCCTGTTTTCCTTCAATATTTTTTTGGTTCATATGCTGTATTTTGTGGTTTAATTTATGGTTATTTTTAGTAGTGTTCTATTATTTAGATTTATTATCTACATGCTTGTTACTTTTCATGCTTGTAAACTGTTGTATACTTTTCGGGGCTGGGAAACAAAAATAAATACAAATGTTAGCAGACATTCTTTGTTAAATGTCGTTTTTCTTTTTTTGAGCTCGCTTATATATTTTCGACAAATAAATATATGAGTAGATATTTATTAAAATTTATGTTCCGTTTTTCTGGTTTGAAATTAAACTGCTGAAGAAAGCAGCAATTTATTGGCGAAAAAAAAATAAATTAAATAAATTTTTTTAACTAGAATATAAATTTCTTTATAAAACATACATATTAAAGAAATTTTTTTTTTGTACCAATTTTTATGTATTTGCTTTAATGAATATTTTATTTAAAAGTCTTGTCTAAAGGCTCTTAAGAGCTTTGTATTTTCCTTTTTTTTATTAAATTTAAATACATCTGAAATTTATTTGCTGGTGGTTCAGCGATGTCTATATGCATTTCATTGTTGCTGTAACAAATCGTCAGTAGACTTCAACCACACATTTTGAACAGTTACAAACCTCTTATCTTATGTACAGACTTTCAAAAACTATTTGAGAATTCACAAATAATAATATTTTTGAAAATCACAAAAGAAAAATAAGCATAGTAGGCTTAGAAACTTATACAAAACCCACCAAATAATTTATATTATTATTTTATTTGCTGGGTTTTGTATAAGTTTCTAAGCCTACTATGCTTATTTTTCTTTTGTGATTTTCAAAAATATTATTATTTGTGAATTCTCAAATAGTTTTTGAAAGTCTGTACATAAGATAAGAGGTTTGTAACTGTTCAAAATGTGTGGTTGAAGTCTACTGACGATTTGTTACAGCAACAATGAAATGCATATAGACATCGCTGAACCACCAGCAAATAAATTTCAAATTAAAATAAACTTATGACAATATGTCGAATAATAAATTTCTTAAATTTTAAATACATCTATTAACTTCTTAGGCAAAGATAACATTGTGTTTTTCTGCCTTCTTGTAATGCTATGTCTTACATATTTAAATATTATTTAATCTTTTATGTTTAGTCTGCTACCGCTTCTTGACTATGATATCTATGCAACGAAATTATACTCAAGGCTCAACAACATCTTTTCATCTTGCCATCATCATAATTTTATATTTATTTCCTAGTTTCTCTTTGCTGCCTGCTTAATTGTAGGACATACACTTAAGAAAATGCACTCTTAAAGGTTCTTGATAGTTGTTGTTTTTTCCTATTATTATATACATATATTTTTTTATTTTTCAAAAGAACTGGTACGTGTAGAAAAAGCATTTTCATTTTGTATTGCCATCATTAACTTTAAATGAAAAACAATAGCAATAGCACATTTTAACTTCAAATACAAATAGGAAGCTATAAAAGTAACACTTGACTATAAGTAGGAAAAAGAAAAAGAATAAATAGGAAAATGTCAGCAACTGTGGTAAAAAGCAATCTTTTTCATCACTTAAAAATCAAGGGAAATAAATATTATGAGCTTTTTAAATATATTGGATTTGAAACCTGAAGCTTGAAAGCTTTACTTAAGTTAAGCTTCAAACCGTTAGTGCCTTATTTTACAAGTATAACCTGGTTTTAAAAATTACTTTAAATGCTTTAGAGCAGCTACGTCCCAATACACATACTCTGAAAATTGCTTTTGAGGTAAGCAGCTTTCAAAGCTCTTATTTCTTGGCAAATTAAGAACAAGCATTGTAGTCGCCGAGATCTGGCTTCTAATCGTCGTTTTCGATAACGAGCTGATCCGATCACTTTTTTTTTAAGTTTGATCAGTTTATTTGTCGTTGTTCAATCACATATTGAATCTTATTATCTTTGAGCAGACATGCTTATCAAAGCTAATAAAAATTAAAAAAATAATATGTAAATGATTATCTTTTTCCTATATTTATTTATCTTTCTTAAAATCAGCTTGAGTTGGAATTAATTTTGCGCCATAACTAAGAAAGTTATGCTTGAAACTTTTAGACATTGCCAACAACTTTTATTGTAGGGCACGTGGAACTAAAAAAATAATGAACAAGAAAATGCTCAAGTGTTTAAGGTTTTAATAAGAAAAAACCAAACAGAGAATGAATCTCTAAGAATAAAAAATAAATAAAAATAAATTTTTTATCATCAACTGTAAGTGCATGTATAGACAACTTAAACATGGAGATATTAGGCTGGTTGCATTTTAATAAATAAAATTTTAAAAGCGCCAGGAGATGAATATTTTCCCAATCATTATAACAGCAGTAGAAGTAGTGCACACTTTTTAAAGAATTAGTGCGCACTTGTTTAGAAGTACTGCACACTTTTTTTTTTAAAGGAATAACACTTTTGCAGAAATACTGCACACTTTTGTAGAAGCAGTACACACTTCTGTGGGAGTAGAATACACGTTTGCAGAAGTAGTTTACATTCTTGTGGAAGTAGTGCACACTTCTGTAGAAAAAGTGCACAATTTCTGTAAAAAAAGTGCACACTTATGCCTCATATAAAAATTTTAAAGTGTCTTACCCGAAAGGAATTTGAAAATCTTTATGAAATATTTGGTATCGAACTTGTGTTCAATATCATGGTGAACATTTGTTTGCTTTAAACCAACACGTTACATTTTCTTGACTATGAGCCAGATTCAGCAGCCAAATTACATTTTTGCCATTTACTTAATTTAAAAAAATTAAATTTTGCGATAAGCAGTAAGTTTTTTAAACCGATGCAACACTTTGCATATCTTACACTTTTTTTTTAATATACAAAATTGTAGCCATCCTATTTTAGCGAACATGGTTAAAACTAAAATGGTACAAGTACATATACTCCTTTACGTATAAATGTGTTCAGATATTGAAAGATATGTATGTGTAAGTGTGTGCGCGTGTTTGTGTGTGTGTGTAAGTTTGTTCTATTTGATACTTAAACTGAACATTAAGTGTCACTCTTGTATGCTTAACGCCTTAACAGTGATTATATACTCTATCTTCATACTTGTTTCTTGTTTTTTTTTATTCCTTTGCAAACACTTTGCCATCATCGTCAACTGGATGATGGTAAGAATGACGATAACTACAGCAACAATAATGGTTAAAGAGTGCAGCCATTGGTTGCAAAGAAAGAACAACAACAGCTAGATAAAAAAGAAATATAACACAAGAATAATTTAAAAAATTGCTCGAATTTATGTAACACAAGCATTCAATGATGTGTTTGAAACGTCATGCGATGCACACTAACATGCTTAGACATACAAGTATTTTTATATTTGCTTGATTTCCTAAAACCCTAAAAAAAACGTTAAGAAAGCTAAAGAATGCATGTCTGCGATAAATTTTCAACTGCAAATGCAAATGAAAAATAAAATTAAATTTTTAAAAATAATATCGAACATTGCGAGGATTTTTGTTGTTGTGGTTTTATTGCAATGCAATTGTTGTAAATATATATTTAAGGCATTTAAAAATGTGTTCTCACTTTGCGGTTACAGAGAGAGAAGGAGAGAGAGAGAGAGAGAGAGAGTAACAGTAAAATCATGTTTCCTGTTGAAGTGGCGTTTAAAGAGAATGTGTGCATTTAGAAGCATACTTAGAGGCGTTTTGAAAATTTATCTCAAGATATTTTAATTACATATTGTTATTGCTGAATTGCTTTAACATTTTGTAATGTAAATCATATCTTAAGCTCAGTACGGAGTTCTTGCGGAATTTCACATTTGTAAATTTACATTTACTTCTACACGGAAAAATAATCGTGTATACTTTTGTGTAGAGTTATGTTTGTATACGCACAAATTCATTTATTTTTGGATTTACAACAAAAATAAAAACAGTAAAAATTAATTATAATTCGATGAAAACTATAAATGTCACAAATTCCGGGACCAAACAATTGTGTGAACATTAATTTGTGTTTCAATTAGTGTTTTTTTTTTGGGAATTGTTACTCTTTACATTTATTTCTACACGGAAAAATAATAGAGTAGGCTTTTGTGTAGATTTATGTTTGCATAAGCAAAAAATCCGTTTATTTTTGAATTTACAATGCACAAAAACATTAGAAATTAATTACAATTTGATGAAAATTAGAAATCTCAAAAATTCCGTCACCAAACAATTGTAATTAATTTCTAGTGTTTTTGTGCGTTGTAAATTCATAAATAAACGAATTTTTGTGTATGCAAATATAACTCTACACAAAAGGCCACACTATTATTTTTCCGTGTAGAAATAAATGTAAATTTACAAACCTGAAATTCCGTAAGAACTCCGTACCGGGCTTTAAACTTTAATTTTTGTTTCAGTTAACTGAACAAATTCTCCACTCATATTTATAACATCATTAAGATAGGCAATAAATTTAAAAAATTCCATGTGCTCTTCTTTTGCAAGTCCGTACTAGCAAATGGAAAATTCCTTATGAAACTTACCAACCTGGGGTCAAATCACGGCATTCGATACGACTCGTAATTTAAAAATATTTCCATATAAACTCCATTGAAATATTTTTAAATTCCGAGTCGTATCGAATACCCTGGTCTCCATACCAACCATAAAAAAATTCTCATAATTTTATATAAAAAATGGAAAAGCTTATAAATGTTTAATTTATACAAATTTGGTCCCAGATAAGTGCAAAAGCATCTCTACGATTCGCTTAACTTTCTCATTAAGTGAGGCTGGATATTTCTGGTTAAAAACAGGCCAAAGCATTAATGCATCAATTTTTATACAGTGGCTTGTTACTGGTTTTCTCTCTGGTCACATTTGGACTGTATTACACTCTGTGAAAAAGTTACCAAGTTCGTTTACCCTTGTGTCGCTAATGCCTAAAAGATCATGAGAAAAAGGCACACATCCTCTGCGAGTGCATTGCCTTTTCTTTCTGAGTCTCTTTGTTGATTTTCCTACGTCTGTACTGGTTTTCATAAAGACAGTTATACTGAGTTTAATTTATTTTCAGATCTATCACACAAAAGATCTACTAGTATGTCGCAGTATGTCCAATCTTTGGACCATATCTTTTTCGCGAAACGATTCCGTTCCAACCAATTAAATGGCTGCTAAGCCCAGCTTCGAAAATTTAATAGGCCTCGTGGACACCAGAGGCGCTGCAACTCTTTATTATTAAAAAAAAAAACGTGAAAAATAATGAAGCTTTCCTCTATCTCTTCACTAAATTCTTCCGTGTCATTAGTCCTTTACTAAAGAAGGTAACACCTAGGCATTTGCCTTTCTCTTTTAAGAAAAGAAAATATACATTAATTGAAATTTATTTGCTGTTTGCTTAGCATGTCTATATACGCATTTCATTGGCGCTTCAACCAACTGATAAGTACACTTCAACTACAAATTCCGAACAGTCACAAACCTCTGACTTTATGTACAGACTTTCAAAAACCATATGAGAATTTATAAAATAATAATATTCCTGAAAATCACAAAAGAAAAAAAAATACACGCTATTTGAGTTAGGTGCGTGCAGTGAATACTTTTTACGTCAAACTACTAAATCAGTTAAATTTCAATAGCAATTTGAGGAGCACTATTTTGTACTTGGTATACAATCTGATGAAATACGAGTATAAGTTAGACTTTTACGTCATAGACTTCAGTTCCCTATAAATCTGTAATGTGCTAAAGGTTGCAGTCGCTGCAAAAAGAAATCAATAAGTTTCTATTTTTCATATATTTATTTATATCTAATTGTATACGTTTCTTAGAGTAGTGAGTGCTTTGAGTATTGAAAACCTTTAATACAAATGTATACATATAAATTTTTCTATTTCGAACATTCAATACGCTTGTTTGATATCGTTATTTATTTTATTTATAAAAACTTATTCATGTTTGTAACCTCCTTCATTTCGTTAAACACAAGAGCATATCGAAAACATACCCATAGAAAAGCAATACATGTAACAAGGACAAACACACTCTTACTTAGATGTGCATACATACTCGTCCATACATACATACATACAACATAAGTACATATGTATATTTGTTAAGGCAAAATAGTGTTTGTTGCTATTATTAGTTTGAGTAAATGTGTGTAAGCGCTGTGTGCATCTAAAAGCATTGGTGGTAGTAAAATAATATTTATTTTATTTGAATCCTTGAGGAAATGTACTTAAAAGCAGTTGCAGCTTGTTTTGCTACTAAGCACACACACACACACACTCTCTCTCCTATCCAAAGACTGGCTACATGTTTTACCAAATTGTTAGCTGCTTTTAAAGTTTGCTACCAGTAATAGCAGTAAGAGAATGTACATACGTGTATATGGCATACAAACAGCCTTATCACATGCACTTAGTTATGCCTGAGTTACTTTTAAAGTGGTGTTTATATGATTTAGTTTAAGTGATTTTCCTTCTGGTTGTTTCTTCCCCTCTTTAATTTTTTCCTTTTTTCAAATGAGCTTTGCAGCTTTATCTGTATGTGTGTAGTTTTTTTATGTTTATTTCTAAATCATCTACAAGGTTTTAATTTTCAAGGAAATGCATATAAAATAAAACAAATAAACACTCGTAAGCATATTCCTGCATATGCATTTCGAGTGTGTGAACAAACGAGCGTATAACTAATACAAAATAAAATTACAAAAAAAAAACAAACACTGCAAATAGGAAAAAAATTAGAAACTTTTCTAGTTAAGTAGCAGGATATTATAAACTTAAAGTTTATTCATATCATCCTTATTTACTCTACTTAAGATTACAAATAGACACACACACACACACACACACACACACAATTTAGTTGCATGTAAATATGAAAGTGCAAAACAACAAACAAAGTTAACAACCAGAATTTGCTCTCATTACAAGTTTACTTTTTAATGTCGGAAGGAGCAAGTTGCTTAAATTATTTTATAAAAAAAAACATTTAACGAAAAAGCCCAAAAAAAACAAAGCTGGAAGTTAGGTTAAGGAAATCTCCCTTAAAGTAGGCAACATTTTTTTTTAATTTGAAATGGTGTGAAGTGTTAATAAAGCGCTTACATCTGAGCCAAATCGAGTGCTTATGAGATTTCGAGCAAAGTCTAGTAGACTTCGAGTAGATTTCCCATACAAAACAAAATCTACTTCGCCACTAGATTTTATGAAAATCTACTTAAAATTTAGCAAATCTTGGTGATAAAACTGTGTTTTTTTACATCAAATTTTTACTAAAAAGTCAGCCATTGTGCTTAAAAGGTGTGTGAATCGGCTACATTGCAGCTGTTTGGTTGTAGTTTAAAAAAATTTTCAGGCTTTCACTGAAATCTACTAGATTTAGATAGTTTAGGTGTAAATGCCTTAACGCGTTTATAAACCCTCGAGAAGCTATCAATATTTTTTGAAGCCAAACGATTTTTGTAAAGTTGAACTTTAAGCATTATTATGCCACTAATGGCCGTGATACTAAAAAAAACACAACCTTAGTATGAAGAAATTTATGAAAATTTTCAAAAGACGATGTGCGATTGTGTAGTCATGTCCTTTAGTGAAAGCAAAAGAGTCATAAACTGCGTTTTTTCTTCCCAGTATCTTTTGCTAGAGGAATAACTGCAAATTTGTTTTTAAATCCCTTAAAGTAGGCAATTTATATAATTTTTTCTTAAGCCTGCAAATATTGTAATCTCTGTTAAACAGTAAATAACTTTATGATTTGAATATTAGATGAAAATCCCTTACCAACTTTAATTCTAATTAGCAATTAATATTTTATAATTACCTGGAATTATTTGCTCCTGCTATGACTATTTAGTTGAAGTAATGATTTCTTTTCTCTTTGTATTTAAATTTATACACAACAAGTAAAACCGCTAAGACTCTCTACCCCAAAAAAATTTTTAATTAGACATTAAACATTAAGAATGACAATGAAAAAAAAAACATTTTCTAGATGACTGTAAAATGTGCACATTATTTTTAATATTCCCCAAAGTCTAGTGTCTTTTAAGTAGAAGCTCTTCTGTGATTTTTGTTGGGTCTCTTTTTAGGCTTTTAAAATACTTAACAAGTTGGCTGTAAAGCAATATTTTAAATATATTATTGTTAGCAGTCGACATACATTCGTCGTAAAAGTCAGTTGAAAATTTGTTTTGCTTGTCTTGTCTCTTAAATTAAAATTTTTACATATTTAAAAATATAATATATATCAGCAAAATAATAAAAATCATCGCTGTATTAACATCGCGTTTGCTCTGATAGTGTTTGTTATTCTTTTTTCTCTCTCTCTTCTTGGTAGTTTAAATCGCTCTAAGAAAGCAAAGAAAGGAAAATCTTTTATATATACATTCGGTCAAATAAATTCATTTCTGTCTGTGTCTTTTCACAAATACAAGCTATAGTGCAAGCTTTACGCCATGAACGGGGTTCATCCCCCAAATTATAATCGGTTCAGAGAACTGGGTTCTTTGGCCGAAAAAGGCAAATCCAACAAAAGTAAGCGTCCACGTCCCGATGATTTCATCCCTCTGCCAGAAGTTTCGAGCAATGAACAACATCTTCCGAGGTACCTAGTTGCGTCCACTGTACCAGCGAATACAGAAGTTGAAACACGCCCTCTATCATCCTACAATGTTTTCCAAGTCGAGAGAGGCCTAAATTATATAAGCAAGGAACGTTTGGAAGTCACTGAGATGAGAAGTGGTGACCTTTTAATCAAAGTTCCAAATAAAAGAATTGCTGAGCAATATTTAAAGGCTAATTATATTGACTGCATTCCGGTAAAAATCATTCTTCATAAGACTTTAAATACAATTCAAGGTCGCATATTCTCAAGAAAACTCATCTCTATAAGTGAAGAAGAGCTTCTCGATTCACTTAAACCTCAAAAAGTAGTCGAAGTAAGGAAAATAATGAGAATAGAAGGCAAGGAAATGAAACCAACAGGTGCTGCAGTTTTGACATTTGATCTCATATATCGACCAGATACTCTTAAACTTGGCTGGGAAATAGTCCCAGTTGATGAGTTTATCCCAAACCCTATGAAGTGCCAAAATTGTCAGAAATTGGGTCATACCAAAAAACGTTGCCGTAATGTAGAGATATGTAAAGAATGCGGGACGCCAACACCACATAACCCATGTGCACGTAAGTTTTGCGTAAATTGTCAAATAGAGTCCCACACATCGAATGATCCAAACTGTCCAACATTCTGGAAGCATAAGTCAGTTAACTATCTCAGAATAACAAGACGATGCACTAATCGTGAAGCTTGGAAAATCTTTAATGACAATCCAACACTTAACACCCTAAAGCCCATAAATAGAACTGCAAAAAATACAATAACCTACGCACAAATTTTAGGTGCACAACCATCAAAAAACTTACCAACTACAACCGAACAAACAAAACAAAATAAGAAAAACGATCTAATACCGGAAATTATCACCAATAGAAACCAAAATATAAATTCTCCCATAACAGAAGCAACTGAAAAAGTTACAGATTTTATTTTTAACAACACATCAAATGTATCTGATTCACCAAAATTAGCAGATGATATAATTTTTTCAACTCCAACAACACAAATAATCACAGATAAATGTATGCAAATCGCTGCTCAAGATAACCAAATAATACAAGCTAATAACACAGCAAACAACATATTCTCAACCCAACAAATACCAACAACAAATAAAAATCTAGAAGATCTAGAAACGCCCAAAACCTTTAATTTTTCTACAGTAGAAACAAATGCACAAAGCAAAACTCTCTACACAAATAATGATAGCAACGCAAGTAAGGAATATAGTCATGGAAATGACTCAATTTTCAGTGATGACAATGCATCAGATTATGACATGAACTTTAATATCGATGAAAACGTTACTGAAGATATTATTATTGACGAAATAAACATAGGTTTGGGTCTTGCTTCTCCACCTAGCACAGACGCAAATAGCAAATCACCAACATTTATATTGCACAATAAAGCACCTAACACCTACAAGAAAGTAAAAAAATCCAAAGCAGTTGGAAAAAAATAATTTATACATTTCTATGAATATCGAACTTAATATTTTGCAGTGGAACATACAAGGGTTTATTAACCACAAATACGCACTTGAGCTTCTAATCGCATCGCACAAACCGAATATAATAGCCCTACAAGAGACGCACATCATAGAAAATAATAAACATTTTCTTCATGTACCTGGATATAAGGTATATCATCATAACAAGGATTTCGCGTATGCAAAATCTGGAATTGCTCTACTAGTTAGAAACAACATAAATGTAACGCAGCATTTAACATCAACTGGCGACGTTCTTTTTCAGACAATAATAATTAAATCTAATATAAAAATTCGCATAACCAACATATACAAAGAATGCGACATAAAATTAACAACATCCATGCTGGACAATATATTTCCGGCTGATAATGTGCACCATTTAATAATGGGAGACTTAAATTCGCAGAACACGTTATGGGGATCAAGTACAAACTCTACTAGTGGTAGGATTTGGGAAAACTTTGCTGATAACAATAATTTGGTGATTATGAACAATGGATCGCCAACATTGTTCAACACCAGGAACACCCTCACCGCCGTCGATGTCACAATGGCTACCGTTGATTTAGCACCTACACTGGTATGGAGTGTTTTACCTATACCCGAGCAAATTGGCCTCTTTTTGCTGAGAAAGTGTCTCAAGTGAGCAGCCAGTTTCCAACATCAACTAACATAAATAAAGAAGCGGCCCAAATTAAACGTATTATTAGAAAGTCTGCAAATGAAAGTATACCTTTGAGTAGAAGGCCTAAACAAAAAAATAACCCGGTTTGGTTTAACTCCCATATTGCTAAATTGATTCGACTAAGACAGATAGCATGGAGAAATTTTAAGAGATGTCGAAACCAGTCCAACTGCTTGGAGTACAGGAAAATATGCGCCAAAGTTAAAAGACAATGTAAAGTTGCGAAAAAGACAACCTGGGATAACTTTTTAAACTCCCTAAAGCCATCAATGGACATTCGCTACTTATGGAAAAAGGTCAATAACTTAAGGTCTGAGAAGATGAATAACTTTCTCCCAATATGTACTGATAACAGCAGCTTTACACATCCTCGGGAAATTGCGAAGAAATTTGCTGAATTCTGGACTTCGATTAGCTCTGACAGTACTCTGGATCGTAATATAGTAGAATCAAAGAGAAATTTATGTATTGAAAAACTTACGCAGTGTTGTGAAGAACAGAATTTCTTGTCTCTCAAAATAAGTGTTTCAGAGCTAGACAGTATTATGGTGACTTTAAAAGGATCAACACCGGCTCAAGACAAAATAACTTATTCAATGATAAAAAATCTCCCTGGCAGTTTAAAATACCGCTTATGTGAGTTATATAATAACATATTGGCAAAAAGTGTATTTCCTCAGGATTGGAAAATTGCAATTTTGGCACCAATTCCCAAGCCCGGTAAGGATCCCAACCGACTAGATGGATACCGTCCAATATCATTGTTACCAGTTCTTTCGAAAATTTTGGAGAAAATATTGGCTAAGAGGATATGGAGAATAGCGGAGTTTCATGTTTCAACGATACAACACGCTTTCATACCTCGACACGGTGTGCACACTATATGCCATCAGATGGAGGAAGTACTGCGAAATAACATAAAGAATCGTAATCATAGTTTGGTTATTTCTGAAGATCTGGAAAAGGCTTTTGACAGAGTGGTGCTTACTTTCATAATACACGAAATGAATGAGTGGGGAATACCTAAGGGCATTATGAAATTGATCAAATTGTTTCTTTCCAATCGAAGAGTTAATGTCAGAATAGATGGATTTTTTTCCGGAAATTATACTATTGATAATGGGGTGCCACAGGGATCACCATTGTCTGTGGCTTTGTATACTATTTACGCTAACTCTTTGGCAAGGGCTATTGAGGCTGTTCCAGGCATAGACTACGTTGGTGTTTATGCAGATAATATATTTGCAATCGCTTCAGGAAATCATGATGATGTTTGCTTGAAACTAGAAGATCTGAATGAAGCTATCCAACAGTGGGCAGAAGTCAGAGGTGCCGTTATACCAGTTGAGAAGGCAGAGATTCTACATGTTTGCAGGAAAAGAGTATGTAGTTTTGATAGAATTAGTATCAGAAACATTGACATTGCCATAAAGGATCAGATGAGAATTTTGGGAATATTATTCACGAGAAATTTGCTATGGAATGCCCAAGTAAAACACGTGTCATCAAAACTTAGCAAAATAAACAACCTCCTGAAACTAATATGCTCACGTAACAAGGGCCCGCATTTTAATACTGCACTTGGAATATGTCAATCTCTTGTCACTGGCACGATATTACACGGTATTACGATCTACGGATGGACTTCAGGGAAAAATGTTAGAACGTTAGATACTGCTATGAATAACTGTTACAGAACATCGTCTGGGCTATTAAGAGCTACTCCACTGGATAAACTTAGACAAGAGGCCGGATTTCGGAATTTCCGATTTTTGTTGGAAAAGACTGCTGTCAATATGGCATCTAGGGCTATAACAATTATCTCCGATGGGCTCCACACAAACTTTTGGAGCCACATTAGACGCAACGATACACGATTACCTTCTGCCATCAAGGAAATTGTAATGTTACTTGCGAAATCTCGCATATCATTACCAGATAAGCCTGACTTAATTCCTCGGAGATCTGACTGTGTTAAGACAGACATAAGCCTAAGTGTTCATAGCAAAAACAATGTTAGCCCCATTATTTTTAAAAGGGATTTGCAAAGTAAATTAGCATCTTATGGTCCTGAAATGGTAATCTATACTGACGGCTCTTTCAACAGTGGTGTAACAACATACTCAGTTATTCAACAAACTGGTCCAGCACTTTTTACTGATGTTTTTAAAGTGCGTTTACCTAATAGTTCAGGAGTTTTTTCTGAAGAACTGGGTGCCATAAAGGCTGCAATATCATATGCTATTCAAAAGAAGGTCAAAACGATTATTTGTACGGACAGTCTCAGTGCTATTAGGGCTTTAGCTAAGAACCATAATGGAACTTACGACAACATCGTCAGTTTACCACATGGAAACCCGAGTATATTAATTTCATGGATTCCATCACATATTGGTATTGAGGGGAATGAATACGCATATAAAGCAGCAAAGGATGCACAAAATTTAGCTGAGATAACAGACATCCCATGCATTTCGAATGTTATTTCGAACCAATTCCGTAATCTGCAAAAACAACTTTATCCTATACAACAAAAACCCAGATATAATTCTAGCTATACGAGAGGCGACTGTGTGATGATGAGTCGTTTGAGAGTTGGTAAAGCAATTTTTAATACGCAACATTATTTCAACCGAACTGATCCGGCAAAATGCTCCCATTGTAATGTCATCCTATCCGTTTCACACATTTTAACAGAATGCCCAATATCCAGGATTGGTGAAAACTTGGATGAAATAATAGACTGCACGACGGTAGCAAATTTATCATCTATCCGCAAGGGCCTCCTGAGTCATGGTATTCGGGATGTATAGTTTAAGTTCGAAATTCTTTTTTACATACATACATATGTATGTATTTAATTTCATTATTATTTACTTTAAAATTCGTAAATTCAATATTTTTAACTTTTTTAATATTTTTAATTTAATTTAATTCTGTCACTCATTTGTAAAATTAATTTTTTTCTATCTGAACAACAATTATTTTTATTTATTGAGCGCACATGGTCTAGTTACCCGGCGCCTTCTGTATATTTTAAAAATTAATTTTTAAGGTATATTGTTATAAATAAATAAATATTATTGTTAGCTAGTTTTTACATTGTCATTAGCGAGTGTAGCAAGCAGAGTTAGGGTAAAACTGGCAACGCTTCTAATGGCCCAGACCTTGTCTTATCTTCAAATATCAACAACAACAACAAGCACAATAAGAACATCGTGCACACTTAAGTGATAAATATTGTATGTTATTATTATGGTAATGATTTGGCCTTTTAAATTGTTTTTGTTGTATTGCTGGTTCTTCATGTCCTTTCTGTGGCTTCGTTTCTTATATAGTATATTGCAAACAAAATTTGTATTCTGTTTTATTAAGGCGGTAACTAAATTGTTCAGCAAAGCTTTTTTTATACTTGTGCTTTGAATTTTTATTTAAATCATCTTGAATTTTTATTTGAATTTTTGTTATTTTGCTTTATGTTCACGGTGTTATCTGGTGTAATTTTTTTTTCTGTAAAGGATGCTGGAATTGTGTATTTTGTAAATGTGTTTTATGCTAATGACTTTATTGGCTTTACAAATATTCCTTGACAAGAATTTCAAATGTTTTTAAGGGTACTTAAAATATATATATTCTTTTAACTTTCTTTAGATACAATCGAGTAATATTTTTAAGAGGCCTATAAAATGTTAGAGTAATGTTTCAGTAAATATTTGTTTGCTATTCAAATATAATTTATGTGTCATTAAAGTTTAATTTGTTTTTCTTTATTTTGCTGCTACAAAAGATTCATAGTAAAGCAGGTGTATTTTCGCGCTCAATGTTTTAATAATAATAACTAAATTTGATGTTTTGGTCAGCAATAATATTGTTAATATATTCTTACAAATAATATTACTCCTGTTCAGTTACAGAAGTTTTTATATCGAAGTTATAATGCAATTCTCGTTTACAGCTGAGTTAAGCTCAATGTGCTCAGTTTCATCAAAGGTCAGCTTCCTTTGAAACGTTGCCTATCGCTCTCCAGTCTCATATGTTTACTCTAACGGTTCGATAATGCTAATTTAACTTACGCGCCACAAAAACAGCTCTACTTCGTTAAAAATAAAATACTCTAAACCTACAAATAAAAAGACAAATGAGTATTATGCATATCCAGCGCATTGGCTATGTCTCATACTTATAGTGGGAGTATGCTTGTACTCAGAGTATGGATATATAGTCGGACAAAAAAATTATACGTATGATACTCCGGATATTTATTTATCATTCGCCCTCATATACATAGATATGACATAAACAAAATGGAATGGAAAATATGTGGGTGTGTGTTCGTGGCTATTTGAAAACATGTGTTATGTGTGTGTGAATAAAATAGCCCTGTATGTGTCCATATGTAGACTATTAATAGCCAGAGTATTTTTATACTCATGCTCTGATTGTAGCTCACACAGTCTATACATTTTAGTTATAGTTATATGTGCTGCTCAATTGAAAACAAAATGTATACTAACATAGTTGTTGGATGTTTTTAGTTACACGTATTCGGTTTAATGTGAGTGTTTGCATATGAGCGTGGTTTTTATTTATAGCTGTACGAATTCATAATTGCTTGACGGCCAATACTCAAAGATGTCATAAAACAATACTTTTTCCATTCTCTGATAAATAATCGACCTAACGTTTTCCTTTGAAATCGTAGGCCAGGCTGTTATATTTGATTTTTAGTGAAAAAACAAAAACTATATAGCTCCACTTTGCCTCCAATCTGTTATTTCAATGAAATAAAATGTGCGATAGCTGTAGCTTAATGTTTTTCATAAATATCAATAGATTTTCGACAATCATTGAAATTTTTACTTGCTTACTGGTTACACCAGATCCTTTTATGTAGTCAAGGAAAGGTAGAATAAATAAAGCCTTTTAGGGCATTTACACCTGCAGAAACCCTAGTAGATTTCAGTTAAAATCTTTTTGACATTTAACAAGATTTTTTATCCAAAACAAAATCCATTTACTGAACATTTTCCAAAGCTACAACCAAACAAAATTCCAATGTACACTGGCTGACTTTTTACTGCAAATTCGAAAAAAAAGAGTTGCAGCACTAACAAAATTTAGTGACGACGTATATTTTGTTTTGTATGGGAAATCTGCTGGATTTTGCCCAATATCTTTAAGTGCTAGATTTTACTCAAAACTCAGCTGCTTAAGACACCCTTGCAAAAATATCTGTCCTTATCAATTTAAAGTTTTTAAGCCTAAAGTTCTTTCAATTGAACTATTAAAGACAGCAATTATTAAAAAAAAACAAACACAATTTTTAAGTTCCTTGTTAAAACTTAAAACATTTGAGCAGTGAAATCTTCTTGGGGTCATTTTTCCCAAATGCTTTTTTTTTTTCGATTTCTGTTTTTTCCCCTGCAAAAGCTTTTTGTTTGTATTAAAGCAATTATATTGTTGCCTTACTCTTCATATAACCAAAGTGTTGACCCAATTGTGGCGCCTTAAATTATGCCATACATGCATATGCAATTATAATAACGAAAACAACAAGAACCTTGCTACCACTCAACAGCTCTGAACAAATAAAGGGTGAAGAAAAGAAAGAAAGAAAGAAAAAAAAAAAAACATTTGCAGTAGCAGAGCAAAAACTCTCCATCTGCCACACAAGAAAAATCAGGCCTCTTTGTTTCTTGTATTTTGTTTGCATATTTAAGGATTTTGTTTAACAAAACTATTATTTAGCACCGAACATGCATATAAATGAAAATCTAAATTACATGGAAAATCCAACCAACCAACCTCAATAAAAAAATTTAAAATTGTAGATGTACTTTAGCACAAGAATGTTGGAAAAAAAAATTTCAACACACACACACACATATATTCCTTAAATTTGCTGTTTTTTTTTTTTCTTTCTACACACTTACAAAACCCAAATTCTGTGTTTAAACATTGCATATTTTTAGGTTTATCTAGTATTTTGAGAGATTTTTTGCAGTTTTTTTTATTTTGCTGGCCTAGAGTTGAATTTATGAAAGTGTACGCGTTAAACGTATTTGGAATTATTTAGGGAATACAGTTTTTAATTAAGACTAGAAAATTTGCTGTGCAAAAAAAAAAAAAGACAGAAAGACCTAAATATGTATGTATGTATATACTTAAGTGTTTGGAGTGTGTTTTTGTAGTGGCTGAGAGTATGTAGAAGTAAAATTGTTAAATAGCAGAGAAAATTTGCATTTATTGCTCATATTTTTATTAAGCAGCTATTTCGCAAAATTTGTAATTGCATTTTCGTTGGCACATTTAAATTTGCATTTTATGGCTTTAAGTTGAGCTTACTTAAATTACGTAGAAAACTTAAATTCCTTTTTTTTTTTTTTGCTTATTCTATTTTAAAGCCCAGTACGTAGATCTTATGGAATTTCAGGTTTGTAAATATACATTTATTTCTACACGGAAAAATAATCGTGCAGCCTTTTGTGTAAAATTATGTTCATTTATTTTTAGATTTACAACACACAAAAACACAAAAATTATTTACTAAAGGTAATCATTTCAGTTTTTTTTATGTTGGAAAAATGGAAAAATTTAATTTTTCTTACAACAAACACAGGAAAAAAAATTGAATTTAGGTTGAATTTAAAATTTCGTACACTATTACCCCCATATTCATAAAAAAAAAATAAAATGAATTTGAAATCCATTTTAGGAAAATTTTGTATGAAAAATTTGAAATAAAATACATTTCAAATTCATTTTAAATTTTATGAATATGGGGATTTGAATACAATTTTTATCGTGATATTAGATTTAAGTGTACGTTAAAACAAAATTTCGATAAAAATTTTTGCTAAAGGACACTTAAAGTACAAATTAAATTTTTTGCAGAAAGTGGTTAATCTTTAGCTGCTAAAGATCTTTATATTAAGTGAAACCACAGGTTGCGTCTAATTCACATTTATTCATTAATTTTATCCTGCTTCTAAAATTTGTTAAAAACAATACAACACGAAATGCTAAAATATCTTTCCCAGGCCATGAAATAGTAAGAGAGAGAGAGAGAGAGGGAGTTAGAAAGTTAGATAGTATTAAATACTTTCATCGGAAATTGCAGTCGTATTTTGAATGCTGAATACTTTTCAAACGATTTTTGGGATGGAAACCCCAGCTTTTTCTAGTGGATGTTTTGTAGAGATAAAAAGCAGTTGTTGCTTTCTTCACCCCCTCTAAAATAATTATCTTAAAACTCAATTTAGTATCCAGAATGACAACGAGATATTTTGCAGGATCGTACAATCTTATGTTTTAATTGTTAAGGCTAATGGTATCTAATAAAGTCCGGCACAAGACCATTTATAAGACCTTTCAAGACATGAGAGAAATATTCTAAAACAAACGCTAAACAATACTGTTGGCAAGGCATTTGTTTCAATTGTTTGTCTTGCAAACAGTGTTGTTTAGCGTTTGTTTTAAAATATTGCGCTGTAGTGAAGCAGTTGAAAAATCTCTCATGTCTTGAACGGTCTTATAAATGGTCTTGTACAGGACATTAGTATCCAACACTTCCTCGGAAAGGACCCCCGCCTCTCCGCCTATCTAGTCAGACAAGATGTAGCAATATGGCATTTAATAAATTCGTCAGCTACAGGATATATGTACATAGCTCTACTTCAGCTACATCCAATTACACATACTATGATATTGGCATTTGAGTTAAACAGCTTTAAAAGCTCTTACAATTTATTCTTGTTACCTTGCAAACTAAGCAGCTAACATTGTTTTCGCCGTGATGTGATTGGCTATTGTAATCTTTCATCGGTCTGAAAGCTTAAAGCTCTGTTGTAAAAGCTTGCACATTGTGCTTATGGCTTTCACGTAACTGCTCTACTTAATGGCCATTCACATATTACGCAAAGCTATTTTTGGACTAATGTTTTTTAAAAAATTTTCAGGATAAATTTTCTAAACCTTAGCAAATCCTTGGCCCTCCCCTCTACCACCCTTGTAGCGTTATATACTATGTGAAAAGCTCCTTATTTAAAATATTATTCAAGTATTCTATAAAAAACTGTTAGGGCCATTTTCACAACTTGCCGTTAGCTAGAGGTAGGATTTTCCATTCTGCCATTCTCCACATCAATCACATCCTTAAATATTTCTAAAAAATTTTTATTCCTCTTAGTTTTTTTTACTTTAAAATAAAACTTTAAATTTTTACTAACTAGCCTTTGTTCGTATTGTTCATCTTTTGGTTGAATTAAAATAATAAACTCATTATTCAAATGTCTATATTTTTGTTTTGGGCAATTAAATTTTATGATGACCATAATTTCATTTAACGCTTATTTCGACAGCAGCAAAGAAAAACACACACCTTCTACTAAATATGTAAAAAACAACTTGTAATACTTTTCTGCAAATACACCAAGCAGCTACTCAATTTTAATAACACTTTCCAGTAAAGCCTTGGAAAATATTAGCCTTATAAAACTTAAGTTATGAGCGTGTTATAAAGCTATAAAAAGTTTGTACTTATATTGAGTGGAATAAAACGAAAATAGCAAAAATATAATATAAAAAAAACTCACACCCACCCAGCAAATGCAATATTAAAAAGGATAAATGTTAACTAATATAAAAATGCGTAGCGGCTAAATAAATTTAAAAGATTTCGTTAGCGCAACGGGGAAAGCTTTGAAACCTTAAATAGCTTAAAGAGTGGGTCTATAGTGACTTAACATGTGTGTAATGCGGTCTTAAAAATGCGATGACCAAATTTTCAATGCGATATGTGGCCAGCGTTGCCAAACTTGCATATTTATCTAATTTTCGCAGGGTTTTCAACTGTTAAGTCTAGTACTCTGTTCAATATTTCACTCGAAGTTCTGCCAAAGTACATAAAAAAATTATTGGCACGAATTGTTCGTGAAAAAATGTTGCAGTAACAGTACTCCGTTTATAGCCTGGTACGGAGTTCATACGGAATTTCAGGTTCTCATACAAACTGTATGTAAAAAAAATTACGAAAATTCAGGTTGGTAAATTTCATAAAGAAATTTCCATTTGCTAGTACCGGACTTTCAAAAGAAAAGTACACGGAATTTTTAAATTTGTTGCCTATCTTAGGGATTTATAAATATAAGTGGAGACTTTTTTCAGTCAACTGAAACAAAAATTAATGTTCAAACAATTGTTTGGTGACGGAATTTTTGACATTTCTAATTTACATCAAATTGTAATTAATTTTTAGTGTTTTTGTGCATTCTAAGTTAAAAAATAATCGAATTTGTGCTTATGCAAATATAATTCTACACAAAAGGCTACACGTGTAGAAATAAATGTAAATTTACAAACCTGAAATTCCGTAAGAACTCCGTACCGGGCTTATCTTGGGAAAAACATGTGAAATGTATCTTCAACATTTTAAGTTTTCATGCGAAATAAGTCGAGTGCCACTTGTTTAGTGTGGAATTTACAGCAAAGACATGGCGGGTTTCTACAAACATAAGAAATTGTAGCATAGTTTCAGGCACTAACTAGCTAATATTGTTTATACATAAAACTTTTCGTACGAATTAATCAATGTTGATAAACATTTTTCACAAACAGAGTTCCAGGCTTTAAGCAGTTGTGCACCTTTTTGTTTTTTGTCTGTTTAAAAAACATTTTCTCTTTAAAATCATCAGTTAAAGCGCACAGAATGTTGCACGAAAAGAACATCTTTTTGATTGGGCAAAACAAGCGGAATAAATACCAGATAGATTAAGCTTCAACTTTAATAGTACGTAAGTCCCGATTGGTAGACCCTTTATACATATAGAAAATCACTATTATGTCTATTTTGCTTTGGCAACTAAACTTAACCAAATAGCAAGAGTAAGAAAAATGGAAAGTAATCAACACGTGCTTAAGAAAATACTTATATTTAATAAATATTAGAATTTTATTAAAACAAATTTCGTGTTAAATAAAAATTAGAAGAAAAAACTCAACACAATTGAATTAACAAACCTTTTAAATACAAAACATTTCAAAGCAAGTGTGGGCAGCCGCCTGTTGTCTATAAGGCCACTAAATAAATTGGATTTGCTGAAAATGCCATAATAAATATTAATTAAAGTAAGACAGACGTTCCCTTTTCAGAGAGAGAGAGAGAGTTGAGGACAAAATGTCAAACACTCTTCTACTCCACTGGCCACACCTGTTATTAATGTTGTTAAATCATGAGGAAAAATTAGTCTCGTTAGTCTTAATTTGAAGTGTGTAATACAAATTTACTAAAAAGAATGAAAGAAAGAAAGAATGAAAACATGAGTTATTTGTAAAGTAGCGAGGCTCTATTAAAATATGGCTTTTTAAATATAATTGCTAAAAAACATGTGAAAGGTTTGATCGTAGATTAAAGAGGTTTTTTATTACAAAAATTAACATTTCAAAAGATTATTTTATATTGTAATTCACTGTATTTTATAGTTATGCTCAAACCACAGAAAGTGAAACAGAAAAAGTGCCTAAAAATTAAAGTTGTAGTAAATATGAAAATTCTGATAGTTTGTTAATAGCAGAGGTGTTCGCACTTATAGAAAAAAAGAACATACTTTAACTAGACTGACCGACATATCGTACTTGCTCCTGTAAAGGCGGTCAACTCAGAATTTAAAAAATTTTTCAGTAGAGGCCAAGTCTCTCGCACATGACACCTGACATCTGCAGTAAAGATACATATTATTTTTATGTATACGAGTACATATTTTTGAATTTTCATCACTATCAAATGATATTTAAAGCTTCAATGTCATGAAAAACTTATATTAATATATTTTATGATATACTTATTTATTTGTCTAATTCCTAAAACTAATTATTATAGCATTACTGCAAGTAAATGGAAATAAATTTCGTAACTTCCATACACATACACTACCTTAATAAAGAAAGGCCCTAACTTATTATATTTTTGGAAGCGTATTCCTTGTATATTTCGATACAAAGAATACATCTAATGTATCGAAAAATGCAAAAATCTCGATTTCCAAAATATAATTAATTAGGACCTTTTTATATTAAGGTAACGATATGTTATAATATACGATTTTTAGCCTATATAATCGAATATCTTACCTATGGTGCGATTCAGTAACTTTTAACTATCCGACAATCGTAATTTTTATCTATACATTTTGTCGCTTGCCATAACGATTGTGTAATTCTGTAACTTCTTTTTAACGATAGTACGCAGCAGATATTTTCTATTGATTTTTGTCGATAAAATTAACAGCACACATAAATTATTGTCGCGTAAATAGCGTCACAGCTGATATTAAACTACAGCGAATATCGTTAAAAATTTTAATGAAAAACAAATTCACCAAATTTCCGTTATAATTTCCTTAACGATGCGACCGTCTATCGTTAAAAAAAGTTGATGAATCGCACTACTTATGTAGAAATTTTTTTCTTCTTTTTTAATTTCAGCGTTTTTTTTTGGTTCGCTGGATTTTTTTTAGGTCTTGGCATTTTTATTTTTTTTTAAAGATTTGGAGTTTTTTCGTTTTGGCGATTTTTTGTAGTTTTTTGACGATTTTTTCGGTTGTTTTTAATATCATCGATTTTTTTGGAGTGTTTTTTTTTTGTTTTGGTGTTAAAATATTTTTAGTTTTGTCGCTTTTTTTGGTTTTAGCAATTTTTTCCGGTTTTTTTTAGATTTAGGAAATTTTTGTTTTGGCGATTTTAATGCTTTTGTTCGCTTTGGCGATTTTTTTTTTGTATTAAGCCTGGTACGGAGTTCATACGGAATTTCAGGTTCTCATACAAACTGTATGTAAAAAAAATTACGAAAATTCAGGTTGGTAAATTTGATAAAGGAATTTCCATTTGCTAGTACGGACTTTCAAAAGAAAAGTACACGGAATTTTGAAATTTGTTGCCTATTTTAGGGATGTTATAAATATAAGTGGAGACTTTTTTCAGTCAACTGATACAAAAATTAATGTTCAAACAATTGTTTGGTGACGGAATTTTTGACATTTCTAATTTTCATCAAATTGTTATTAATTTCTAATGTTTTTGTGCATTGTAAATTCAAAAATAAACGAATTTTTGTGTATGCAAAGATAATTCTACACAAAAGGCTACTACACTACTATTTTTCCGTGTAGAAATAAATGTAAATTTTCAAACCTGAAATTCCGTAAGAACTCCGTACCGGGCTTTAGCTGGTTTTTTCCGTTTTTTTTTAGTTTTAGCGATTTTATGCTTTGACGCTTTTCGTTTTGGCGATTTTAATGCTTTTGTTCGCTTAGGCACTTTTTTTGGTATTAGCGGAGTTTTCTGTTGTTTTTCAACGATTTTTTTTTAGTTTTGGCGCTTGTGTTTGTTTTGGCGATTTTTTAGTTTTTGACGAAATTTTTACTTGTGGTGATTTATTTGCATTTTAGCGATTTCATTTATTATTTGATGATATTTTTCATTTAAGCGCTTTTTTTATTTTGGCGACTTTTGGCTTCGGCATTTTCTTTTTAATTTTAACGTTTTTAAACATATCAAGAGTTTGTCTCTTAAGCCTGGTATTCTGTTCAACATTTCACGTGAAATATTGCCAAAGTACATATAAAAAAAATTGGCACGAATTGTGCATGAAAAAATGTTGCAGAAATAGTACTCTGTTTATCTTGTGTGAAACATTTGAAATGTATCTTCAACATTTTAATTTTTCATGTGAAATAAGTAGAGTGCCACTTGTTTCGTGTGGAATTTACAACAAACACACGGGGTGTTTCTACAAACATAAGAAATTGTAGCATAGTTTCAGGCTTAGTTAATATTGTTTACATGTCAAATTTTTCGTATGAAATAATCAATGTTGATAAACATTTTTCGCAAATTTGAACAGAGTACCAGGCTTTACGGTTTACAAGATACAACAAGTTGCCAAAATTACATTAACCGATAGAATAAATACCCTTTAATTTTCGTAATTTTTTTAAATTTCAGTGTTAATTGGTACAGTGTATATAAAAATGCACAATCTGTGCAAATTTAAAATGTTTAAAGACTTAATCCTGGTACTCTGTTCGAAGTTGTGAAAAATTTTCAGCAACATTGGTTATTTCGCGTGAAAAATTTGACACGTAACAAGTTACTTTTTCGGAAAAGATGTTCGTATTTATTGGTTTGAAGTAGGCAACACTGATCGACTTTTGTTAACAAAAACATCAGCTGTCAATATTTCGCACGAAATAAATGTCAGTCTCATTATTTCACAGATAGCAAGAAAATGTTGCCAGGTACATTTCATACATTTTTCACGAGTTGAACAGAGTACAACTTTTGCAACATTATTTCATGAAAATTTCATGTAAACTTTTTATGTATGGATTATGTCACAATTTTGCGTAAAATTTTGAACAGAGTATCAGGCTTTAAATAATATCTTAAAATTTCAGGTTCTTGAGAAAACAGACTGTGACAGACAGATGGACTTTGTAGCAAAATCAATAGGGTTTCACTTTACCCTTGGTGTTTGCAACCCTAAAAATATTCCGTTTTAAAAAATCCTTATTTAAATGATAAATAAGTTGAAATATTACGAGTCTTCCACGTTGACAAAACAAAATTTTTCATATCTGTCGCCATAAAGCTTTCAGGCAAGGAAACTGCAATTTTTGCCATTCCCTGGAAAATTATTAAACATTATATCGCATAGATACTTATTGTGTTTAATATAAAGCAAACATTTTGTTACAATTTCTCCTTTGAAGTTTTTAATTTATTTTCCTAACACTCACTCCTCCTTGTTTCCTTTTTGCTTATGCAGATGCGAAGGAAAAGAAAACACTATTTCAATAAATCCTATTTTACATATTTTTCTCTATAGTTTTCTTTTGCAGCAAGACATTCATTTCAATTCATCTTGTTCCTTTTTTTTTCTTTTGCTTCTTTTGCCTACTGTTAGGACAGCTGATATAAAAAAAGAGGAAGCGAAAACTCCTGCTACAAGCATGCAAAAAGTAAAAAGAAACCTAAGAAAATATTTATACTTCAACCAACACACACACAATCAGATGTTGTCGTCAGTGAGTCTGACTGCTTTGACAATGTGCAAGAAGAACTATCACAGAATCGTGTTCATTTCTCAACGTTTTTGTTGGAGCGTTGCTCTTCTTTTTTTTATATAATATTATTTTATGTTTGTTTTACACGTTGTAAGCCTTAAGAACATAAACATTTCAAAATAGGAAAAAAAAAGAATTGTAGCAAGAAAAATTTCTTAGATAAATGTTTTTTTCCGTTCTAAAAATTTTTTGCTTCTTAGATATTTTGTCTTTGAGAATTACAGTGATTTCTTTTATATTGCAGATTTTTTCTATTAAATTTTTTTTATTATTCTTTTGCTTTTCCTTTCTATTATATTTCACGTTGAAAACAATTTGCATTTGTTTTGTAGGACACTAACTCAAACACGCCAACTCAAACATAGACATAAACACCCTCTAGTCAGCCAAGAACCATAGTCTCTATGTCAACGCTCTTTTCTCTAGCGACAATGTCGACAACTTTCCTTTTATGTGCGAGTAGAAATATGTTAGAGACAACAGTTCTAGTGTATTTCTGGTGACATTGTCAATGAACACGTCAATATTTTGTTTTTCTTTTTTATTATGCTATGCAATAATGTCAAAAACTTACGTATGTATGTATGTATGTATGTATGTATTTAAGTTTGTTGTCCCAACCCTTATAAAATTGTAGACGAGGGTCACTAAAATGAACAAGTGATGCTTTATTTCAAATGTCTCCATATGGTCGTCAAATAATAGTGCTAAAGTCTACCTGTAGGTTTTCAATGACAACCGTATGTTATATGTCCATAGGCAATTATAATGGCTGGGGTATACCTGGTCAGTAGTACTGTTGACAATGTCACTAGTAAATTACTACAATTTTACTATTAACAATGAGCGAGGAAATATCGATATTGTACACCAGAGCCCCAAAAATTTACTAGTGAATATTTGGTGCCAATGTCTCCATGTGGTCCCAAAAGAACTACTTAGTCAGTAGTGGTATTGTCTAGTGGTGAATTTTCAATTACAAGCTAATGTTAAATGTCAATAGGTGATTACATTGGCTGGGGTACACCTGGTCAGTAGTACTGTTGACAATGTCACTAGTAAATCACTACAATTTTACTATTGACAACGAGCGAGGAAATATCGATATTGTAGACCAGAGCCCCAAAAATTTACTCCATGTGGTTTCATACAAATGGCGGCGAGGTCACACAAGAGGAGATGAGCGACAATGATATTCATAAACAACGATTTCCTTTAAATTGTCTATTAGAAAACACAATCGACAGGCGACATGTCTTCTGAGTTCTTGTTTTTGAATTCTCGAAACTATTATCTTCAAAAATGGTTGTTGTCTTTGATAATGAAAAATATAAATATTATTGCAATGTTTTTAAAACATAAACATTCAATTATAGGGCATTTACATTAGTACAAAATCTAACATATATTGATAAAAATTTTTATGAAAATCTATACCGTTTACACCAGCTTTTTTTACATTTATCAAGATTTTGTTTATCCAAAACAAAACCCATCAACTGATTTGTTTTCGAAACTGCAACCAAACAACTGCATCGTAGCCAATTCACACACTTTTTTAAGCAGAGCGTAGCTAATTTACTCACCTTTTGTTGCACAGGGTAGTAACGAATAAATAAAAACATTAGATTTTTATATGTAAATGCACTATTATTAAAGTATTATACAATAATTTGAAAAATATATGAAAAAATATGTGTTGGATATAATCTTTGGAACAAAATCATAGAGCAAATACACGAACCTTCTAGCATCGACAATAAATAATGTTTATTTAAATGAATCGTAAGTGCTGCTTTTTTTCGTCCATAGACAAGACGATACAATCGTCGAACAGAATTAGGGCATAAATTTAAATTTTTTTTGTAATGATAAAAACTGAGTAATTTAAATAAATTTGGTGCCTTATTTACGAAAAATGCAGGTTTGTTATTAGTTTTGAAACCCGCTTAGAAAAGCTAATAGTTGGAACATATTGGTTAACTTTTTCGAGAGTCTACTGTATTTTGCTGCTTCTGGATGATATTTTTTTAAAATAAGTTTGTAATGTAGGAATTGTGAGTCTTTTCGTTGCATGTTCCCTTAGGAGATCACAGTGCATTTTTTTTTTTAGAAAATTCTCTCTACGAGGTAAAGGTTTTATTCTTATTTCCGAAAACGTGATAAAGAAATCAAATTGAATATTTGCTATAAAACCTTAACAACAAGCAAAAAAACATACCGTAAACTTCGTCGACGTATTGAATTAACTTCCAAGGATTTAACGAAAAATTAATTTCCTAGCATTGAACAGTAATTAATGACCACACGCAACGGGCTCAGAGAAAATCGGAGCATTATGTGTAAAGACGCAAAAAATAGCATACAAAAACAACCATTGTACGTCGTTTTGATGAATAAATGCCACTCTAGAGTTAATGTAGATAAATTTGTAGTAAAATTAATTTAAACTATTTATTATTATTTTTTTCTTATTACAATGGAGCCAACTGGGTCTACGAGCAGCACCCTTCCTAACCTATTATGTTCCCTTTCTCAAGACCCTTTTATCTCTAGTATATGCAACTAAAACCTTCCCTTTGTAGCGGGCCATTACAAATTGTAATTGAAAAGACATTTTGGTCATGCTCTCCAATCTTAGCGTCATACAATTAATTTCACATAAGAATACCCACAAGTTTTTGCGTGTTTAATATTTTTAAATTATTCTCTAATTTTCTTCAGTACCGGAGTAAATTTGTCCAATATAAGCGTATAACAATCTTTTTCTTCTGATGAAACTAAAAACAAAATTCAAGCAGTTTTAAAAGTCATTAAAATTAGTTACTCTTTCCGTAAAGCAAGCCTACATTTCAGTTTTATAGCCGACATGAAAGTAACCTTAAATTATGCAAAAGCCAAAACGAAACAAAAATACCGGAATGAACATGAACATGAAAATTATGAAAACGTAAACATTTTCTTAATACACAATTGGGGTATTCACAACAGTGTCTTAAGTGTCCTAAGTGTCATAACATAGTTTAAAAAAATTGTTGTTGTGGCTCAAACAAAAAGGTCATAAAGTAATAAGACTTTCTCAGCTATGTTTATTGTTTGTCATAACAACATGTAGAAATGCGTGAGAGTTTACCAAAGGAATTGAGAGAGAGAGAGAGAGAGTAAGCAATATACAAAGGTGCTAAAACCCAAATACAAATAAGTACAATATTTTTAATGGTAAATTATGAGGGGTTATTCACAGCTTTATATTTTTTCGTGTTATTAATTTAAAACGTGTTAATTTATGAGTACCATCTGAATACCCCAAATATCTTAATATAATGTTGTATATTTTCTTTATTTTGTTTTGCTTTCCATGCATATAAAAGTAGATTTTAAGTATTTAAACCGAGAGAAAGCAAATTTAATGTTCAAGCCTGAAAGTATGCAGCAAGAAAATATTATATAGGTTACTTTTAATAACCTGAGAGGTACTTTAGCACGCAAAAATTTGTTTCCTTTTTTATTTATTTATTTTTTTATATTATTTATTGCTTCAAGGTGGTTATAAATATAAAAAAAATGTCCTAAAAGAAAAAGCGAGAGCAAGAGACATAAATAACCCCTTTTTGTTAAAAACATTCCAACAACTTTAAAACCTTTAATAAGTTCATTAAGTGCGCAACAAAATGGTATAGACGTATCATGTTTGGAGAGAGAGTTTTCTATAACAAAAGTTACTTAAAATGGCCTTATTATATTGGCGCGTGACTTATTTGTTTTTTTTATTTCTACATCACACTGCCATATTTTCCAATGTTGTTAGCAAAAACAAAAGTGTGCATAAATTTTTATTTATTTTTTTTTTATTCAAGTAAATTGTTGATTCTTGTTGAGTTTTTATAGGTATGTATATTTAATTTCTGTTTACGTTTATATTTTTTTACTTTTATTTTTGTTATTAATGTTGTTACTCTTTCGTTGAGCATTAAAAGTCAAAGTAATGAAATTTTTAATTCTTTTCACATAAAATTTACATAATATTAAATGCTTTTAATAAAAAAACAAAATTCAGCTAAAGAAAAAACGTAAACATATTTTGTAGTTAATTGTTTTCTCTCTGAATATAAGCACATATTTTACAGGGCAGCTAAAAGTATGCTTTGAAATATGAAAATATTAAACGTATTTGGGTAATTAAAAATTATGACTACATTAAAAGGCTTATTTGTTTGTTATGAAACTAATTAAAATTAATGCCTTTCAAGTAGAATTTATTAATGAAAAGAGTAAAACAAATTTCAACTAAAGATTGTTAAAATATTACAAAAATTAATAATAATATTTGAGCAACGTGTGTGCGTAAAATATGGTTTTTGTTGGCCCATTAAGTTAATGATTTGTTTTGTTGTAGATTTGAAATTCAACTTTGCTAAAAAATAGCATAGTTACTATCGGCCTTATGTATAAGAAAAAACTGGCATAAGTGGCAATATTGAACTTGGTGCCAACGAGTTCCTCCATACAATTTGACATTAAAAATCGGCGCATAATGTAGTTTTGACCCGCTATTAAATCCTAGCGCGATTATAAATGTAAAATTGTATTGCAGTTTTGCTACTTATGGAGTTCATACGGAATTTCAGGTTCTCATTTAAAATATGTAAAAAAAAAAACTACGTAAATTCAGGTTGATAAATTTCATAGAGAAATTTCCATTTGCTAGTACGGACTTTCAAACGCAAAATACTCCGAATTTTTTAAATTTATTGCCTGTCTTAGGGATTTATAAATATAAGTGGAGACTTTTTTCAGTCAACTGAAACAAAAATTAATGTTCAAACAATTGTTTGGTCACGGAATTTTAGACATTTCCAATTTTTATCAAATTGTAATTAATTTTTAGTGTTTTTGTGCTGCAGCGATTTGCTTCAGATATAACCAAGAGAAATTAACAAAAGTCTAAATCTAAATCGGTCCAACCGTCTGGCCTATACATGGACTCGTACAGACACACACACTTCAAACTTACAAACCCCCTTTTTTGGTCGGGGTTTAAAATTGGAAAAATATTAATAACGTTGAATACATAGAGACATGTATTTAATTGCCCTGTAGTAAATAAAATAATCAGTTGACAAAAAACACTAGCTATAACTTAATTATTTTGCAAGTGACTACAAATTGGTTTAAATCTCATGCAGATATCAACCAAACATACATATATGAATATTTATTTAACTATAATATTAATTGACTTCAAATTGGTTGAAAAATAAGTAGTTAGTAGTCAATTTAAAAGTCATGCAGAGGTGGAGAATGACATGCTTAAGTTTAAAAAGTGATTCGGCGGCAATTAAAAAAGTCACTTCATCAACTAAATGTGGTTATTAAAAAACCAGTTTGAAGTTACTTGTAAATGGGTCTGAGTTCCTATAGGCTGATTATTGAAATTCTTTTCCACGAAACCCTCTGAGGCAATCATCTAGTTTGACTTCAAATTTCTTACTTTTATCAAGCACACATAAAAACAGAATCTTCAATATAAAGAAAATGCTATTAAAATTGTATTAACATATAGAACATCACCGCTCTCACTTATGCCTTTAATTTTATCGCTATAATTCCAGTTGCCTCTTTAAGACAAAAGATATTAATCGAAATTCCATTTATTTGAAACAGCTTAAAAAAAAAAACAAAATCTTAGGAAAATATTCTCTTTACGAACACCAAAACCCAGTAAGAAATCATTCAACTATAAGATTTTAATGATTTGCAGCATTAGAAAAAAATTCAAATAAAATATGTATGAAGATAGAAAAGTACTTGTGCACATGCATACATACACACATACATACATACTCGTATATACATTTTCAGCTATAAACTAGTACTTTTATTCAAAAAATAATATAATAAAAAAAATTTATTGAAGTTATTCTTTCTTGTCTTCCTAAGAAAAGTAAAGAATTTATTATACATATATTCAATATTAAGAAGAAAAAAAATAAAGATCTTAGAAAGTAGAATAAGGAATAGTAGATTTATCCTTAAAAATTCTTTTAGTCTTGGCGTTTAAACAAACAATCGTCTGTCTGTACGTGCGATTTTCTTTTAAGAAAAACAAAAAGAAAAAACTATAATGATGAAAAATTTGGAAAAGTCAAATAAAAAATTAACAAAAATTTAAAGAAGATAAGTTTAACAAAACAAAATATTAGTTTAAATAGGTTAAATAAAATTTATAATGCAGTGAGTATAGGAATTAAAATATAAATTTATTTGTCGCGTTTTTAATCACCAGGGTTCAATGTTTATAAAAAAATTGGTGTAAATTATCTTATCAAGAGTTTTCTACTTGTGAAAAGCTGTTTTAGGAATTAACATTACATCATATAAATATATATTAACAATATTTTCTGTTCACTGCTAAATCTTCTGAAGACTGGTTAAGTAAGGTTTTACTGTTATTACTCAGCCAACGGAGCTTCTTAATATTCCTTAGTTAGCTTTTCATTGAATGCCCTTTGAGACTCCTTTGAAATCCGAATAAAATGCCTCTAGCATATTTTAAATGAAAGAGTTATTTTGCAAAAATATTCCCTTTTTCTTAATAGTAAAGTATGTTACAATAAAAGAATTAATAAAGTTTACTTCAAAAACAAAAAAAAAAAAGAATTATAAAATACAAGCAAAATCTTTATAGAAACATAAAGTGCAATTCACTAACATGTATTCTATTGTAAATTTAAAAATTTTTTATAAAACTTAGCATTACTCTAAAGCCCCAGAGCGAACGAAAACAAGAAATAACTTTTATTTTATTTATTTTTTTTAACTTTAAAGTTTTCCTTTTGGGGTTATGGCATTTACAGATTTGCAACATAAAAGAAAACAATCAGTACCAACTTTTTTTTTTTGCATAGAAGGACTCATGCTCACACACTTCTGTTGCCTAATAATGCATGTGTTTCCTTTAGAACAAATTTTATCCTTCAATATATTTGAAAAGAAAAAAAAGACACAAAAACTTATGTTAATGTTGGGAAAAACATTTATGTATTTGCAATGGTAGACAAACATATCTGCTCGCAAGGATTTTGCAAATAATTGAGAGCTATAAAAAGGAGTTATCAAATGCTGGAAAACAAAACTTTTATTTTATGTAACATTCATACATATGTATTTGCAGTTTACATGGTGAAAAATCAATGAGGGTGAAGGGATTTTAAGTTTTGTTTATCTCCTTAAATAATTATTATATTTATAATTTGATCGTGCTAAAGTTCGTATCGATTTGTAACCCCATCTACATGTGATAATTATTAATGAACAAATAAAACCAAAGTTAATTGCAAATATTCTGACAAACTCTAGTAGAACGGAACAACAAGCTGTTTTCGAAGGCCACTACGCCTTCATCACCACCGCGTGTAATGTCAGTTGATGTAGATTGCTGCTTTATATACTCAGCCATTATTGCAAATGGAATATGTGAATTTTTTTGATTCATGGTATTCAATTTTGCTGAATGCTTTTTTGTAATGAAATCTCAATTTTACCATCTCTAAATTTACAACAGTCTTGCCATTGGCCTTCGAAAACAGCTACTTGTTCCGTTCTACTACGGGTTTGTCAGAATATTTACAATTAAATTTAGTCTTATTTGTTCATTAATAATTATCACATGTAATATGGCTTACAAAGCGATATAAACTTTAGCCTGATCAAATCATAAATATAGAAAGAAATGCAGCTCGAACAATAATAGTTGTAATTAACTAAAAATAATTATTTATAATGGACTTACAAAAAAGGTACCTTGTGATTTTTTTTTTTTTTTGCAAAAAGGTACCTTGTGTACATTTTTGTTGCTTAAATCATCTTAAAAAGTACCTAAAATGAGATACTGATTTCTAAAAAAAATATTTTTCAAAAAAGTATTTATTAAAAAAAGTACATTTTAAAATAGTTCAGTTACATTTTCAAAACAGTACTTTTTCAAGAAACTATATTTTCAAAAAAGTACTTTTTCTAGAAAATACATGTTCAAAAAAGTACTTTTTCATAGAAGTACCTTTTCAAAAAAGTACTTTTTAAGAAAGTACTTTTTCATAGAAGCACTTTTTCAAAAAAGTACTCTTTCAATAAAGCAAATTTTTAAAAATATACCTTTTCAAGAAAGTAAATTTTTAAAAAAGTACCTTTCAAAAAAAAAATCTTCAAAGAAGTACATACTCGTATATTTTAAAAGCCTGCATTTCGAAATAAGTACCTTTTTTAAAAAGTATTTTTTTAAGTAGCTTTTTTAAAAAAAAGTATTTTTTGGAGTACCTTTTCAGCAAAGAATTTTTTAAGTACCTTTTTGAAAAAAAAAATTTCCAAAAAAAAATTCATTTAAAGAAGTTTTCCAGAACATTTACAATTGCTTTTCAAAAAGTTCCTTTTCGAGAACATTTACAATTGCTTTTCAAAAAGTTCCTTTTCGAGAAATGATTTCTCCATCATCTGCTACAGCTAAAAAATCCTAACCAAAAAGTTCTTAAAAAAATTACTTTAGCAAAAAAGCATATTCTTAAAAGAGTACAATCAATATCTATTCAAAAAGTGCCTTTACGGAAAATTATCTATTAAAAACCTAACTTTAAAAAATTTCAATACCTTTTGAAAAAAAACACCTTTTCGCCGGCTTAGTAAAATAACTAATCAAGTGTATACAAAGTTTAAATGAATGGAACTTCGAAGTCTAAAGAGTAGTTTATTACTGTTGCTACGGGGCCAACAATTGTATCCGGATGCTGTAACTTTTATAACGGCAGCTATAATAAATATAACGATCATAGATGATGCTTACTATTGCAACAAAATGTTGGAATCTTACTGTGGCGTGCATAATGTCTACCACGCAAGAGGACTGACGCGTTGACCGGTGATTGGTGAAAAAAATTTACAAAATATATGTATGTTTTAATTTTACTCAATAATTTTGTTCTTTGGTGTTTTTTTTTTTTTTTGGGAATTGTTACAATTTAAGTTTAACACTTCGAGCCTTTTTTTCGATTTTATCGTAAACTACATGTTATCGAAAATTGACTTTGTATTGAAATTAAAATTTGATTGGCCTACCCATAGTTAAGAATAATCAAAATGCTTAAATTGTGGATAAGTTTTTAGATACTGGCTGTAAAATTTTATCGTAAGCGACAATTTACGTACAAAAACATATTTGAATATTTTATAAAATATCTTCTCCTGAAAATTTAAATTTTTGTCGCTTAAGATGAAATCGAAAATAATTCTTGATTTGTTAACGCACTAGTAATTGCAAATTATTATTATATGTTTCTTTTAATTTCATTACTGAGTGGAAAGAAATATTTTTTGAAAGACGTGCAAACAATTTTGTTTATCAAATAAGTAAAAATCATAACCATGAACAATTCAGCAATTTTTTTTTTTTTGAATCGGCAATTTTTGTTTTCAAATATCAAAATCATAGCTGTTGCTATTCAACAGATGCTGCTTTTGATGGTGGCAGATGCTACCGGCATTGACGGATGCCATCTGTAACTTCCGAAGCCCCTTAAGCAGTGTAAAATTAGATTTCATAGTCACGAATAAATATAAAAAATTTTAACTTATTTGTTCCCTACAAATCACAGGCTGGTTGCTTGGTTCCGAACGCTTCAATTCAGCCGGTATAGGGATCACCGTGAGGTTAAGTCCTCAGGCAGGTACACACGACAATTTTAGACACAACTGTTTATCAAATTTGCAATTTTAAAGAAGATTTATTTTATCTTTCTATCAAGTCTTGCAAATAAGCAACCAACAAAAAAATATTAAAGCACGAGCAACTAACTCACATGCAAATTACAAATTAGCAAAATTTAAACTTCTTGCCAAATTATTTCAACAATAGTATACACGATTAAACAAACACTATAGTGTTCATAAAACTTAATTGTTAAACATACGAGTATGTACATACATACTTACATATTTCTAAGCATGAAATAATTAAATTTAATTTAAACATTTAATAAGCCATTTATATGCATTCAAAACAATTCAATCTATGCGCATCAGTCATAAAACACCCTTCATTATAACTAATAAAAAGACATTTCAATTTTGTCAAAGTCATTGTGCTATATGTGGACCCCCAATAGAAAACTATAGATTCAATTAAATATTGATTTGTAATAAGATTTGACGCACTTGACAGATGGCTACAATATATTGAATATAAATGGCATATAGAAATACAACGCAGCACACACACACACACACGTGCAAGGTGAAAGTAAATACCCAGTATACCAAAGGCTTGGAGAAAAGTATTATAATAAGCTTACTAATGTGTAAGCTTCAAGCTTAAAAAATTCTTACAAATATATTGCAAAATGTTTTCGTAGCAATTGTAGTAGAATCAAAACGGAACCCTCATTATAATATTACATGTGTGTTATTACTATAACAATCACCCGTATGGCGTATGTCGAGTCGAATATTCGTCTACGACAGTTTTGTCATACATAGATTAAGGAAACTTGGACACGTTTCCTTTAATATAGAACAAAATTCTCGTAGACGAATATTCGACTCGACATACGCAATACAACAGGTGATGATTATCTTTGCAATTAAACTTATTTTTTCCAATATATTTTTACTTCATTTACTTCAATTTAAATAAATTTTTATTACATATAACAATTTATGTGTTTCATGCTATGATTTATGTTTAGATTTTTTCCCAGTTTTATACACAAATACACAAAATTGCACACCCACTCACTTTGAAATTTAAAACGAATTTTAAACTCGAAATACTTATTCCCTAATTCAGTTCGACGATTGTATCGTCTTGTCTATGGACGAAAAAAAGCAGCAGTTGTGATTCTTTAAAATAAATATTATTTATTGTCGATGCTAGAAGGTTCGTGTATTTGCTTTATGATTTTGTTCTAAATGTTATATCCAACACATACTTTTAAATATATTTTTCAAACTATTGTATAATACTTTAATTTAATTTTTATGTTTTAAAAACATGGCAATAATATTTTTATTTTTCATTATCAAAGACAACAACCATTTTTTAAGAAACTAAATTAGAGAATTCAAAGACAAGAACTTAAAAGTATTTTCAAACAAAAACGTTTTAAATCTTCTTACTGAATTAGGGCATTAATAAATTTGCGAAGTCTTTTTCAATCCTCTTAGTTGTTGTGTTGTTCAATATACATATGTATGTACATACATATGTCGTTTATAAACTTTAGAAAAAGTTGTGCATGACAAGAGTTTCTCAAGCATTGTTAAAAACTGCTTGTGAATTCACATTTTATAAACATTATAAGTTACGGAAAGCTTCTATATAATTCACTAATTTTATAAGCTATTCTCAAGTTGTACTGTGTGGTATACTGGGTTATTTAATGTATTCATAATGTATTTATTTATGAAGTTATGTACATATGTACTTGAAGGTAAAAAGTATAGCAAGTCTAATTATATTTATGTACGTGTGTTACACCTGCAGTCATTGCATAATGGACATACGTGAGTGTTTCAAACAACACTTTAAGAGATTTATGCACATAATAGGTGTGTAGGTGTAAGGGTGTGTGTGTGTCTGTTTGTGCGTGAGATGGAAGCCTTGGATAAAAAACAACTTATATAATACCTACAAATAAAAGCCATCAATATTCGACATTTATAATATTAATGATTACTCAATTGAAAATAAACACATTTATGTTTAGATTAGTTTTGACATCCAATGGACAAGTTAATGTATTTATATATACATACAAACATACATACATACATTAATGCATATATAAGTATAAGAAAGCAAGTATGAAATATTCTTGTTATTGGTTTGCAAGAACATCCATATGCTAACACTCCAACATACGTACAGACACAGAAGACCATTGCAAATATGTATGTATATATGTATGTTGTATCTGGCAAATAAATAACTTATTAAACATAGCAATTTCTATTTCAATAGATTTTTCGTATTTTCATTTAGCAACCAGGCAATATTGTTTGCCTGTACAAACATATGTACATACATACATAAGCACACAAATTAATCTTTGTCCAACAAGGACATTTGATGTAATTGAAAACCATTTCTCTTAAAATTAATTCACTTTCTTGCTTTTATTTTATTAAACCAGAATTCCAATGAAATTTACAGGCCTTTCCTTGTAGCGGTTTGTTAACACTAAATTGGTCTTTTTATTTATGAGGCCTGTCAGTGTTCATGTATGTGTGTACATATTTGAGGGGCGAAGAGAGAGATTTCTTAGCTCTGTTTTTGATGGCATAAATCGTACGAAATAATTAACACAATACAGTCTTTTGTTTAAACACAAATTCTTTCCATGTTTCCATACTCTCTTGTGAGCTATAACCTCCAATTTACCAATACAATTTGTCAATTGTGTATTAAACCATTTATTTGCTGGCATACCTTACACATACACACATACATACATACATATATCTTGATATTTGATTTGACAGTTGCTGTGCAAAGATGGTTAAATTACTAGAAAATTTGCCTTTCAATATTCATAGCAGATGTTTCGCATAGAATAGAAAGCAGTCGTTTTATATAGTTAGCGATAGTTGCTGCATTGGGTTTGTTTGAAAACAAAATCAGCCAAAATGCAGCCACAAATGCTTTCGGAGAAGCACATACTTTTTATAGAATTTTTCATCACCAATTCTTACATTTTGAGGAATTGTATCTTTTGCAGAGTATCGGCCATAGACTTTATGTTTCATGTAACCCCGAAGAAAAAAGTCTAAAGGTGTTAAAGCACCAGATCTCGGTGGGTAATTGTGAACGTCCCTTCAAGAAATCAAACGATCACGAAACTTTCCACGCAAAAGTACGATTGTATCCTTGACAGTTCATAATTGGCAGTCGTAAAGTAGACACGTTTTTTAATCGTTAAAACAGTTTATTAAAAGACAACTCCGATTTTCATGAAAAAATCATAATGAGTGACGAGGCACATTCTCATTTGAATGGATATGTGAGCAAACAGAATAGTCGGTTCTGGGCATTGCAAAACCCTTAGATTATTCATCAGTCACCTTTGCATCCATTAAAAGAGACAGTCTGGTGTGCAATTTGGTCAGGAGGAATGATTGCACCTTACTTGTTTGAAAATGAAAACGGCGTAACGCTAATTGTGAATGCGGGGCGATATCGTGATATGATTGAAAACTTTTTAACGCCATAACTAAATGCTTTTGGCTTGATTAACATGTGGTATTAACAAGACGGTACCACATACCGCATACAGCCAGGATTATATTGGAATTACTGCAAGACCTCTTTCCACAACAAGTTACTTCAAGAAATGGCGATGTTGATTGGCCTCCACGGTCGTCTGATTTGACTGCTGCGGACTTCTTTTTGTGAAGATAACTGAAAAGCAAGGTTTATGCAAACAAACCAAAAACTCTTCGGCAACTCAAACAAAATATTCGTGAAGAAATTAATGAAATACCGCGTGAAATGTGTGAGAATGTAATAAAAATGTGCTCAAAAGGGCTCGCATTTCTGAGGCTAACAGAGGCGGACATTTATCTGGTATTGTATTCCATACATAATTGGCGACATTAAATAAAACATTTATCAATATAAGATCCATTCTCTTTCATTTAATCAAAAATGATAAACAAACAAAGTCGTATACCTTCCCGACGGACACCCTATACTTCCCAAGGAAATAATGCCCAAATAAGAAGTGATTATTATCCTAATAAAATAAACAGACAAAAATATTGAAATAAGGTCTAAGAGAAATTTTATGAAAAAACACGTTGATCTAAATGCGAACGATAGGTTCGATCGAATATTTATGTTGAAAATAAAAACAAATTTCTGCTTTTTGTTTTTGTTTGTAATGTAATTTTTCGTTCCAATCTATTCTTCCCATTTAGATGAACAAGCCCGTAATAAAAATTAATTAAATCCCAATGAAATAAAAACCTAATGAAACCAAACGCAAGTTAAAAAAAAGCCCAAAAAATTAAATAAAGCCCAACCAAGCTCAAAGAAGTAAGCACAGTCCAAGTAAAAATTCCTTAATTTTATTGGGTCTGATATTATTCTCTTACTTATCAATATCTTACATATAAATGATAGTTAATCTAGGCTAATTTTTAAGAAAGTAAGTTCCAATGACCCCCAAACTAAACCTCGCACCAAACAATCATACTTTGAGATTTTACTTAAACAATTACCCTATTTTCAGTTGTCAAAATTGACTTCACTTTAATAGAATACGAGTACCAAAATATTTTAGCCTGCCCACCCGTTGCCGAAAACAACTGACTGCTTTTGACAGAAATACACTCGATCTATAGCACAAAAACGTTCTCGAGTAGACAAGCCAATTTTTTTGGTATTGTATTGAAGTGACTGATGTCTGCGATGTTGGCAACTAGAATGAGGGTGAATATTTTTTGGGTTATCCCAAACTATTGCCCTAATTCTGTTCGACGAATATATCGTATTGTCTATGGACGAAAAAAAGAAGCAGTTTTGATTCATTAAAATAAATATCATTTATTGTCTATGCTAGAAGGTTCGTGTATTTGCTTTATGATTTTGTTCTAAACATTATATCCAACACATACTTTTTCATATATTTTTCAAACTATTGTATAATAATTTAATTGAATTTTTATGTTTTAAAAACATGGCAATAATATTTATATATTTCATTATCAAAGACAACAACCTTTTTTGAAGAAAATAATTTAGAGACTTCAAAGACAAGAACTCAGAAGCATTTTCAAACAGAAACGTCCTAAATCTTCTTACTGAATTAGGGCATAAAATTAAGCAATTTAGTTTTTTTTAAGTACTCAAGAAGATGTTTCGATGGAATTCCGGGGCAGTTTGATGCATTTCATGAACCCAATCAGCAAAGAATCGACAATTTTGATTATCGATGGACATGAGTTCTTATTTTAAGAGTAATTGAAGTTTTAAAACCTAAACCTAATGTCGTCGGTTGAATGCCCAATATCAAACGTTACTGAGGAGAGATAAACCTGAATTTTCCTCAACATTATGGATTGAAAAAACAATGTTTGCATTTGTTCTTGAGCGACTTGCACAAGTTAGTTTCAGCACATCACTAACTTATCTTAATACTCGTAGCATATTATTATTATTTTTCCATCACTTACACAATTGCTGGCCGCGGAAGTGCTTCGCAATCAATCAGTAGTTCTTTAGTTTTGCGAGCTGTCACCAAAAAAATGTACATAATTTTTGTGAAATTTGCAGTTTTAACGAAATAATTTTTTAATTTTGTAAATAATCGATTTACGTCAAAAAAAAAAACAATGTTCGAAAAATGTGCGGGTTAACCTTTTTTTTGGCGGTTATGGCTCGATATGTCGCTCTATTTTTATTAATGACTGAGTTTTAACTAGTCATCTATCAAGTAGTTACGGCTGGGGTTCACAGAACGATTTGCGGGCGGCGGCGCCTGCGAAAAATATGTATGGCGGCGGCTAAAAGTGGACTAGCGACCTAACTGCCATTAATGTCAGAATCAGGCACATACTTTTTCGATGATTTAAAAAAGGGACATGTTTTGCAAAAAGTTGTTTTGTTTTAAAGCAGGGTCTAATCGTCGCCTTCGATAACGAGCTGATTCGATAACGTTTTTTCAGCATTCGATATCGTAACATATTATTGCATTGTTCCATAGCGAATGCCATAATCTCAAACTGAAAAAACGTGATTGAAAGCGACGATTAGACCCCCGATAAGCAGAAGCCTAAAACTAACCACAGAAGTTGGTGGCAGCTGAGACTATTAAAAATGTGCCTGCTTCGTCTGTTAGCCGACTTCCAGCTGATGTGCTTCGTTCACCGCTTGGGTTATGATGAAGGTTTAATTTTGTTTTAGAGGATTATAATAAATTATTTAATTTGAAATACAATTGCAAATACAATTTTTTTTTCACATAAGCCCTAAACATGTAGGTCTCGATGAAATAGAAAATAAAGTTTTAAATGTTCTTATATTTTTTAATTCCATAAATTACTTTTCCCAGTTTCTTATCTACAACTCGTAAAGCTTTAATATTAAAGAGTGTCCCATATATTTTGACAGTACATCATGGTAATATATGTATGTATAGTTTGCCTGGTTTCATTTTGATTTGTTGCGCATAAACTTATTTTGTATTATCTTAAAACAACAAGTAGTTGCATTTTTGTCCTACAAATATTAGATATGCATAAAATCATTCTTAAAATGCTTAATAAACAAACATTACATTCATTGGAAGACAGATGAGGACAATTCAATTCCGAAAACATCAAAATATAGACACAGGATATTGCACGTAGGTCGTCATATGTTTATTATTAACGATGTGTATTAACAACAAAAACAACAATAACAGCAGCAGCAACAGTAACTGGCAACAACGACAACATTAAAATATGACTAGCTTTATAAATGTCTCAGTAATACGCATAACGCAGTCAATGGTCATACAGTAATGGAGAGTATCCCCTTTTGAACATATAAATTAAGTGAAGCATACATTTAGGCACATGCTTGAATGTGTGTAAACAAAGAGATAAACCCTTAAACGGAATATTCGTCTGTATGTACATATGTAGGCGCATTTGAGGCAAAATTTCATGAGTGAAAGGACTAATTTCGCTAAAAATAGCAGAATGTTTGAGTAATAAACAAAAGCATACAAATAGTAAACGGATGCAAGGATGGTAATAAAAACTCTCTGGCTGCTGTATCACAAAAAAAAACTACCAGAACAAACAGCAACATTTAATTTTTGTCATATGGCGAACATGCATAATATTAAAAATAAAAATTGCTATTAAACGAAATGAAAAATATTCAGAAAGTTTTGACAACATTATGAATTTTGTATAGTTTTGGGCTCAAATTTTTGCAGCGTCGTACCAAACAATGAGTTTCATTTGTCAGTATTTGCTTGAGACGAAAAAAAAAAACAAAACTGTCAGTGGAAGTAATGGCAGCAGTAACAATTATTCATACCGAACTTTTGGCGCATATAACTAAGAACGAGTTTGTAGCAAAGTCATGTGTGAAAGCACTTTTCCCTGATTTGTTTTTACGTTGCATTACACTACACCGCGTCACAGCAAATGATGTGGGCGGCTGTTTTATGAAAGAGGGCGTTATTTTCAAATGTATGTATGTACTAAGGGCGTTTTTGCCATACGATGGCAATCATAATAAAGTGCTTTATGAAAACTATTTCGAATATTCACTCATTTCTCAAAAACAAAAAAAAAAAAAACTAAAATGCATGTACTATATGCCTTTATAATGTCACCTAACGTAATGTGGTGCCATATTACCATTGAAAGACATTAAAAAGTAAAAGCATGCATGCAAACAGAAAATGCAAAATAGGGATTTAATGCGCAGAAAAAAGGAATGACGCCAAAAAAAACCCTAGCCATGCACAATAATGTAACTTTTGACATTGTCATGTGCTTAATGTCACAGAAAATGCAGTTGCTTTTGGGGAAATTGCACTTTTATGTTGATTGCTTTGTATTTAAGTTGTAGTAATTACTATTTCTTTTTAAATAAAGCGAAATGGCTAAAAAAAAAATTTGCTTTTGAGCGCTACTAGGCTTATATTGAAATCTGTAGCATATTTATGGGAGCTTGAATAGAAAAACAAGTAAAAGTTATTTAAACTAATTTTTAATTATGTATTGATGTAAAATTTTGTAAAAAATAATTTATAGTACATATGTATGTAATATATATGTATATATATATATATAAAGCCAACAAACCGAATTTCCATTAAAAAAAAAATTTCTTGTATTTCGAAGTCCAAAATATTTTTAATATTTTATTATTAATTGCATTTATTTGAACTATTAGATATAAATATCTGTTATGAATAAAACATTTAGTATTATAGACCGAACTTTTTTTAACCAGTCCACTGTCATTAAAATTTCATTTCAATAACAATATTTTTTTTTTCTTAAAAAATTTGTATTGAAAGCTGCCGCTACACTTGCCAACTTCCACATACTTTAGTAATACATATGACTGAAAAATTTCTCTTGGCTGCATTAAAAGAAAAAGAAATGTGGAATGAAATGTGAAATGGCATGTTGTTAGTTAGTATTTGCGTGTTATTATAAATGATTAACATAACGTTTTTTACTAAAGTATTCCTAAAAGAAAGTATTAAAATTGTACTCATAACAAAAGCAAAAGGCTATTAAACTATGCTATGAAAATAGTTTGTTGTTAGAAATTAGCTTAAAAGAAAACAACAATAATAAAAATTTTGTAAGCTTAAAGTTAGCCTAATTATATTCTTACATTCGTTAGCATTTATTGCATAGTTAAAGAGTTAATAAAACATTTTGAAAAAGCAAAACTTACGTCCTGAAAATATGAACTTTATCCTAATGTAATAAAAAAAAGAAACAAAAATAAGTTCAATAACAAAAATTAAAAATGTTAAAAACCCCCAATATATCTAGTGTAGATGTGATATCTTCTAAACGTCTGAACCTATTTCCTTGAAACATATCTAAGAACCCGCTCGCTCAAGTCGCCTTTCAAACGGAAATAAATAAATCGAAATCGGTCCAGCCGCTTGGTCTGTACATGGACACAGACGCACACTACAAACTTATAACACCCCTTTTTTAGTCGATGGTTAAAAAGAAATTAAAATCTAATAAATAATATTTTTTAATAAAAATCTGTTTATTTTAAAATTATATCTTTATGAAAATTTATACCGTTTACACTAATTTTTTTTTTTAATTTTTTTCACGTTGTCTTATCCAAAACATCAAACAAACAACAAATCATTTATTTCATCACGATTTTCCTAATCTACAACCAAAAAACTGCAACGTAGCTAATTCACACACCTTGTTAAGTACAGATGCACGCTTTTCAGTACAAATAATAAAAAAACATAGTTGCATCACTAAGTTCTACTAAATTTTAAGTAGATTTGGGAAATCTACTAGATTTTACCCGACATCTCACTACTGCTAGACTTTCTGCAAATCTAAGTGCACTATAAATGAATTATTTTGCTATCTATATCTATCTACAATAAAATCTGTATAAACTACCAACAATATTGGTTAAACTAACTAATGCGAAACAGTTAAAAAAATAATTAAGTAACGTCTGCAATTTGTATTCTTATTTATTAACGGAATCGCAGCAACAATTACTGTGACAGTAAGTTAACAACTGAAACTAGTTAGATTAACCAGGCACATTCTTTGTTCCTCTTCACCGCAAAGCCAACTTTTACAGCAAAATTATTAACTTTAACTCGTTAACCTATTTACCTCTCTTAATATTTTGGGTTACCATAAATTTTTAATGAAATAAATTTTTTTTATATATTTTTTTTATTATATAAAAATTAATCAAAGTTATTCGACCTTTATAAGTATCTAAACTTTTTTGCTTAATTCCTTTAAGCTCGAGGCAAAAATTTTTATATATTTTTTATGATATTAAAATGAATAGAAGAGAATAAGAGTTTATTCTTAACTTTGAAAATCATTTCAAAATTCTCTTTCAATAACTTCATTTGTAATTTGCTAAATTGCCTCAAAGCATACTACGATTTTTTTTATTTAAATTTCTATGCTTAGAACTAAGTTTATATATATATATATATATATATATATATGTATATATATATATATATATTATATGTATTATATATATATATATATTGTATATTATATGTATTTTATTATCTCGTTTAGTAGCATTCCAAATTGTATTCTTTAAACTCCCCTAAAATATGTCGTTATATTTGCGTTAAACCCTAAGGATTTTTTTTGAATAGATTTAACTCCTTGACATATGCTTCGAAGTTTATACTAACATTGCTTGTCTTATTTACTTTTTATATCTTAAATTTGCTCCTTAAAGTGTCATATTCACCTGCTTGTCAACAAAAAATCCCTGCCACAGTTTTTATATAAAAACTTCTTTATAATTATAATTCTTTGGTAATTAAAATAATTACTAAAAGAATTATAAACAAGGAAGAGAAATATAAAAATACCTTGCATACTTAGAGGGATTATATTGCCATTTACTCGTAAATGTATTAAATTTCTTTTTTTTTTCAAGTAAATGCCTCTATTTGTTTTTTGCACGTTTTATTTTAATGAATAGTCAACAACCTGACAACACCATCATCACAATTTTAAGCGAGATACTTGCACAAAATAAATGAATTAAAAAATAAATAATAAAAAAATTTTTTGTTATAAGCAAAAAAACCAAGAAAATAGGCGGCAATTTTAAGCCGCAAGACAAAATTTATATAACAAAAAAAAAAAAAACTTACAAAGTCACACAAATACTTAACACAACAAACACTAAAAACTACTTAGAAAAAGCAGTGTAAAAAGGGGAACTATATATAATATATATAAAAAGAAAACGAAAAGCAAAACTTAAAGCGACAAAATGCAACAACTTGACATGAAAACGTGCCCCAACACGAATATGAAAAATAGCTGCAAGGCAAAACGGTCACAAGCAAGCAAGCAGGCAAACAAACATATATAATAATAAAAAACAACACAAACTAACCCAAATTGATGACGTTTTTATAACAGAATGACAATAGATACAACAGCAACAACAACAACAGCAGCAACAAAAACACAATTGCTCTAGCACGAGGCTGAAGTTATTGTAGAATAATAAAACTAACTTGAGGTAAAAGAACCAGCTAGTGTTAGTTATTTGAAACAAATATAAACTTTTACCACAAAAAGAGTTAAAAAAAAAATATTAAAAAAAAATTGTTTGTTGTATAACTAAGATTTAAGTAAAAGCGAGAAAAGGGCGAAAGGCAAGAATCTCATAGAACCACAAAAAGAAAAAGAAAACATAACTATGGGTATAATAAAGTTTTTTTTCTTTGTCTTTGCATGTGTTTGTAAATGCCTTTTGGCCACTTCATTCATTGTATTAGTAAAATGGAAATTGTGTTATTAAAAAAACAGGAAAAAATTTTTAAATAAGTTTTTGTTGCTCAAGGAACACTATTCAGATAAAAAAGTATGAAATTCCTGGAAGGCATATGACAATTTTAGTACCCTACACATTAATCTAATCACGTATATATATTTTTTGAATTAAATATTAACAGCCTAAAAAATATGAAGTTCTAAAACCTGAAACACTGTCGGAGGATGCTGAATTTAATTCATGTTGAAATTTACTTGAATGGTTTTGAAGAGGAATAAAATCTAAATTTTACTAAAATGTTTATCAACAGATTTGATACTTTAGTCTTAACTCTCAGACAGTCTACTTGAGTTTAAAGAATTTATACGAAAAGCACACATTTTTTTGAGTGATTTTTATAAAAATTTTCCAGACGAGTCGACCAAAATGGCTGCTGGAAATCAAGAATTTATTTGAAGAATAAAACCGTGAATAAATGATTTCATATCCCGTAAATTAAACTAAAAAAAAGGAACCTATTTAATATTTTATTAATAAATATTTTTTCGTGTGCCATAAACTTTGATGTCATACTTTCGCCATAACACAAATAAACACTTCACTTGATGCTCTAAGTTAAAGATTTTTTTTTGTTTCTCTTTATTCATTTTCCTTTTTGTTATAAATACATATATACTCGTAGTACAAAGCCAAACGAAATAGTACTTATTTCCGCTCCACTCTCTCGTTGACTTTCTAATAAACAACAGGCTTTCGAAACAACTAAACAAGACACAAAGGCAAAAAGTACAGAAAAAAAAAGAAACAACAAAATAAAAAAGGAAAGAAAAAGGTGCCATAACAAGGGGACATGTTTTTTTTCAAGCAAAAGACCAAGGTCCTTTTCTCTGACATGTTTAAAAATCCTTTTAGAATTGGAACTGCTTGTGCATTTTTTTTCTTCTTTCAAATGGAGAAGTTTATTATCAAAAAATCTAAGGCTACACAACAAGTGTTAAGCTACACTTCATTTCAAATAGTTTAATTGGTGTTAAATTTTAGTTTAATAATAATGGAATCCTGTTAAGGTAAATGAAGTTTTGTTCTAAAGCCTGGTATCAGATTCTCATATGAAATGTGTGTTAAAAATTTTGAGGAGATTCAGGTTGGTAAAATTCATAAAGAAATTTCCGTTTGATAGTACGGGCCTTCAAAAAAAGTCCAGTGTTATTTTTTTAAATGTATTGCCTATCTTAGGGCTGTAATAAATATAAATGGTTATTTTTTTCAGTCAACTGAAACAAAACTCAATGTTCATACAATTGTTTCGACATGGAATTCTTGATATTTCTTATTTTTAGCAAATTATAATTAGTTTTTAGAGTTTTTGTGTGTTGTGAATTAAAAAATAAATGCCTTTGGGTGTATGAAAACCTAAATCTGCACAAAAAAAAGCTACTCTATTATTTTTCCGTGAAGAAATTTTGTAAGAACTCCACACCGCCCTTTTTACTTATTACAATTCAAAATGCTATCGGTGCTTAGAAAAAACCTTTTATAGAATTCCGAAAATATACATACATATTATGTAATTGAGAACTAGTCTTAAAATAGCAAGCTTAAAAAATTAAAAAATTAATAATTCTAGTTCATGAATGAATTAACAATTTAATTAAATTTTGTTCAAATATCATGCAAGAAGTTGGTTAAAAAGAAATTAATTTATAATATTTCGACGGACCCATTCCAAAACATGATAAATTGACATAGCATGTTATGCTGGGAATAACATTTCTGAATTTATCGTTTGTTAACTTAGATTCTGTTAAATTTTGATAGTAACCGGACATTTCTATCAAAAGTTATGATCAAAACTGTTCTTAGCATAATTTGTTAAGTTTAAAACACATCCCGTGTTAAATGTTTTAACTACACTTTGCATGATTTAGTTTGAAATTAAGTAGCCGAAAAAAAAAATTACTTTAAATTCTTCTCCAAACTAAAACATGTTATATGTCCGTAGATGACCATTGTAGGTGAGAAAGGACCACCAGAAAGATGCCAAGTCTTCTTAGAGGACTAGGTAATATATTTGTGTACAAATCTTAAGTATTCTAAGACACTTTTAACTATGATCTACAACAAATTTATAAAGTTCAAGTAAACTCAAAAAATTCTATTGCAATTATTATACAAAAAGTCTCAAGTTTCCGAGATATCATCAATAAACTTTGAACGCGTTTATCTCAAAACTAGCTTTTTTGTCTTAGCATATTTTAGAATGGAGCCATCGATTTAGTAAAGGATTTTTGAAAATTTTCTCCTTCCATTTGATATAATTTATACCCAGATGAATATAAAATTATTCTTATTTAATATTTAAGTAGAAAAGGATAAATCTTCCTAAATTCTTTAAGAAACATTTTGCAATAACCACATATGTTATATACAATTAAAGAATTGAATTGAATTTATAATATTATTTAATTTATAAAGCCTACTTTTTGGTGTTTTAAGAAAAAAGATCAATGCCACCCATTGCGTATGAGCAATATTGTAAAATTGGTCAACACTCACACGTAGCGGGTGAAAAAACAGAACTTCGTTTAGTGCGTAATTTTGTAAAACGCAACGCCAAGCGTTGACAAAGTTTTTATAAAAAAAAAATTTAATTACAAAAACAAAATACATACAAAGTTTGTCAACGCTAAGGGTTGTGGTTTACAAAATTAGGCCCTTAGTTTTTTTTTTGTTTTTTAAATCTATCAGTGATTTATTTAAAGGCCTGTCCCACGATGTCACCAGAAATCGTTCGATCGACAACTTGTATTGCAAACAACAATAACATTAGAAAATTTCTTGTTGTTTTCAATATAAGTATTCGATCGAACGATTTCTGGTGACATCGTGGGACAGGCCGTGAGTGTTTTTCCAAAGACGTAGTCTTTTCTCGCAGCCGCAGTCTTTTCTCAAAGACGTAGTCTTTTCCTAAAGACATACTCTTCTAAAAACATACTTTTTTTTCTCTTAATATTTAATGTTTTCCAAAACAGATCTTTTTTAAAGCTTATCAGTTTTTAAACGACTTGTTCTTTGCTCAAGTTTTATATATTGATGTTATATTTTTCCAAATACGCACGTAGACATTTGCCAAAGACGTAAAAAATATATAGTCTAATGGTAGTTTACATTATCACCGCATGAGATGACCAAAAACCCTGTATATGTGATACAGAATGTCCAATGTCACATGAGCTGTGTGATACCTAGTCCCGTCGTGTTTAATGTGGTATATGTTCATGTCGTCCAAATTGGTAATCATAGACCTGTAGCGGTCACTGTTGACGGCGATGACCTTAATAATGTCGCTCTCCAGCAAATATAAATTGTTGATGCTGCCAGCTCCAAATCATCCCCATTGGACGTTCTTAAATCTCATGGATTTGTATATTTCAAAATTTAACAATTTTATTTTGTTGAGGTACACAATCACTCAGAGGTACACAATCACTCATCTGCAGATCGCTGCAGATGATTTTTCCATACAAATTACAGTCCGTTTCCAACTCCTGCAGGCAGGGCCTTTTCAATGAACACACTTCGTTGTCTTTGTTTGTTTATCCTTAGCTTTTGGGTTAGTTGAATTTTGTACAGGCTCAAACTAGGACGCAAAATTTGCCAATTTAAGCTTAGCCGAAGCGAGAGTTATTGTAAACGATTCCGAATCGGCTAACTGGGATTATTCTGTCCAGCCATTCTTCTTGATGTTTTCAGAAGATGTTTCGTTTTGTCGTCGGTTGAATGTGTTCAGAACTAATCAGCTCGTAATGATCCGCCACAATGCGAATAGCCCTGTCGCCAGTACGATTTTGATGACCGTAAAATAAGCGATGCCTTTGGAACGTGAGTCGACGGAAACACCAATTTGTATACAACAGCTTTGAAATTTGAAATTAAATGCATCGCTGCGCTGCAAATTAAAATGTCCTAAATTACTTCACCAAAGTAGATAATACACAATTAAATGTTAAATATGGAAACAAACGTGGCTACTGCCGAGAAAGACAAATATACCCAGATTCAATAAACTAAGTCAATGCGACAGATGTAGCTTCAACATTATGGCCGCTTTCAACTGTGAAAGTTCAGAAGTCCCTACAATAAAGTATTAGTCTGTTTCAGTAATAGCGATATGAATATTTTAATTATGTGTTCTTTTATTAAGGCCTTGGTTTTCGGATATTTGTTTTTAGTTGCAATTTGTGGCCTCAATAAATAAATAAAATATAAAATTTTTAACTGAATGTGTTGCTAAAAATGTAGCAACAATACAAAATTATTTTCTGTATGGAAATATACGACCATGTCTCAGAGTTCAATTCCGTTCGGAAACAGAATTCAATCCACCTCAAGATATCAAGCACTAGTCGGAGTGTAGACCAGAATAGCAGCGCCTCCAATAGTCTGGACACAACTGATAAATTTCTGTATTGAAATTTTCTTTTTTAGACACCAACTGCTACAAAAATGGGGTGGATTGAATTCCGTGACATGGCCGATAATTAGTTATTATAGTTAGTTATACAGAAATGAATTACACATTTGTTTATACATATATACATAATTATTTCAAAATATTATTCTGTATATTATGGTTTTGTTAACTTATTTTTTTTTATAACTAAGAGACCATTTAGAATTTGTATAAAATACCTTTTTTATTATAACAATATTTTCCATGGTTATTTTTTTATATAAAATGTTTCCTCTTTTAGCTATTTGATTTCTTTTAACTAAATAATACTTAAAGTTTTCTTGATTTCCCTTTTGGTTTTGCATTTGCTTATATCTACTTTTATATAAAACTCCAAACCACTTTTTAAACAAAAACATCTGCTCATTCAAAGACTATTAATTCCTAAACACAAAACAATACAATAAAACTTTAAGCACTCATTTTCTAGCCGCAATTCCCACCCAATAAAAAACAAAAGGAAAATTTTTGGAAACTTTCCAAAGCAAAGAAAATTATGTATATCAGAAGTAAGTAAAACTGAAGACTACAACAATCTTAAGACCAGCTAGAGCGAGAAAATCTTGTTGACAATCAAACATGAAAAGTTATAATAGATATTTTCATTAGATAAAGGCTAAAATCCTTATTTAAGTGGCTTTCTAGATTGAGTATAGATTGCGAGACACTAGAGAAGCCTGCTAGTGCAGTGAAAGCGCTGAGAAAATAACAGAAAAAAGGAAAAAGATAAACAGGAATAAACTGTTTAACCAGAGACATATTTAAGGGAAGTGAAACATTAGCTCAAGTAAATATTAACAAAACATTAACAGGTTTCAGCTACAGTTTAACTGTTACTCAGGCAAATATTTACGAGTAAATATGTACTTTTAGCAGTCTATTCCTACGTTATTTAAAAAAGTTTTAATTTAAAAACCTTATCGATTTTATTTTAGTTTTTATGTTTTGTGACGCCATATCAAAACGGAGCGGAACATGTCCTTACGATCGACAACAAGTATATGTATTTTAAATTTGTGGCGAGCTTTGATAAAATGTGTTAGTCCCATTACACATTTTATCAAAGCTCGCCACAAATTTACAATTAAATCAAGTAATTTGTAAGGATTAGAATATACATGCATAAATACATACATACATATAGACATACATACATAACGATTATAAAGTACTTGAATTTAGTTAAAGCTCGTCCCAATACCCCTGTTGTTTCACTATAGTTCGCTTCGCATTAAAAATTTTAATAAATATCTTTTTTTCTTGCTTATTATTGTAGCCGAAAAAAATTTATTTTTGGCTAAAAATAAAAAAAATTAACATTGAAAATTCGCAATTATTTTTGCTCTATTTTTGCAGTGTAAGTTCACACACACACACACACACACACACACATATACTGTGTAAGTAAGTGTAACTGAACTTTTTAATTTATTTTATTTTTATTTACTTTTGCTTATTCATTTCTCTTTTATTTATTTACTTGTAAGATGTCTCATGTCTGTTTTGGTTGAAAAACAAATTAAAAATTTAGATTAAGAATTTGCAAACTTAATTTTTTTCCCTCATCTTTTCTCTGTCATGTTTTCACTCTGTACATTTGCTAAATAATGTTGCAAAATTTTAGTAAATTTCAAGCGTATTTTTTTTCTATTCTCCCCGTTCGTTTTTTAATAGTTTATTTTTCTGCAAATTTTTCATTAGAGTGAGCATGAGCTTACCCAGCAAACATTTGCTCTTTTGAGAAGATTAGGTTAGTTTAGAAAGGTTGGTGCCTAGAACTCACCTCCACTCGGAGACCCAGTTGGGTTCATTGTGATTCGCTTCTATTGCCCATCAAAAGTAATTTTTACCCAAATTTGTAAATAAAAGGAAACATATCGACGGCTCCATTCAAAAACATGCTAAGTCAAAAAAGCTAGTTTTGAGATAAATGCCTTCAAATTTTATTGATGATATCTCGGGAATGTTATGAGATAGAAACTTGAGAATTTTTGTAATCCGGGGTGGGGGGTCGTCGATATAATAATTGCGCTTGCTATATTTAGATTTAAATAAAACTAAGTATGTGTATTTGAAATATGATTGGAATTTTTTAATGGCCTATGTGACTGAGTGGTAGCAATGCTTGCCTCTTTGTCCAAAGGTCGTGGGTTCGGTTCACATCATTGACGCTGTGGTGGTCAAAAAAAAAGATAAACAAAGCTATTCTATATGGAATATAACATGTTGCAAGTGTCCGCTACCTTGTGGCTCAGAATCAATGTTCATTAGCTAAAACTTATTTTACGCCATCAAAAAGGAAACTTATCAAAACTAACGGCGTGACTCACGATGTCGGCAATAAATTTTCGTTCACTTATTTATATTGAAAACAAAAACAATATCAGAAAATTTGTTTTTGTTTTCAATATAAATAAGCGAAAGAAAATTTCTTGTCGCCATCGTGAGCCAGGCATTAAGTTAGACAAGAAGTAAGTTCGAAATATTGGCTGTAGTGGGCGTGGCATGCTACTTAAAACAACGAATTTATGTTAATTAAAGAAAACGAAAAATTTTTCACATATTACCTGAAATAAATTATGATTCCTCGAAAATTTGTATCGGTAACGGGCTGCGCTTTTTTTTTGTTAAGTTGGGTAAAGTATTGGTTTTAATAAATGGTATGTATCATTTGTAGTTAGGGTGCTATATAATAAATCTTAAACCCCGTTATTTTCGTAAAATTTGAAGTTTAGTAGTTTTTAACTTTTAAAGATCAAAAGGGATCAAAAAATTTAAACATTCCTTAGAAAGATTAAAGTCTCTTTAAGTTTGTATATACTTTTGCACCCGCCACGATCCGGCTGTAGAAAACTTTTTTATTTTAATGAAAACAATAAAAAAAGTATTTAAAAAATTGTGTATCAAAATTTCTAGTATTTTTTTTTTTTGTTTTTGCGTGTTTGTTCATGCACAACTTTGCAAAACTCTTTTAGTTCTTTAATTTTTTTTTCCAAAGTCGGAGGGGGAAATCGACTCCCCCCGTATATAACTCTGGCATTTGTAATGCGATTCGTATAATTCTTTTTTTGTTTGAAAGTGTTTGTGCACAGCTTAGTCTCATAGTTTTTTTTCGGAATTCGGAAGAGAGACAGACATTTTCTCCCCCATTACCAACCGATTTTCAAAATTATTTTTTATTTGAAAGTATTTGTCCTAAATTTTTTTCGATAACCAGTGAAAAAATTTCTTCCCCCACCACCTCTCCCCCTCTTCATTGAAAAGCATAGCTCTGTTATATGTGAACAAATTTAGAAAAAAAAAATTTATATGAAAGGGGTTGCTTGCAGTTCGGTTCCATTAATTTTTTTTTTCGAATATCTGTAGGGCATTTTGTAATTGGTTTTTTTTTCGTTTGAAAGGTGATTTGATCTAATATCTTCAGTCCAGCCGTTTGAGAGTTATCATTAATTTTCTTGTTGATGATTCGGTAATATCGTTTCTTAGGTATGTTTGAACAAAAATCGGTTAAGCCATTGGAAGTTAAGAACTCTCTTCTGTCTGTATCATAGTCAACTGTGTCGGGGGTTTTTATAACGTTTAATTTTTGTTATAAAGTGTAAATAGAGAATAAAAAATGCTACAGCAAATTTTGGTATTGGAAATCTATAGCAAATTATCTACCAAATGTGTACAGACTAATAAAAAAAGTTCGCTTTGTCAAAGATTGTTATTTAAATTAGAGATTATAAAATAAAGTTAAGCTTGTGTAAGAAATAACCTAACAAAAAATACACACAGAGAGAAAATTTGCAAAATTTAAAGATTTATTTAGCAACATGAAAATGGATTATTGGATTATTACCATCCATTATAGTTATATTTAAAGATCCACATATATCTTTATATAGAAAGATTTGCATTCAGCTCACAATTGTGTCTTTAGGGCAAAAACTAAACTGTTTAAAGTCAGGACATAAATCTCTCCAGGATCAAAGGAAATTATAAAGACGTGAACTAAATTTAAGACCCGCATATCTTTTTTTTTTGCATTTTTTTTCTAATTTATCGACTTTAACTATGACGTTTTTGTAATATACTCTTGTTAAAGAACACCACCAACATTTATTTATTCTTTCATATAAGAATTTATTTCGTATTATTTGCTGTGCTTTTTCCTCTGCATATTTTTGAAGGAAAAAAATTTAATTCCTTGCTGTAAATAAACTTATTTAACTTGTTGTTATTGTTATGCTATCGCTGTTCGTTCTGCTATTATTGAATAGATTGAAAATTTTGTATTTCATTTAGATTCCCAGCAACATTTATAACAATTATTTACAAACGGAATTTTCACTTACAGTATTTAAATAAGGATTTAGTTCTATTTGTAACACTCTTACGATAAATACTCGTAACGTCTTTCAATTAAATCATTGTTGAAGAAGCCAATACAAATACCGTAAAAGAAATTTTGCCAAGAAGATTTTCTTGTAAACAACTTCTTCAATTTTCCTGTGCTGCTGCAGTCAAACAATCACTCATTCATTCATTCCATTCATTCAATTAAGTATGTGCGAAATTGTAAATGAAATTAAATTTCTAAGTAAATAAAATAATTTTGGGAAAATACCGCCATCCGTTTAATTTAAATTATAGTATTTTTGTTTAAATAAAGGAAGTTTTATGATTACAATTAATGCAAAGGAGTTAACAGCTGGCTATTGTTTACGGCTGTTCAAATAAAATTATCAATTGGAAATAGAGTGTATGTACGAGTATACATATATAAATGTTTATTTAGTACAAGAGCTCTCTGTTATTTATTTTGTAAATTAAGAAGACTTCTGCTAATTGAATTGCGTTAAGTGATTTTGGGTTTATTTGTCAGTGGAAAGAAAAAAAGAAAGTATGTATTTATATGGAAAAAATTTGATAACTAGCAAATAATATTCCAAAACATTCTTAATAAAATAAAAGATGAAAAAAGATTGTTGTAAACAGAAAATTCCTTTAATAAAAATTATTACCTTTAAACAGAAAGATATTGTTAAAAAGGCAACAATATTAGTATGAACTTCTGAAAGATATAACAGTTTTCAAAGTACAGTAATATCAGGAACTAATAAAACTTGCTTCCTAAAAATATGCTATAAAAATTCTATATCAAATTTCAAACTATTTTGAATTCTGTAGGCAATTTTCGTCAATAATTTTAAACAAGCCAGCTGCCAATTTTAAATCATGTCATGTCAATAACGATTTGTGCTTGATCTTCTTACAGAATCAAACCAAAAAATAGGGCTTATCAATATTAAAAATACTGCAATATCGCTAAAAAAAAAGAAAGACCTAATGACCCTAAAAATATGCTTGAAAAAAATTCAATATACAATTTTAAACTCATTTTGCTTTATCTAGACCAGCTTAAACGATAACTGTAAATTGGTTAATTGCTAATTTTCAATCAACAACATGTTAAGAACGATATGCGCCTGTTTTTCTTGAATAGTAAAAATATAGATATTCCCAAAAACATGCTAAAAATTTAATATAAAATTATATACTCTGCTTTCTGTAGATCATCTTTAAGTCATAATTATAATAGGCCAATAATTATGAATAGGTCAATTAAAAAAAACAGTATTTAATAAATTTTCAAAATATAATAAATCCATGAAAGAATAAAACTAGCTTATGTTACTAAAAATATGCTACAAAACTTAATATAAACTTTAAAACTCCATTTCTTTCTTTAGCTTCTCTAACCATAATTATAAACAGGCCTGTTTCACTTTTTTGAAGCATCAAAATATAAACACCGTTTTGCAATTTCCAAAGTGCTATAATATAACGAAAGAGCAGAAATGGTTGCCCTAAAACTATGCTATAAAAATTAAAAAATAAAGCCTTAATCTCATGCTTTCTTAAGTCCATCTTTAGCGATGGTCTTAAACTGGCCAACTGCAAACTTTAAATCAAAAATATCCTGAAGAATCAAATTATAAATAGTCCTAAAAATATGCTACAAATAAATATAAAATGTTAAACTCATTGCGCTTTCTTTAGTCCATCTTTAGGGATAATTTAAAACAGACCAACTAACGATCTATGTCTGATCTTCTTGAAGGCTAAAAATATAAATGGTCCCACTGTTAATAACATCAAGGGCATATTGTCTAGTTATTTAATTTTTATGTAACCCTATGCTGCAAATTTACTTTCTATAATATGTATTAATAAACAAAAGATGAAAAAATATTGTTATAAACAGAAAATTAATCCTGAAATTATGCTACAAAAAATTCAATATAATCTTTAAAATTCTTCCTGCTTTCTTTAGCTTCTCTTTAGTTATAATTATAAATAAGCCAGCTGACAATTTGTTATCAACAACAAGTCAATAATTAAAAAGCTAAATACCAAAATGCTAATAAAAAAAATTTAATTCAATTAAATGTTTAAAATATTTCACAGCACTACGAAATATGTGTTTGCCTGTGTTTATTTAATATTCAAGTTTGCTTTTCGTAATCTATGGGTAAAACTATTTCACAAACTATTTCAAGCTGACTAAACAAAAGTCAATTGATATTTGTTGCTATTTCTGTCTTTTTTAGTTTGAGTTTTTTTTTTATTATTTTTAATTAAAAACTTTGTTGGCAAAATAGTTAAACTTTTTAGTTGGTTTTAAGTGACAACTATTAAAGCAATGACAGACTTTTTTTCCATATAGAAAAAAAAATCAATAAAATTAAAATGGAATAAATAAGCAAGTGAGTTAGTTCAAAAAAGAAAATGGCATACATGTAAGTAGATAAAATCATATATTAAACTTTAATTTAGGGTAAAAGCTAATTTTATTTTAAATGCAATAATAAAATATTAAACATTTTTTTTTTAATTGTAATGCTTGGCTAATAATTTTCAAGCAAAAAAAAAACAATATTTTTAAAAACAGCTCCATTGAAGTTAGACATACGAGTGCTGCACTAAAAAGCCTGAAAAATAAAAATTATGCCCGGAATTGAAACTTTGTAATAATTTAAATAAAGAGTATTGGTAATATATATTACAAAATTGAGATTGGTTCCTATTTTATTACAAATGTTTGCTTGAAAATAGATTTCGAGCAGTGCATCTAAAAATCATGAATTTTTTTTAACTGCTTCCATAAATCTGATTTTCTTTCCAGTAAATTGAAATTTCACTAGAAAAATTAAGCAATAGGTTCACTAGGATTAAGAAATTCAGTAGAGTGTCACTTTGACTCGCACACTAAGGGTTCCGTACGGACCCTACATATGTTGCACTATACGAACTTTAGCCTACATAAACGAATATTTTTTAGCTGATGTAGACATTATTTTTTAAATAATAAGGACCTGGTAAGTTTTTTCTCGGTTTTTGGCGGTGTTTTTAGTTTTGGTGTTTTTTTTTTTAGTTTTTGACGATTTTTCGGTTTTTGGCGATTTTTTAGCTTAGCGATTTATTATAGTTTTGGTGCTTTTTTCGATTTTGGTGATTTTGTTCCTTTATGGATTTTCTTTCGGTCTTTAGCATTTTTTTTAGTTTTGGTGTTTTTTTTAGTTTTTTTGCGATTTTTCGGTTTTTAGCGATTTTTTAGCTTTAGCGATTTATTATAGTCTTGGCACTTTGTTTTCGTTTTTGGTGATTTTTTTAGTATTTTTTGGCGAATTTTTACTCAAATTTTTTTTTATAATTTTTTTGCATTTCAGTGATTTATTTTATTTTTGGCGATTTTTTCATTTTGGCGATATTTTCGTTTTAGCGATTTTTTAATTTGGGCTTTTTAAGTTTTAGCATTTTTGAAAATTTCAAGAGTTTGCCACTTACGGTTTCCAAGATACAGCAAGTTGTCAGAATTACATAGTCAAAATTACATTAACTGATAGAAAACCCTTTAATTTAAATTTTTTTAAATTGAAAAAAAAATACACTCAGAGTATGAACACAATGCAACGATAATTTAATGCGGTGCGGTTTTTCATACGATTTTGAAGTAAAAACCGCAGTGCGGAACGGTATAAAATTAAAATCTATTTTATTTTCTCTGCGGACTTTTTTATTCTCTCAATTTTAACTCTCTCTCTCTCTCTTTCTGATGTTGCCATAGTTTTTGAATAATTGGCGGTGTTCACAACATTATTGTGAACAAAAAAAAAATGATTTTGAAGCTCAAAAATTTTTGCCATAAAATATAAGTTTCAAAAATATATCAAATATATCTGCGAATGTTTTTAGTTACATTACAAAATATTAAACAAAGAGTAAAAACAATGACAAGTATTGCCGTCGCTCGCCGTCTTCCGTTGTATTATGTTTATTTTTCTCTCCCGCAACGAGAAATCGCACCGCACCGCAAACATTGTGTTTAGACTCTCACTTGGAAAATTTCAAGTGTATATACATACATATATATTTATATATATTTGGCTGTGTATTACATTAAGATTTTAACATATTTCATTGCACGCTTTAGAACACCCTTTAATTTTTAACTGTCATATTTAAAATTAAGCATTTCTGGGGAAAGGTCTACTCCACTTGATTAAGAATTTAATGATTTTAACCACTAGTAATAATTAATTTCTGTGGTTAAAACTAAAAGAAACAGTCTTCTCATTTATCAATTTCTGCTTTCTTTTTTTGAATTTTATTTAAAGTAATTTTTTTAAATTTGACAATCAGGAAAGTTAGTCATTCTATGACAAGTAATTCACACGGTAATGTCTATAATTTGCTGTTTTTTTTCGCATGATATACATCTGAAGGATCTAAAGCGACATTTTACGTAAGTGACTCCGGTTCGAAGGACCATGTAATTTTTTATATTTGGTTGATACAAAGCTGGGCAAAAACTACCATCATTACACTTTTGTATTGTTAGGATATAAAGTAATTATAATATAATTATTCTCTAATGAGATAAATACTTTTTATACCAAACAACTTTTAAGTTACAAAACTATAGCTTAAGACTGCCAACTCCTTACGTCTTCCTACTTTTTTGCAGTAGCATTTTTTTAATCTTAGAAATTAATATATTTTTTGTTGGTGTAACTGTTATTTTTTGTATTAAATATTCTAAATGCTTTTGTGCTATTAAACATGTAAAAATACATACAAATTCTTATATTCAAATACATAATAATTATATACTTGTCCATTCTTAACGAGACTTGAACACGTTCAATGTGCCACAAAGGTGTGGCACGCGTATAAAATACTATAAAAATATTTGTAATTAACTTAATTAAACACTTGCCATTTTATAGCTTTTGTTGCTACGCTCAAGGCTTTTTTAACATTGTCCAACCATAACTACTCTTTATCTTTTTTTGTTCGCCGTATAGTGAAAAACCAAAAATTCTGAATGTATTTTTTTTTAATTAATATTTTCTTTGGCTCATAAAATATCTCATAAAACTTTGCATAGCACAACAACTGTAAGTATAACAAATAAAGCAAAAACCAAATTTAATTAAAAAAAACCTATAATGAATGCAATATTATGTCAAAATTGTGGACAGATATTTTGTAATTGACTCGTGTTGAGAACTTTACATTATACACGCCAAAGTAAGTTCATGAAAAAGCATTTCTTTATATAAAAAAAAAAATATGTAAAATATTTAGGTTTTGGCAACCACTACAGAGGTTTTGCAATTAATTTTTTGTGTTTTTACTATAACTGATTAAAGCAGAAATTGTGGCCATAGAAAATTTTTAAGAAAAATAATACAATGTATTGGAAACAAATTTGTATAAATTTTTTTTAATACTAATAACACTGTTCTGAAAAAAAATAAAAAAATCGGGCACAAGAACTTCAGTATGTGATTTTAATGGCCTTTTGTTTGCTAAATCAAATCGGTTCTCAGATTGTTTCCATCACGTCGATTTGGCAGCTATTTTCATTTAAATAAAATACTGATATTGGAATATAAAATACGTATATATTATGATAAAATTAAAACACATAAATTACTTCTATGATATAAATTAAAATCTTAAATGAAATCAAACACCAGTATAACATAAAAAATCTGTTCTTTTACGATTGGTTTCCCAGCAGTAATCAGTTCATATTTCATATTTCTTTTTTCTGAATGTGCGCAATATCTCGTTAGAACCTTTCACCACGCCAACCAGATATGACAAAACGAAAAAAAATCTAAATGCGAATGCAGGAAGTTCTTTTAATGGCACTTTGCATCAAAATTTTTTATATGAAAGAAGTTTTTGTACTTCTTCGTAATTTGGAGCCCTTTTATTTCCAATAAAATTGTGACATACATTTTCTTAAACTACAAGTGCTCCTCTATCCTTATTGACCAACTTATATTTGAGCAATTCTTTAAAGATATTTCATATCTGGCGACCTATAACTAGGCCTTTCTTCGATTTAGTCTCATTTACACGTAAACATACACTTTTCACGTGTTCATAGCTTATCCCGAATCGTTTATTAAGCCTAATTTAATGCACAGTGTTGGCAAAAATTTATTTTTTGCCTGTCAACTCAAGGCTAAGTTGCAGTATTTTTGATACCCAAAATCGCATGCGATCTTAAGGACCAATTCAACAAAAAGAAACAATTCGCTCCTAGCATAGCGATTTTTTTTAAATGCGCATATATTCCGCAAATAGAGATCGTACTGAACTCCTTAGAGCAGTCACTTCTGGTTTTCGTAGGTTTCTTTCATAGTTAGTGGATGAGCTAATGGTTAGGACGGATTTTGATTACCATTATGTAGCCACACAGCTTTCCGTGCCATCGGATACATATATTCGGTTATCGAGTTAAGCCCGGTACGGAGTTCTTAAGGAATTTCAGGTTCTCATACAAACTGTATGTAAAAAAATACGGAAATTCAGTACCCCATTTTTGTAACTTGTGAGAAGTTCTCGCATCGAGAAAAATTAAATAAATATATTGGTTGTCATATTTTACACAGGGTTACTCACATAAAAACTTATAATTGGTGTTTTTTATTGAGGTATAGAACTTTAAGTTGGCATCACTTTTTTAACTGGCGACCATTATGTCAGCTGTCAAGTGATTAATATTTAGTTTGGTTTGCCATTTCATCATGAACAGGTTGACAAAAGAACAACGCTTGCAAATCGTGCAAATTTATTTCGAAAATAATGGTTCAGTTCGCGAAGTTTACCGCAAGCTCCGTCCATTTTATGGTCGACATAATCGTCCATCAGAGCAATTAATTCGGTTAACCATGGATCGTTTTCGCACTACGTTTACTCTATGTGATAATACGCATCCGCAGAGACGTCGAACAGTGCGCACTGAAGAAACAATTGCCGCTGTAGAGCAAAGTGTTGAAGAGGACCCGAATGAATCGATTCGCCACCGTGCACAGCAATTGGAGCTGATAACCGACTATTTTGTTCCCGAATTGGATGGCATGAATGTGGATGAGTTGTGGTTCCAACAAGACGGCGCTACATGCCACACAGCGCACGTCACAATCGATTTATTGAAGGAAACATTCGATGAGCGCATAATTTCGCGGAATGGACCTGTCAATTGGCCACCAAGATCGTGTGATTTGACACCATTGGATTATTTTCTTTGGGGATATGTGAAGTCGCTCGTCTACGCCAACAAACCAGAAACGTTAGGGGACTTGGAAGCCAACATTCGTGGCGTTATTGCCAACATACGGCCCCATATGCTCGAAAAAGTGGTTGAAAATTGGACCTGTAGAATTGGCTTTATTCGAGCCAGCCGCGGCGGCCACATGCCCGAAATCATATTTAAACATTAATGGCATAAAATTATCCTTCCAATAAAGCCAAATTGATGGACATTAAAACGATTTTCTTGTGTTTTATTTCAATTCGAAGTTCTATACCTCTAAAAAAAACACCCTGTATAAACTTACAAAACATATCAACAAATACAGTTTTTTTCTTACTCACCCTGTGTTTCACAGGATGATAACAATTTTTTCGACTCGAAAAGTTCTCACATTCCTTACAGAAACGAGGCAATGTATTGTTATTTAAATAAAGTTGGTGAAATTGCCCAAACGAGGCACAGATTGGTAAATTTCATAAAGAAATTTACATTTAGTACTACTGACTTTCAAAAGAAAAATAAACAAAATTTTTTAAATTTATTGCCAATCTTAGGGATTTATAATTATAAGTGGAAACTTTTTTCAGTCAACTGATAAAAAAATTAATGTTCAAACAATTGTTTGGTGACGCAATTTTTGACATTTCTAATTTTCACCAAATTGTAATTAATTTCTAGTGTTTTTGTGCATTCCCAGTAAAAAAAGACACTCCAAAAAAGTCATGAAAATGTAGAGTTTGCGAGCTGGAAGTAGTGCAAATTTCGATCCGTTCTAATGATTTTTACATAGGGTTGTCATTGCAAGAAGTTCTCTTTTTCGCTGCCTGGTCACCGAATCGGAAGCGATTTTAAGAAAAATGTCCTTTTTTGTGTTCTATGATAATATTTTCATCTAGGAAAAATTGCTAATAGTTACCTATTTTAACAATTAGTTTCTTTTTAAAGGAATTTAAACGCGAAACAGTAATTTAATGTAAATTTAAGGAAATAACTTTAAAATTTTAGACCAAAATTAGTTCATAAGTTTCTTCAAAAAAAAATCGATTTTTTAAAAATTCTGGTGAGTAATTTCTAAAACTAGAGAGGAATTACAAGGTTTTGTATGACTAAAATAAACTTCTACTTGGTTTTCTGCTAATTATCGGCAAATTTAAAATATCGATTTTTTGGAAGCAATGAAAATGTACTTCCTTTAGAATCACTTCCAATTTTTTTTTACTGGGTTGTAAATTCAAAAATAAACGAATTTGTGTTTATGCAAACATAATTCTACACAAAAGGCTACACTATTATTTTTTCGTGTAGAGATAAATGTAAGTTTACAAACCTGAAATTCCATAAGAACTCCGTACTAGGCTTTATATTGAAATTACTTCGCCTCATCAAATATTGAAGACGGATTTGAATTTAGGGCACGAATGTCCATATAAAATATATTTGTACTGAAATTTAATTTTTTTTGTAGAACAGTGTAATCTTTTGACATTTATTTATTTTTTATAATTCAACTCTCCAAATTCTCTCAATTAATTTTGTAAGGAAAAATTACTTTAGTATTGTGCTAAAAATTTTAATAACAAATACGTAGCATTTGTTCCTTGCTTACAGTACGCAATTCAGCTGTTTTTAACTGACTTCGCGACGCAAAGAAGGGTATCACACTTGACCTGAGATTCGATAAAAACGAATGCTCAAAAAGCGAAGTAATTTCGAAACAAAATTGTTCGATATTTGTTCGCAAATCTAAAAAAATTCGAAAGTCCGCTAAAATTCCGAACTGTGAACTTATCTCGAAAGTTTTTAGAATGTGTGTGTGACGGTAGGTGCGTGGAAGTGTGTCAGCCTGTTATGCTCGTTATTTCTAGCCATAGATTTCTACATAGTGTACAGATATCTATGGTGTAAGTTAAATTTTATAAGGTAAACTCCTAGGTAAAAACCTGTTTGTAGAAATAACAGGCGGTAATCTAGAGTTCGAAGCATGACAGCACTGTAAGTAAAAAATAAAATACGAACACATACTTACATATGAGCAATAATTGAATGAAAAAAAATTTGCCACGATAGCCTAGTGGATGTGTGTTATCCTGTTAGAATGGAGGCACCATGTTCAAATCCTGCAGCGTAAGTCACGGAATTAAACAAATAAACAAAATAAGTAAATTAAAATAAATAAGTAAATAAAAAAATTACTTTTTTACTTTTTCTGCTGTATTTTTGCTGTATCGAAATTAATTCGATAATCTCTCACTTTTGATATTGCTAACGAAATCTGAGATCGAGTGGTTTTTGGGACAAAACTGAGCGACAGGTGAACATTTTTCGATTCATTTTTGGTGTCACTCTCGATAGTTTTACACGATAAATGTTCGAGATATATTCGAAATCGATATCATTAACGAAAGTGGTGGTCAACTGGGATTGTATTTATCAGCCTATGTATGTGTGTATGTATGTATGTATGGATGTGTGTTCCTTTGTAGCGCTATATAAACCGAACGCGTGGACCGAATGATTCTTAGATCAATCGATTTGTCTGAATCTTGGAAATGTCACTAAAGATCTGACAGTACTAAAAATTCAATATGGCGGCCGACAGACGACATTTTGTAAATACGAAAGAAATAAAAATCAGCTAACTATATCAAAATGGGTATCATTCGACAGGTATTTTAAAATGATCTTTAGGGTTCTCTTACTCGTATGATTTTTCATTTCGAATGGCCATGTAGGATATTTAACGGTTTAAAGCTGGTCGCAGATGGGTTTTTTTATTTGTCTAAATACTACTTGTTAGCTTTTTCTTAAGCCATTTTTTCCACTCCGGAATCCCCTGTGATACCTATTTTGATAGAACAATTTGATCAATTGCATAATTAACCAAAACATACTAAATAAATGACAGCCAATTTGACTGCTGTAGCATCCACTATATAGTCATTGAGAATTGTCAAATTCCGCAAGTCTCTATTGAAGGAACCGTTAACTGTCAAACAATTAATGCTTTAATTCTTATATATAGACATAGATATTCTATCCTTTCTTCCCAAATAAAGCGTGTAAATCTCTTTAACTTTTCAATTACAAATTAACTAACTAACACTCTTTATTTCCATCGTCTAAGTTTCGAAAGCAAATTATTCTTTATTTACCGCGTCTTCTTCTTCTTGTTCATTTCTGCTATTTCCAGTATGAAAAAAAAGCTGTGTTTTCTGTTTATTTTTTCTTATCCTTGCTGCTGTTTGTTAAATATTGTGACTGCTAGTGTCACCATTGAACTCGTACCACTCAATTGTTTGGTTGTAATTACAATTGTTTATTCTAACACAGCAAAATGCTTGTTCATAGTAAACTTTATTTTTCTGCTTGTTTTATTTTTATTTTTTTATTTCATACCAACAACGACTTTTAATTGGCATTCTAGTAATTAACTGTGTGTTGTAATAGTTGTTATTGCTTGCTACTTTTGTGTTGTTGTGCCATTGCATGTTGAAGACACAAATAATTGATGCTTTTGCCAGTGACACTCTTAAGTAAAGTTTTTATAATGAGCTAAAGCTTTTAAGGAAACGGTTTTCTAAAAAACAATAAAATGAAATAAGAAATTCAACAGAAATTAGTGGACACTATATATGTATGTATATATAAATGGCTGGGCCAAATCCTTTATGTACATAAAAGGTACACAGAGAAAACAGATTCGTTGAGACAACCGAATTTGTTGCCAATCGAAATTTGGTGGTTGCACCAACTATATAGATTTCTGGTATAACGACTGCGATTTTCTTGTGGTACAACTATATTTTAATTATAACCCTTAAACAAATAGTTGCAGCAACAGAAAAAATTGGTTAACAGTATGGAATTTGAAAAAAAGTTATTCTTGCTACCGAAAATGTGGTTAGTATAACTGAAACAATATCATAATTGGTACCTGTGAAAGAAAAATTGGCCTTCCTTGCTGAAATAAAATAAGCAAAAAATGCAAATAAAAATACACAATTTAAGAAATTTATTATTTAACATATTGTCATAAGTTATTTTTGATTGAAATTTATTTATTTCAACCACACATTTTGAACAGCCACAAACCTTATCTTATGCACAGACTTTCAAAAACCATTTGAGAATTCATAAATCATAATATCTTTGAAAGTCACAAAAGTTAGTTTTTAATTTGCTGCAACGAGTATAAACTATGATAGTAAGCTCAACCTATAGTTAGTTGCAGCAACTGATAGAAAGTGTTTATTTTAACCTTAATATAGAGCGACAATTTTTTAGTTGCCAATACCAAAAGTTGGTAGTAACATCCAATTCATAATATTTTATTCGGTTGTGTTAACCAATCAATGAATTAGTCATGGCAAAAGCATACGCTCGGTTGATGCAATCAATTTAAGAATTTTCAGAATCATATCTTTATTACAATTATGCCCTTATGGCAATAAACATGGATTGTTTTTTGGATTAACAGAAAATTGATTGTGTGAACTGAAATATAGTTTATGCAAATGATATTTTGTTGGCCTAACCATTTTCCAACCAATCTTTTTTCTGGGTGTACTAAATAATAACGTTTTTTAAACCTAATATTGGTTTCACTCGATTAAACAATACTTCAACCTTCAAAGTTTGTTATGCATACCGACGTAATGTCCCTTTTCACAATGTCTGATTAAGAGTTGACGTGAACTTTAACTTTAAGTTGTTCATACAAAACCTGCCATTAAAGTCCCTGTTAGCTTTTAAATGTACATTGCGAAAAGGGCCGTAAATGTTAAAAAATTAAAGCCAACTTTGCCTTAGAAATACTTTTTTGTAACAAATTTTTCCGAAGTAAATATTTTTTATTGTTTGCGAACTTTATGTTCTTTAGAGACTTATTCATAGTTAAGCTATAAAAAAGTTATAGCTCTATTTCCTTATTATATAATCGTTTGAAGTCTTGCTGATTTTTTTTTTTGTCAAAATACCCTTTAAGTTTTTCTTCCTTAAGATTCTTTGACAGATTTATTAATAATTAATAAACAAACTAAGAAATTTGTAAAGTAAAAAGCATCATGCATGATACTGAAATAAGCAGCAAAAGGGTAAATTTTTAATTAAAAAGTAACAACTAGACATAAAATTACAACATTGATTATTGACTTGAAGAAATTCTAAGAAACTTAAATGAAAAGCTCATATTTCTCTTTCTAAGACTTTAGTATTATAAATTTCCCTTCAAAGTCCTAGTCACCACCAGCAGTTGTTTGTTAAAAAATTTTAAATACAAGTACATTCAAAAAGAAAAGTTTCTGTTCTCGATTTTTTTTATATTTTTTGTTTTTGATGTGTTCATCACATTATTGCTTCTTTTGCCCAGCATGAATAAAAGATTCTCCTTGAAGTTTATGCTTGTTAATTATTGAAACATTTAATTTAGTTTCATTTTCTGAGAAAGACATTAGAAACGCTTTTCCGCTTAATGAAATGTAAAACAAACCTAGAACTTTTCTTGAATTTTAAAGCGTTAAAAATGTCATTTTGTTTATTTCATATTATATATTTTTTGCTTTCAAGTCGACATTTCAATCTTTGATGTTTAATGGTGGCTTTTTAACATTATATTTTTTTTTAAACAGGAAAATTAAACAAAGAACAACAAAAAAGCCTGATTAATTATTTAAATCATCAGCTTTATGGTGGAGTATGCTTTTAGGCTGTGCCACTTAGTGGTTGGTTAAGTTGCATCATAAATAAAGTTATGTTGTTTTTATATCCTTATTTTGTTTTTGCTTTATGTTGAAAAAATATGCATATTAAAATTAATGAGAAAAAACAAAGGAATTCTTAATGTAATCATTTTTTTAATAATTAACGGAAATTATGATCCATATTTGAACTTGAAGTTGCTTACTTGCACTCACTAACATTTGAAGTCTAGCTCGCTTCCGTTTATGTAACAGAAAATATGAAAATAAATAAAAATTTACAAAATAAATATTTGTTTTTTTGGTTTTTCATTAAAATGTTTAACCGAAAAAAGCAAACAAATTGAGAATTTGCTTCTTGGCTTTGTAGGCGAAGGGGAGTGGCTGATTGAGATGAAACTAAGTATGCGTCTTCAGAAAGACATTTAAAATGCATTTAAAAAATTTGAAAACGTCTTGTTTTATAAAAAAAGATTATATGCGATAAAAATCTATTTGCATTTCATAGGCGGTGGGCGTGGCAGATTTTTATAAAACCCGACATGTGTATTTTTTATTGTAGAAGGTGAATGTATCAAATGTGAAGACTAATGTTTGCATAGGAAGATTTTTATGCAAACAAATTCATTTGGATTGCATGTGATGTGGGCGTGGCTGATATGCAATAAATTTTATGCAATGCAATGCAATAAATTTTATTTCCTCACTTTAGTGAATATATGCCTGGTGCAAAACTTCAATAATCCAGCACCTTTCCATATAGTTTTTGGAAAAAACCTCATTGCATGAAGCCATCCCATTGTGCGCTGAAATTAAACTGCTTAGTAATTTTGTTGTATGAATAGTCATAGACACATGACCGAAAATGCTGCTGCCTCTGCAACTATGGGAGGTATAAGTATTAAAAAATCGCAAACTCTTGATGTTTTTGGCATAAAATTTCAGTGTGATGTTCGATGGACTGAACACATTTTTTATGTCTCAAAAGGAGCATTTAAGTGTCTAGGATTTTTGAATTGATGCAAGCAATACTTCATTCCATCTGACTTCCTTACTATTTATACCACTTATATCCGACCGAAAATGGAATACAACTTTCATTTATGGGACGGCGCTGCAAAGTGTATTTTGGGGCTACTCGACCGCGTACAGGAGAGCGTGAAGCAGCTCATCGGTGACAGTATCCAACTCTACTATTTCATTGGAGCATCGAAGCTAAACGGGTTGCATTTTCTGGTTCTGTCGTGATTACAATGAAATCTGTTCTAATGAGATTAGAGAACTTGTTCCTGAAACCCGCATAATACGTGCTTTATTCAAACCACATGCTTTTGTAGTCCGTTGGCCAGTAAATTGCACTACGCATTATAGAGAGAATTACTTTTTTTAGCCATACTGTTCGCCTGTAGAGTAAACTACTTGCGTAAGTCTTTCCTGTAGCTTTCAACATGGACAAGTTTAAATCGAATGTCCACAGCCTTAACTCCCTCTATACTCCTCTCCATAACCTATTTTCCAACTTCTAGCACAATATATTGCATGAGTAAGGGTTATCCCCTGATAATATTTCAATAGAGTTTATATGGAAATATTTTTAAATTTCAAATCGTATCGAATACCGCCATTTGCCCCCCCCCCCCGGTCCTGTTATAAAAAAAAGTTGAGTTCTTAAAGCTTTATTTCGCCCTTAAGAGTGTTTTTGTTAATACCCTGCAAAATCCAAAAACTATTCGATCGCCAAATTGTATTAAAAACAACATGTGAAAATGTCCAAATAAATTGTTTTTCTCTTCCCAGCAAAAAAAAAAAAAAAACTATGACAAGTCAGGTGTTGAGGTGAAACAATCTTGATTTTTACATTAGCCTGTCATTGGACCCTTCTTGTTATTTGTTGCAGATAAAACTTGTTTTATGAAAATGTGTCAATGTAATGATTTAATTCCATTTATCAAGCCTTTTCGCTCTATATATTTATTTAAATATATTACCCAGTAATATCGCATGCGTTTTGTAAACTATAGCTTTATTTACGACTTACGATGACATTCAGAATGCATTCCAAGAATCAAATGCTCAAGAAATCATGAAACATTAAGGGTTTGCATGAGAACTCTTAAAATTAACATTTGTTTAATTGGACAAACTTGCGAGACTTGTTTCATGAAGCCCCTTTTGAACTTTTGCGCAAACAGTCAAAAAGTTCACTTAATAATAATAATAAAATAAGAAAATTTCAAGAAATTTTTAATTTAAAAACATATGTTTCTATAAAAATAAAATAGAGTGTCGGTGTGTCTAAAATTGCACAGCTTAAGCCTACGAGTTAAAATTATTGGCCAAACTTAACAGGTTTGTGTAAATTAATTTCTATAAACTTTTTGACATTTTATTTACGAGAGTGAAAAAATGCACAATTGCACAGTTGCGAGACTTTTGAACATTCTCATGGAAATTTCCATGTAAAATTTTATTTATGATAAGCCTGAAAATTAGAAAATTTCATTTCGTTTTCAATATACATAAGTAATCGATCGAACGTTTTCTGTCGACATTGTAAGATACTCCGCTAAGCATTCAACGAGTTTTTTTTATAAAATCCTTCAAATCATAAAGTAAAAAAAATAATAATACTTAAACAGTTTTAAATTCCTACTTTAATTTTTATGACATTTACTTGCCTTGCTAGTTTTTTTTTCTTCTAATATATTTCCTAGTTCATTTCATTTCATGGACGGGACCATGCAGCCATTGTCTTTTGCTGCATAATTTTTCGTCTCGATTCAGTTTTTGTCTATTACAGCGCAAGAAAAAAAAAGAAGAAAAAAGAAAAATTTACATGATATTACTGCAGTTGTAAATGAATTGAAAGAAGACCAACCAACAATAGAACAGTTGTAGACAAGCCAGTGTGAGCATGATGAAGAGCAGAATAGAGCAACTTTCATAAAAATACCACAATAGTGAACTATACATACAAACAGTTATTTGCTTTTCAAGCCATGTCAGCACATTACAATTTTTGCTAAACAAGATTTATGGTTTACTAACATTTTATTTGTATGCTGCTTTTTGTTATTATTGTACTCGTACTATGCGAAATACGCTCGCTTTAAACAGGCAACTTCAGGGTGTAGAGAAAAATGAATTGAAATACCAAAAGAAAGGCAATATACCAGTATTTGGTAAGGCAAGTGTGTGTGTGTGTGTGTGTGTATGTGTGTGTGTGAGTGTCAGTGTTGCAAGTGTAAGTCGTTGAGTGTGAACTAAATATCCACTCTTAAATAAAAAAATAAAAAACATGACATGGCTATGACTATCTGTTTTGTGCGGTGTCGTAGTCAACGTCATACTTGACGTGCTTTTTATTCTATGCCAGTTATTTAGGCTTAGCACCTACAAATATGCAATAGATTTTCTTCTATGCTTCAAAAGGTTTTTTTTCATTCTGTTGTTTTATGTCTTCTGCCTGCACTACACTTTCCCAGCACATGTGCTCGTTATAAGTATTAGGCGGAGTCAGAAAAAAAGCTTACGTAATGCTTTAGGGGATAGTAAGCATGAGCGAAGAAAGAATTGTACAAGAAATCATTTAACACATGCGAAATGTTCGTAAATTATTTAAAATCAAAATGGTTTGTTTCAACTAAAAAAAAAAGGAGAAAAGAAAAGGCAAACAATGTAAAGCCAAACGGCCAAATAGTATGCTTCGTGCTCTTCTTTTTCTGCTTTGCGTGTGTGTGTGTGTGTGCACGCTGAAAATGCAGCATTTAAAAAAAAGTGTTAAGTGTATGTTCTTTTCACTAATGCTTCAACGATTTCTGGTTATTCCATCATTTAACCAGCATTCTTTCTTTGTGTGCATAACATGTGTGTTTGGCCTGCTCCTTTGTACGAATATGCCTGGCAGTAGACAGTCATTTCCTCTATAGGCCTTCATGTAATTACCACTTGTTTCCCGTTTTTATAGTCTTCCGTTGGCTTCCTTATTCCTGCAGTTTTTTTTTTTATTCATTCTCAAACATACTTTACGACTCACTAGTACGGAAATATGTATGCTTATGTGCTAACAGCTTGTTTGTTCCCCAAGCGTGGCATACAGTTTATTTTTATTCTCTCCTTCAATATATTCCTTTCAAAACTCATTTCTTGTTATACGGCAAGTAAAAGTATTTAATAGTTTTTTCCCACATGTGATTTCGCTACAAATTTAAATTTACTTTTAGGTCTTATTGGTGGGTGGGTGTGTCATTTTCTTGTTAATTTTTTCAATTTACTTGTTTTCTTCTTTTTTTCTATCATACTTTAGAGCCCACCTTTATTTGTTTTTCCTACCTTAGACTAGAGTTTATGGTTATCGTGCCCAAGTTGTCAGCAGACTCATGTTGTAACAACACAGTTTTAAAAGTCGTTAGCAAAATGCTACAAAAGAAAATAACAACACACAATGGCATTCGCCATAAAGACAGCAAACAGTAGCTAGAATAGAAAAAAAAAGAAATCGCTGTAAACACTTGCATAGATTTAGGCTTACAATCTTGATAACATGCTAAAAGCTCAATAACTTTTTCCACAAAACATTAAGTATGTATGTAACAACATGTTTGTGTTTATAGATATGTTTTTCTATTACAGAAAAAAAGGGGATCAAACATTTTCACAATGCTCGTGCGATTCAAACGGAAAAGCGAAAAAACTTTTTCAATTGCAACTTATCGTTTGTTATTATTTGTTGCAAAAAAAAGAATCAAAGTTTTTATTAAAGCAGTTACTTTTTAAACAAAGAAAATTATTTTCAAGAAATTTAATTAACTTTTGGAAATTCTTATGCGAAAAGTGAGCGTAAGTAGGTTGACTGGGACCTACAAGTTGCCTTTGTAATGTTTGGGAAGTATCTATATATCAAAAAGAGGGTCACTGCTAACCAACAAGACAGTATAACACGATATAACCTTACAGGGTTCTGACAATGGATTCTAGTAGAGAATACTAAAAAAAAAAACAAAATACACGTGACGGCGTTTTTAAAAATCATATAGAAATATTTGAGGGGATTTAAAGTTCCGCTGTTTGGCTTGTTTGTGCACCATATTGGTATAAGATGCACGGTATATTCAGCAAATTTGTAGAAAATATTATGGAAAATATATCTGTCGAACATAAATGTAATTTTAGGCTATATTCTAACAAATCATAAAAAATGTCACAAAAAAAGGAGTGGGCACATACATACGTCGAAACTAGCCAAACATCAAATTCACTTAAGTGATTATTAAAAAACAAAAAATATTAACGTGTATATTCTGGCTTCGACATCGTTTTCACATGGTTTCTTGTGAGTTCGGATGGTAAATTACATGCTACGCCTCTTTAAGTTGATATTTAAATTAAATTAATAGTACGTGTCATAGCATCCGAATTTAGAAGAAAACAATTTGGAAATGACGATTTAAAATTTTTTTTATTTCCTTTTATCGTTTTGCTTTCACAAGAGTTAGCAATTGAAAAGAATACGAGGTTTCTTGCTCAAAAGTGAAAACGAAAAAATCTAAAAGTTTAAAATCATCCATTTCCAACATTTTTTCTGCTAATTTGGGATGCTACTCGTAGAACACATACTATTAATTTCTATTTTCTAAATTTCAACTTAAAGAGGCGTAGCATATAATTTAACATCGGAACTCACAAGAAAACATATGAAAAGGAAGTGGAAGCCTGATCATACATGTAAATACACACAAGGGAATTTGTAAGAATATGAATGCGGCAATTTTGTGTTTAGCTGGTTTTTGCTGTTTTGTTTTATAGTAAAATTTTATGTCCAAAATTGTTGCAAAACATTTCATCACCATCCTACACAGGCATATTTTTTTGTATTCGCTACCATAATCCATTGTCGAAACCCAGTAATTTGGTAAACTGTTCTCAATTGTTGGTCAATATTATTACCCGTAACATCAAATATTTTGAAAGAGTTACCGTATGGAACGATGGCATCTTCCTGCATCAATTATTCATATTTATTTCTTTTAAGACTTAGGAGTTGGAAAAATGTATAGAACTGGTGTAAAAATATGCTGTACGAGTCATCCTACATTATTCATTTTATTTTATATATCACTTTAAAGTGTTTTGCATCAGCAGGAAAATACATGAAACGAAAGGAAACACTTTCGAATTTGCATATTTTGAGCGTACAGTTTTGAAGGAATTTTCTTTCGTTTCTACAACCAAAAAGAATTTATTTTGATATGAAACGTTTATGAAATAGAACTAAATTTTTAAAATAAATTTTTAAAACTGCTTCGTTATATATTAATATTAGAAGAAAAATAATTTTTGTAAAATGTTTTTAAAAATGCAGCATTTTTTAAAACGAAAATCAAAACTTGTTGTTTTAAGAATCCTCCTTTTGGTTCAGTCTACATAGTTGCAGTGTTGATACCATTAATCTGAGGCGTATGATTAATATTTAATGAATTGAATTAATTTTTAAGGCATGTGGCGTATACGCAATATTTATTTTTATGATACAGTAAAGTTAATCATGCGTCGGTCTTTCGTTACATGATCCTGATTTCGAAATTTAAAGAAAAGAAAGTTTGTATGTGTAAGATATCGATGTATATATGATGAATATATCATAAAGCAACTGTCTGCTGAGGTTTCACCTCCACATGATCTAACCAAGTCAAAAAGTATTTTTTAATATTTGTTAATGCACTAATATGCACTAATTCCAAATTATTTTATTTATTCAGTAAATAATTTTGTATTTAAAACACATTGAAATTAATTATTTAAGGGTTAGCCGAAACCTATGCGCATTTAAGTCTTCCTAATGAGGATCACAAGGGAACCTTTACTCAAAAATTTTCGTAGAACAACTACACTCAGGGAAAAGCAGCAACTTAAAAATAAGAACGCGTAATATTAATTCAATAATTTTAAATATAATAGAAAATGTATATTGAGATACTTAAAAATAAATAAAATTAATAAATTACTACTTTAAATTAATATTTTTCCATATTGAAATAAGAAATTTCAACATGACTAGACTTTCGGTAATGTTTCCTATTAATTCAATATGGTTTTTATAGAGCTGTTTTTTCTCTGTGTGTAGATTTCTTTTAAATAAATAAAAACATAGAGATATTATGTTAAACTTTCATTTAAACATTAGTGCATTACAAAATATTAAAATTAATTGTAACAATTCCCAAAAAACAAACAAGAATAATTTTATTCAATTATAAATTTAGTAGTGTCAATTACATTTTTTGATGAACAGTTTAATTAAATATTTATTTAAGTCAATTCATGTTTTTTTTTTTAATTTAATTGATTATTTTTTCAGTTAAAGGAGTTAGTATGAGAAAACAATTTCTGTGTAGCAAAGTATATTTGGTAACAACTAATAATAAGATGCGATCAACGGGTTGAAAGTATCTTTCGATGAGATTGTGACAGAAGTAGAAACTATATAAAAAGTTTTTAATGACCATTTGTTTATGGTAACCAATTGGAGTTAAGTAAAACTTTCGGACAGCCTCTCAGACAGTTAGTTTTAGTATTACGAGTCTTCCCAAAACTTTTATCTTGACAAAGTGTTTTCAAGTAGAGTCCTAATATTTGCTTCATTCGTATCATAATTCAAGCTCAAAAGTGTATCAAAATATTTTTTATATAAATATTCCAAAGTCCTTCTGAATGAAGTCAAACGTAATACTTAATTTTTTTGGGCTTTGTAGACGAAAGAGAAATGTTTCCTCATTTACAAGTTCGATTTGATACTTTAAAGTTTAGGGACTTTGCCCTTATATTTATAGTTCAGTCTCTTTAAAGACTTTTATAGTTTTTTTTTTTAAGTTGCCAAAGTACGCGTAAACTAATTACAAATATTAAAAAAATAGCGTTTTATCAGGCTTAAGAAAACACCCTATATGTTTGTTTTCTTCTATCGTAAATCAATATCTTTTTTTTTTAATATTAATACCACAGTCTTCCTCAATGATTTGATATTAAATAGTTTGGTTTTGTGTGTTTCCTCTGCTGACTCTTTCGATTTGCTGATTTTTCGTTGTTCAAACTTAAGGGGGTAATGATATTGTCCTTTTATTTACAGTTCAGCCCTTTTAAGGACTATTTGAGATATATTTTAAGCTTTTAGAAAAACGCAGATTGAATATTTCTGTTTTGTTTGCTGGTAATTAATTTTCTTTATATAATTCATTGAATTTTTGTTTTAGAGTCACATTTATATTGTTAATTTATTACATTTTATTCATTTATTATATTTTAGTTATTTGTGTGTGTGTGTGTGTGTGTGTGTGTGTGTGTTTGTGCGTGTGTTGTTTTCTTTTGTTTTTTTCATACCGCCCTTTTATTTGCAATTGTGTTTACCAATTATATTAAATCATTTTGGTGTTCTATTATTTTTTCTAATTGTGGTTTCTATATTAAAAATGGCAGGCCTTAATTCATATGCAAATATGCTTTATTTTTGTTTGTTGACTAGGCAAAAAAAAAAAATAAAGTCATTTGTAATATGTTAACAAAACACTGAACAAATAACGTTTCGTTGCCACCAATTATAACTGATAATGATTAGCGACAAAACAAAAATTAAATAAATATTTAGCATAATTTAAGGGGTAATGGCCGCATAATATTATCATAAAAAATTTAAATTAATTTTTAACTTGTGGTTAAATATAAATCGTAATATTGCAAAAACAAATGCATGTTATAATATAAATTTATACAAAATGCCAGATAATAAGGCTTGATTGTAGATTAAAGTTAAATTATTTTATTTAAATAATTTTGTTGCAGTTATTTTGCTTTAATTTCTATTTTTTTTTGCGATAGAAATTTATTTCATCAGATGGCGTAAAAATTTATATATTTATGGTCCTTTTTATTTCATTGAATTATGCAAAGAATTTTTACTCACTCGATTTCAAAAAAATAATGAGTTAGGTCCTTTTTCTACATTAAAAGCAACGATATGCAAGTAACGGATGCTCTAACAAGCATTCTTGACATTCATTCATGTTCACGTACTCAAACAAATAAACATATCCTCATATAAAGCAACAACAACATTTTCAACATGTCTAAAAACAAGTTAGAAACATGAGACATGATAGTTACATCGGAGCCATGGCAATATCAGCAGCAATATTATGTATAGATACATATATGTTAAAACAATAGCACTAGCAATTAGTAACTTTAATAGTATAACGTTAAAATTTAAAAACGTCAGTTGTAAAACATTTCTTAGTGTGTGTGTGTACCCTTTTTTGGAGGAAATAAATTTTTATTAAATTAGAGATTAAAGCGATATAAGGGAAACTGCTAAAACAATAAAAACTTTAAACTATTTTTAGGCATTTAGCATTTGCATAAAGAAGTCGATATAAATTCTTTAATAAAAACAATTTTGCCAAATATTTATTAAAAATTTAAATTGCAAGTCTTAGGTTTAGTTTTCTAGTACCCGCTGAGCTTTATTTATTCAAAACCAAAACTCTAATCAATTACGAATCCTTCTTAACCACATCAGATATACATCTGTCAATATATGATTTTTTTTATAATTACATCTGCATGTGTTATTTATTTTTCCCTTTTATTTTATTTATTTTCATGTAAATTTGCCAAACTTTTTTATGCTTCATAAAACAAGTTTGCGACCTATGTCAAAATTTGAAATGTTTCCTAATTCATACAAGTTTTACTATTTTGTGGTTCAATTATTGATTGAAAGAAAAAATCTAATAGCTTAAGAGCTTATTTAACATAAAATATTGCGAAGAAACATAAAAAAGAAGAATTCAAAAGCTTAATAAACAGAATAAAGCAATATCATAAAACCTATTTTTTAACAACTTTTGGGATTTCTTTTTTTTTATTAAAATTGTTGAAAGTAGAAAGCAGAAATCAATACACTGCGCTAAACATTACAAATCGACAATATCTTAAAGCTTATAAGCTTTTAATTTATTTAAAATGTTTGCGGAAAAGAAAATGAGTTTTGAGTAAAAAAGGAAATTAAACCCAGCAAAAGTTTCGGCTCAATATTGATGTTGAAAAAATGGTGCATACTTTTGGGGATAAAACTTTATATACAGGCATGTTCTGAAAATCACAAGTTTAAAATCACTTTGTGGTTTTAAAATCACAATTGTGATTTGATGGTGTTCTGAAAATCACAAAAGTTTTAACTTTTCTTAGTGCTTTTTACCCTTTCAAAACACAAGAAAACAGCTGACGTTTTGTTGCGTTAATGAAAAATCACAAATGTAAATCACAAAGCAAATAATAACATTTCTTGCAAAAGAAAGTTTTTTAAATTTTTTCATAATTTTATAAATTCTTTCTTAAAAAATTGTCATTTTAATATAAAAATCAATAAAAAAGATATTAAGTTATTCATTTAATTAATCTATTGAGAATTTCAAAATAAAGTAATTGAAAAAATAACCAAGTGATTTCAAATCAGCAGGCATTTAGCTGACCGGTTTAAAATCACAAAAAATCAAAAAGTTTTGTGTGCAGAACACCTTTCGTGTGATTTCAAATCACTTTCGCAAAAAGTGATTTTCAGAACATGCCTGATAGATTGATATAATGATTTATAATAATTATAATAATTTTAAGAAATCAAATGTTTTATAATTAAATGTTTTATAATTAAATATGTTTTATCATGAATTCCACATGTGAAAATTTCCGAATCAAATTTTTCGTTCACATGGATTTTAATTTCGTATCGCCAATTCCAATCAATTAAAAACTTGGATACTTCCACTTTTTCCAACAGACAAATCCTTGTGAATAATTTTTTTTCATAAATTTTCAACATATATCGCTATTGTATAAAGGTTTTTGATACAAATTATTCACACGTTCGGAAATTTCCATGTGAAATTTTATTTATGATAAGCCGGAATATTGAAATAACTTAGAACAGGCATAATTTGAAATTGTTTGACATATTGCGTTTACAAAATCGAATACGTCATTTTAAAGTTATGATAAGTAGTATGAAGCAGCCTGTGAAAATCTCACATATTTCAAAAAAAAAAATTATAAAAAAACTTATCTAGAAACTTAGGCTAGAAATTTTTTTCCATCTGTTGCATAGTGTAATTTAAAGTTATTTCGCCAAAAGTGTTGCCTACTTTTGTGCAGATTCAAAAATGCTTCATCTTAGGCTCCACTATTAGTGAAAACTTTTTAAAATCTGTTATATAATAGTCATCAGTAGCGGAAACCTTTGCCTTATCTCTCCCGGAGGTTTAAAAAGTATGGCCTAGTTCTAGGCTTAACAGAAGGTGCATATGATATCATTTATATTATTTTTCGTATACCGATTCAGAAACTATATTTCATTTCAACCTTCATCAGTTAGAAAAACCATTAGACAGCTTTTTTGTAACATTTATCAGGATTGGAAACTGGTTGCTGTATAATTTCCAGTGGTTTTAAAAGTATTGCCTTCTTATATATATTTAGAAAGGCTATGACTTCAAGATTCATCGGCTGCGAAAACCTTTAAGAAGATTTTTTTGTAACATTTATGAACAGCGGAACCTTTTTGCTTTATCATTCCCAGTGGTTGAAAAAGTATTAACTGTTTCCTTTTCTTTTTTTTTCTTTGATCCGAAAAGAATATCGAATCATTGTTAGCCTCTGTGGCTGAGCGGTAGCTACGCTAGACTTGTTAGTACAAAGATCGTGGGCTCGATTAACGCCATAGACCCTGGGTGTTTTTCGCAGAGAAGCTAATCACTTTGCGGGTTGTATTTGTTAAAAAATAATATTAATTAATTAATATTAATTTTAGAGATTTTTTAAAGCTTATTTTAATATTATAAAGGTATTCATTTCAGTTTTTTTTGGTTGGAAAAATGGAAAAATGTAATTTTTTTTACAACAAACACAGGAAAAAAATTCAACCAAAAGTTGAATTGAAAAAAAACTGAAATGAATACCTTTTATAATCAAATAAAATATTAATAGATTTTTTTAATTGGAAGTAGACAAACTGTCTTAATTAGCACTTCATTTGAAAAACAAAGAAAACAATTCTAAAAATATATTTTTTTTTCTGTTTAGGGCGATAGTGGAACTAATAATCAACAAACATCATTAGTGGATCGGGTATGTTCTTCATTCCACGTGAAATTAAAACGTGTGGAATTGCCATAAAATAGTTGTTGGAAATATGTAGTTATAACAACAATGCTATGGCAATTCCGAACGATTTAATTTCACGTGGAATACAGAACAGACCCGGGTATTACTGGATTTCGCTATTTCATTGCATAGCTTTAGGCGATTCTGAAAAATGCATTGCCTACTTTTGGTATGATTCTGTTTTTGAAAAATACATTGGGATTGGTTAATGCAATCTGCATAAGCTGCATTTACCTATTTAAATTTACATGCAATGTAATATAAAAATAGAAGAAACTTCAAAAAAAAAAACTTGTAAACCGCCCGTTTTGGATGATTTATCATTTCTAAAGGCTGCTCAAAATTAATTTTACTAATGCACGTAATATAATACAATCTTTTGAGGCACTTCTTTAAAAAGTATTGCCTGCTATTAGGCTGTTAATTATGCTTTAGATTAAAAGTTTCTAAAAAAATGCAAAAATACTTAAATAAAAACTTTTACGTTTTTTTTTACATTTGGACTTATGCACGAATTTCTGAAAGTGCAGAACTTTCTCAAACATAATTTACATGTTAAGCAGATTAAACAAAAGAATAAATAAAACTCACCAAATAAAAAATAATAAAAAAAGTTATACAACCCAAATCTGTCAATCCCCATATCAACAATAACATAAAATTTAAATAAATACAACAAACCCATTTAGAAAGCTTACGTTAAAGTTTTCAACATGTATTGCTATCGAATACTTTATGCTCGTGTTTTAGAAACTTGCAAGAGTGTATGTGTAGTCGTATGTATGCTTCACATTCGCAAATGGACTGAAATGAAAAGAAAATAAAACATACATAAACTTTAAATCAACACTCAAGGCCCCATTATTTAAGAACACACTTATTTTAGAAAAGCCTACATGCATGCTTTGTTAAGCATACAACCCTGATACATATGTTAGGGAAAAGTTTTTGGAAAACCTTTGCTCACATACAAACAACCAGACACATGTTGGACGTTTTGTTCTTGTTGTATGTTTGAGTGCCTAAATGTGTGAATGTGTTTTGAAAATTGAAAATTTGTTAAAAATAGGTTGAGGAATTTATTTATAGGTGGCATAGAGTAAGAGTTAAACGAAATTCATTCTATGGGGAAAATAATCAAGAAGTTAACAAAAGTTTTTTGTTTAGCTTTTTGTTCCTTGTTGTCATCTCTGGCTCGAGCTGAAGGCAAGAATGTGAATATCTCATATATTAATTCAATTTAAATTTCTTTCCCTTTTTTTTGTGGTTAGTTGGTGATTCTCTTTTTCTTTTGTCAATTTAAAAATATGCTTGAAACTGATTTAAATATTTTTTGTTCTATTTTATTTTTACTTTGTGTTACAAAATGTTTAAGGCTTCTTGCTGCTAAACTGTTAAAGTATACAAATAAGAAACTAGATTAAGAATGTCACCCGGCTTTATGGTGACTTTTTATGAGGGTACGGATGTATTTCTATTCAAATGTTTTAATCTGGCAAATGTTGTGGCCTCTTGTGATTTTTTTTTTATTATATCCGTTTGCTATGCAAATGTTGAATATCCTTGTTGGTTTTTTTTTAATAATTATTATGTTTTTTAGGGACTTACTTACTAATCAATTTGTAGTTTCATGTGGTTTTTTTGTGTGTTAGTTCAGTTTTTGTTTGTTGTGTGTATATAATAAGGGACAAGGAACGCATGTTGTCAAATTAGATATAGAGATATAAATAAAGAGATATTTTAAAGTATATCTTACTTAAAGTTTTTAAATATGAATTAAAAGTATTGTTCTTCAAGAATAAATTTGATATTATTGTTGGATAAAAGCAATGTAAGCAAACTATTTACTATTCAATTTCTACTGTAGAAAATTGTTAATTCTTCAGTCTACAATTTATTTATTGTACTTACCAGTTTCAAAGAACAACAGCTCACAAAGAAATCTCTACATAATTTTCGTTTGTTCACTATTAATTTTTTGCCAAAAAGTAAAGGCCAGAGAGACAGATATTGTATTCGGGCAAAACATTGAAACGACTCGTAATTATTGCTTTAAGTACTGGAATAACAATGATTATTCGGTTTTTAAATAAAGATCATAATGGAACCATGGCCCCCTAGGAGAGACTCAGCGAAGGTCTATCCTAGTGAAAGAATGTCGGCATATACCATAAATTTGGATGGAAATTATTCAACTAAGAATAGTTAGTTGTTTAAGCTTTGTAAAGTTTTGCCTAAAATTAGGCAATTATTTTTCTTTGATTCAGGTGTTTCTAACTTTTTTCTACAACCTGTTACACGATGGGCATAGAAAAATTTCGGTCGATTACTAACATTGAAAAGAAAAACAAATTTTGTTATTTCATTACTTTCTGTCGAATTCGTGTGGCAGGCCGGTAGTTTTTGAAACAATTGTCTTGATGAATTATACCCCAGACAATGCTCTTTCCTATAAAAACTTAACATGTATGTGCCTTTCCTTGAAAGTCTACTATTGCCGATGGTACTATTGACTAGATAGTTCTTTTGGGAAATATCTAGATATTGGAAATACATAATCAGTAGTTTATTTTAGCAATTTTAGTCTACACTTTTGGCACTATTTTGGAGCAAATGAAATTAAAATTAAATGCACACTCTCTTCACATTTTGTATTTTGTTTCTAAACAAATTATCACATTTTCTGCCGTTGAGAGTATGAATCTGACAAAATATTTTCTACTTATCTAAAGAAAATATTAACACGTAGAAGCTTCGTTGGCAATTTCACCAAAAAAAAAAGTAACCAAAATAGTCCACAGAAGTGGTGAAACCTGCACACACTTAACACTAAGCTTCTATGGGAAACAGAAAAAAATAGTTTTTTAATTAAAAATTAAAAATTAAATTCATTAAATAATATAGGCCCTGTCCCATGATGTCGACAACGTACGACTTGTCGCACAGTTACATTGTAAACAACAACAAAATTTTAAAATTTGTTTTTTTTTGTTGTTGTTGTGAATGCAAGTGTAAAACAAGTCGAACATTGTCGACATCGTGGGACAGGCCTTATATTATAACGGCCCTATGTATAAGCCAAAATTGGCATGAAGTTAGCATAAATTAAATAAGGTGTTAACGAGTTCCTCCATACAATTTGACATTAAAAATGGTCGCGTTACCTAATTTTAACTCACCTCTAAGTCCTAGTATGATTTTTAATGTTGAAGTTTCATGGCGAAACTCCTTAAGATCATGTTCAATTTTGCCACTTATGCTAACTTCATGCCAATTTTGGCTTATACATAGGGCCGTACGAATTTAATTTTTAAACCACAATTTAATGAATTAAACTAAGTTTTTAATTAACCTTTTAATAAACAAAATTTTTTAGCAAAATATTAATACAATTTACTTAATCTTTAATTGATTGTCTGTATATTTTCAAATCGATTTATAAATATGTATGTATTCACTTATTTTTATAGTTTTGAAAAAGTGTATCATATGCCGCAAATTTTACCTAAATCTCTTGCTAAGTGAGAAGCTTTAGCGACATCCTGCAAGATGAAAAAAAAATCTCATATTTTATCTATACTTTTTACAATATTTTATTAAAAAAAAAATGCGTGTCAAAATTAATACGAATTTAAAAAATTGATTTGTTCATGGACTTTAGCCACAATTTTTGAATTTAGTGAAATGCCTTGTTGTGTTTCTTACTAATCAGTACTTAATAGATAAAACTTGAAAAAAAAACATAAATAAACAAGTAACAAGCTATTTTTTCTTGAAAATATGCCACAGTCATCTTAGAAATTTGTTTAAAATAAAATATCTAGGGGTCTACTCTGTAATTGCAAACGAAAGAAAATGTTTTCTTTAATTTAAAACACACAAAAACACTAAAAATTATTTACAATTTGATGAAAATTAGAAATGTCTAAAAGTCCGTGATCAAACAATTGTATGATCATTAATTTTTGTTTCAGTTGACTGAAAAAGGTCTTCTTATATCTTATCCCTAAGATAGGCAACAAAATTCAAAATTCCGTGTACTCTTCTTTTGAAAGTCCGTACCAGCAAATGGAAATTTCTTTATGAAATTTACCAACCTGAATTTTCGTATTTTTTTTTTACATACAGTTTGTATGATAAACTGAAATTCCGTATGAACTCCGCACCAGGCTATAAACATAAAAATGCGAAGGAATTTTTTTCGTTTCTAATTACACTGTAGAACTCCAGAACTGTAGCAACAAAAAAATTAATTTATGAAAACCATGTTAAATATCCTCTAACTGTGTAACTAAACAGCCACCTTCATTTCACTGCCAGCTCATCATCAGTATTTTAAACCAGCTGTCAGCTGTCATTGCAAGAAATAAAACGCACTGTATTAAATTAAAAAAAAAATTGGTAAGAATAGAAAAAATTATGCAAAAACGTTTTCTTAACCAAAGTAAAAAAAAAATCAAATAATCAACATTACAATTTCTGTTTGTAAATACTACTCGTATTCTAAACACACAAGATTTACACAAACTGAAGCACATTTCCCAACTTTATTTGCTTAGGATAGTGTCAAATCTCAACAACAGCCAATGTCAATGAGCAGCCAAGCAAAAAGATGTTTGCAGTTGGAAGAGCAAAAAAAAAAAATATATAAAAAAAAATATATATAAAAAATAAACAATAAAAACGTTAAGGCAATTGACGTGAATACTTAAGACACGTAAAACAGGTTAAAAAAAATAAAAGCAAAAAACAAAACCAATCCCTGTTTATTTAAACAAAAATATTAACGTCCATGTTGAAAATGAGCTGTGCATACAAATGAGCTTGATGTCCTGTAACATAATGTTACAATCTTTTAATTTTCTTCTTATTATGTTTGGTTATTTTTTTTGTTCTTTCTTTTTTTTTTTTTTTGGATTCCTGACACACTCTGTGTGCAAGTTAAGGATGTTGCTGTTTATAATAAATCAGTGCTAAATTTAATAAGAATAAAATAATACAGTCAATAAAACAAAATCACCATTGTTAATGATAAATCGTTATCTGCTGGTTATTTTTTTTATAAATTTTTTGCTATTTAATATTCTATGTGGGTGTGTGTAAGCTTTTTTGTTATTTGAAATTTTTTGTTTGTTAAATTTTTTTGTTTTTGCTATTTGTATGTATTCGTACAACTCTCAGCGTTAAGCAATCTAATTAGTTAAGGGCCACGTAATGCTTAATATATAAAAATAAAGTTAAAATGTTTTAAGTGCAAGGGCAACAAAGAGGAAGAAAGTAGAGAAAAGATGAGATGTTTGTTTTTGTGTCTTTGTTTCATTTAAATAAATAAGCAAGATATATGAAACGTTACGACGAAATGTCCATGTCCAAACTCGTTTGTTTTAATGATAAATAATTTAAATTAAAAATGTTGAGAGAAAAGAATGACATAAACGAATAAACAAAATAAGGGAGTATTATTAAGTTGAATTTGTGGCCAAAGTCGTATTTAAAATAAGCTGCACAGACCAGCTGTGTAATGATTATAAAAATAAGTGAAACTCCTCGACATATGCTACAAAAAATTTTTACCTATTAAAGTGAGTGGCTTTTTAAGAAAATGGAAATAATTAAATTATTATTTTTTTTTTTTTTTTATTTATTTAGAGAGACTTCATTTTTTCTACATAACAAGATTAGCCAACATAATTTTATAGGAAACTTAAAACTATTATGTATTATTTTAATAACATTTTCTGATAATGCAACTTGCTTATTTGAATAAAAAGAATTAACATTTACATAATAAATTAACATCAGTTTTTTTTTTTTAATATAGTGCCTGCTCCCAGCACTTGTCTAAATTAGTAGAGTTATATCTACAAAAATAGAACTTAAAACTAATAAAAAATTAAAACTAAATCTTACACCTAAGACTTACACTAAATTAAACAAAAACATAAATAAAAAAAACATCCATAAAAAAACAAACAAAATTAATAAAAAAAAAAACAAAAAACAAAAGTTAACCTCTATGTATGTATACATGTGAGTAAAAGTTTTGACCAGGATAAGTATTGCAAGGTTCTTTTAATATTCCAATGCTGGAAATATATTCAGTGTTTGATCAACTAAAATCTTGTTCATGAGTTAAAATGTCCTTAATAACACTCCCTTCAAAATAAGATAGTTTTTCTACAAACTTTCTCATCAAATCCAGGCCATAAAAAGATATCGGTGACAATTTAGATTTTTCATAAACGAATCTATTTGAAAATCTTTTGTGCACGGATTCATAATTCTTCTCTATGCACTTCCGAACAATATGACGTTCGAAAATTTCCATTCGCTTGAATGCCGTTTTTGAAATACTAAACCAAATAGGAAATGCATAAAGAAGAATTGGTCTGATGCTTACTTTATACAAAAGCAATTTAGTTTTCTTTGGCAAAAACTTACTATTAAATAATCTTCCAAAGGCCCCCTTAACACGATTTGCCTTTGCCAAGTTGTACACAACATGATTATTAAAATTCAAAAGCTTATCAAAATTCACTCCAAGATATTTAATACTGTTTTTAAATTCGATTTCGTTGCCATTCAACGTAAGTCTCAAACACTTGCTTTCCGGAACAACAGTATACTTGCACTTCCCGGAGGCATTGCGTATACAAATTGCATTACTCTTTGCGGCATTAATTTTTATACCCCAACTGGAATAAAACTGATTCGTCCTTTCTAGGTGTGATGAAACACGCTGAAGAGCAACGCGAGGAGATTCATCATGAGCATAAAGAAGTGAGTCATCAGCATAAAGTATGCTCCTCGACTCGTTAAATTCATGAGGAAAATCATGAATGAAAATGTTATATAGATGAGGTGCCAGAACAGATCCTTGCGGAACACCACAAGAAACCTCAGCTTGATCTGATACCAGATCTCCAATTTGTACGCAAAAACTCCTGCCATCAAAAAAACTTTGAAAGAGTTTAACGATGGACGCTTTGAATCCAATTCTTACCATTTTATATAAAATGCCCTCGTGATAAGCTTTGTCAAATGCCTTTTCAACGTCAAGAGATACAGCTACAGTACACCTACGTTCTCTTAAATTTCGAATTATATCAGAGTGAAACTTCAAGAGAGCATGCACCGTAGAGTTAGCCTTTTTGAAGCCAAACTGTTCCTGAGGAATATATGAACCATTCAATCCCATATCCATTTTTTCCCTGATTATCCTTTCAAATAACTTTCCTATATTGGAAAGTAATGAAATTGGCCGAAAGTTGTTTATGTCGCAATTATTCTTTTGTTTAGGAATCGGTACTATTTTAGCCATTTTCCATTCACGCGGAAAGTAACAGTTATTCAAACAATTGTTGAACAATATCGTAAGATACTCCAAAGCTTTTATTGGAAACTTTTTAATTATATAATTGGAAATATTATCTAAGCCACACGACTTTTTGCTGTTAATAATCCTACAAATCTCTGACACATAATTCAAGGTAGTAAATTCTACATTGTTCAAATTATTTAATGATGTGTTATCATCATTAAATGATATAGGATCACCAGCTTGAAATATTGTATCATTAATTGCCTCAGCTATCTCCGACACATCTCTATTAGGTGAAGTACCCTGAAAAACATTGGCGAAATGGTCCATAAAAACTGACAATTTGTTATTCGCTTCGGTTATTTTCACTCCGTTAATGGAAACGTCTTTAACATATCTACGATTTTTATTCCCGATAATCCTAAATACCTCTTTATAAGCCCAAGGGCCAGGTTTAATGCCCTTTAATCTGTCATTAAAAAATAATGCCTGCTCCTGTTCAATTTGCTCTTTTATAAGGATCTTAATAAGTTCAATTTGTTTCGAAATCAACAAATACTGGGGATGTTTTCTATTTAAAGTCCTCGCATATATCGTCTTTAAATCTTTTTGCCAGCTATATTTAATCCTGAGCATTATTCTCAATTTATCAGAGGCAACAAACTTTTGTCTCTTACACTCTATTCTTTTGGAATGAGTACGCGTGACAAAACCAACTGTATTATTAAATTCTCTAAGAAAATTATCTATATCATCGTTAGTCAAATTTATATTTTTTGGCGGAAAATGAATAATTAAATTAATTAATTAAATATAAAAGTCCGAAGAAGAAAGTATACCGTTCGAGTTTGTCTAATATCGAAAATATGTTTTCTCTTTTAGAGAAAAGCCAAACTTTGAATATATTTAATAAGGCAAATATATTAAAAATATTTATTATTTTTATCTATTACAGTACCTTCCCCTCCTTTCTAAAGTCCTTCAAAATAACAATCAATATAACTAAAGTAAACTACATAAAGTTCCTTTTAGTTTGCTGGTAAACTTTAAAGCAAAAGTACTAAATTTCCATAATACTAAACAAGTCTTTTTGTAATTTGTTCTAATTAAGTTTTTGTTCATGTTTATTCAACTCCTAGTTTTTCTGTTTTTGCTTTCAAACACTCTAAACAAAATTAACTACATTTCCTGAGAATTCGTTTTCGCGTAAAATTAAATGAAATTAAAACAATCTCTGTGCTTAACAAAAAACACAAACATTTAGTTTAGCCCGAAGGCAGGGTGAGGGAGGGGAGTCATTTCGAACACCGATGATGAAAGTTTCACAAAGCAACGGAATGTTTGCTAATGTCATTTAAATTTAAAAAAATAGGGCAAGAGAAAGACAAGATTTTACTTAACAAATCAGTTTAACGTTAAGCATACCAATGAGGTAATGAAAACAATTAAATTTGTTAAGTAAAGCATACTTAAAGGAGAAAAATTTTCTTTAAGAAAAATACAAGTTTTTTCACTCAAGCAAGATAATTTTTTTTAACTAAAAGCTAACCCCCATATTGATAAAATGTACAATGAATTTGAACTCTATTTTTTTGCAAATTTTTCATACAAAATTTTTCTAAAATGGATTTGAAATTCGTTTTAATTTTTTATGAATGCCGGGGTAAATGTTTTTTTTAGTTTTTGTTCATAGTTAACACAAAAACAAGCTTACTTTTAGACTAATTAAAATTTATAAGCTTACATGCTTAGCTAGCAAATTTCCAAATAATTTACCGAACAGTTTTACTATTTGGCTGCAGCAAAAAATAGTCATTTACGAAAATTAATTTCACAAAATCATGTCACATTTAACTATTTAAATTATGTGGTACAACATGTTTACACACTGTCAATAAAAACATTTAGACATGACTAAACAAACTTGTAGTGAAATAAATGCTCAAACACAAACACACACACACACACACACACACACACACACACACACGTATACACAATAACACATGCATACATATTTAAGTTTAAATTAACAGGAGACACAGTGTGTCCTTGTCTTGCACACGTCTGCATAAACAAACAACTAAAAGCTATTCGAATACTTAATTGTAAAAATTTTTATGTTGCATACTTTTTGGCGTAAGCTTAGATTAATTTTTATATGGTTGTGTTGTCATTGTTTTATTTGTACATGTGCAATATAAAAACACTTGATTGTTGTTTATGTTTGTGTTGTTGCCAACAACGAGACCTCTCTCTCTTTCTCTCTTGCCCTTTTCGTAGGTTCTTGGATATTTTTTAGCATCACAGTAGGACCATAAATGTTTATTTGCTTGTTGTTTCTTGCATTTATATGACAATTTTATTAAAGTGTAGAAAATTGTTGGTTTGGTTTTTTGTATGTTTTATGCCATTACTGCCTTAAAGGTTTTATTTGCAAGTTTTGCTTTCCTTCCAACTGTTTGTTTGCCTTAGTTGCTGTGTATAATTCTAGCATATGCATGATTGCGGTTATATTGTGGTTTTAATTAAAGAATTGCAAATAAAATTCTAACAACAAACGAAAATATTTCCCATTTTCTTTGTGTGTATGTTGTGCGATTTTGGTCGTTTGTGTATAGTACGTTTAGGAATTTTAATTTTATACAAAATTTTTGTTTTACTTTATTTTTAAAAGTTTTTTATGCCCCTTTGTATCAATATCCTGTCTGATTATGCTCCAGGCTGTCTTAGTTTGATTCGTATATCAATTTTATTGTTGTATAAAAAAAATACTTGATTAAACACTTGGCGGGGCCTTAATAAAATTAAAATAAGTAAAAAAGAAAAAATTTAAAACCATAATATTTATGAAAAGAAATTTGGGATGGGCCAATTAAAGCATTCGATAGTCCTCGTCCATTTGCTGCGAAACATTTTTGATTTCTCTTTTAATACTGCATTCGTATACATTTTCTCATATATTTCTCATGAGAATGAGACGAGAATGGCGTATTCAACAAGAACTTCCTGTACATGAAACAAAGTACCTTTTCCATTCCTGTTTCCCCGTTCATCGACAAACTCAAAAGTTTTGCAGTAAATATTTCACCGTATTGACGAGGACATTTCGGACAAATTTTCATATAGTTTTAATTTTGTTTGTTTGGAAATTTTAATCGTTATTTAAATTGCACATGTACAAATTAATTTGCATCCTGCTTTTATTCTTTAACAAATTTTTATAAAATTAAAAGAAGCCGACATATTAATTTGTGCTCTAAGGAAGAAAAACAGAGTTCTAAGTTAAACGGCACACCAATAATCAATCAGAAGCCTTGAAAGGAAACCAACTCATTTAAAACTTAAAGCATACTTTAGAGCAACACATTTGATTTTTTTGTAGTTAAAATTATTTATAAATCAACAACTTTTCCACACATCATGCCAGCATAGAATATATTTGTAATGTATTCATGCAAATATGCAGAAACATTTCTTATAGTTTCAAATGCTCTTATCTAAAATTTAAATTTTTGTTTTGTTTTGATAAAAATGGACTGACAGCATTATTTTTGGGCCATAAAAAACAAACAAAATTCAATATTTCATCACTACAGCACAACTCAGCAAAATATCTGTTTTAATTTGTTATGGTACAATTCGTAGGGCTCCTAAAAATATGCTTAATAAAATTCTGGAAAAAAAAATCAACAGCACACAACAGCATCTTTTATGTTTATTAAATGATTACAAAATTTGTTATGAGCTTGCTTATGCATATGTAAGTACTGCACTCAGTTGCCCACAAATTATATCAAATGCTAACCTAAAAGTATGCTTTACTTTTTCTTCTTTCGTACGTTATTTAAATATGTATGAATTTGTGTATGGTTTAATTGTATAAGTTTCCAATTTAACGCTAGAATAATTCTTCTATGCCCAAAATGATGAGGCTGGTCAAGATATATGCATTTCTGAATAAATAAATGTATATATGTATTTATGTATATATGTGTGTGTATGTGTGTATGATTGCTTTACATTTCAGGTAACTTAGGTGATTTCTGCCAGGTTTCTTTTGTATTTATTCAAATGGTTTTAATTGTGTGCGCTTAACTCTCGTAATGATATTTGTGGTTGTGGTTAAATATGGAATTAGTACGCCAAAAGTTTATTAGAGAAATTATTTTACAAAAGAATTTAAAGTAAAAATATTACAAATATTTTATTACTGCCTGCTTTATTTTGCCAAATAAGTAACAGGTAACCAAAAATAATCTGTGGTTAATGTGCTTGGCTTTTATAAATGCATAAAAATTTTTAATTCTTAATTATCAGTAAAAATGTGAAATTTCTCATATACGATTTTAATGAACCCTTAAAATATGCTGCATATTTTTTTAGGCAAAATATACGTGTGCAAACATGCTAACTCAAAAAAGCCAGTTTTGAGATAATCGCTTTTAAAGTTTATTGATGATATCTCGGGAATGCTATGAGATAAAAACTTGAGACTATTTGTAATCATATAATAATTGCAATAGATTTTTTTTTAGTTAATTTGAACTTTATAAATTTGTTGTAGATCATAGTTAAAAGTAACTTAAAATGCTTGAGATTGTCCTCTAAGTAGACTTAGCATCCTATCTGGTGGTCTTTTCTCACCTACAGTGGACATATAAGTCCATATAGCATGTTTTAGTTTGGGATAGGGATACTGCGCATTGCTATTAAACTCTTCGACATAGTATCTGCAATTACTCGTATATAATCTTTTATAAAGCATAATTTTTTATAAAAGCTTTAAATAATTTTTTTTACTTGCAAAAAAGTTTCCGTATTGATTTCGGGCATTTGTGTGCATCATTAAATTTTCAATTCAACCTCAATTGGTTTTGCTATCCATAACCAATTATGTTTGTACATTTCTAACTTTTCATTTTTACCTTATTTCTACGAAATATAATAGCTGCAAATTGTTGAAACTTAAATTTTCATTTTCTTCTTAACATTAAGGCAAAACAAAAAAAAAACAAATATTGCCCATAAAATATGCAGGGCATAACTTGTGGTACAAAACCTTTCTAAACATTTCCAGAATTAATAATACAAAAAAATAAACATGAAATATATTTTGCTCATCCCTGCAAGGTCAGTTATTATCAGTAAAATTTAAGAATTCCTATGAAAGCTTTAGGTTTTGTTATTGTCAACAATTTGTTTTTTGTTTTTAATTTAAATTCTTTGTTTTCTAATAGGCTGCTCGAAAATAGCAGTATAGCATTTGTGTTATAATAAATGTTTTTTATAAGGTTTTTTATACATTTTTGTGGATAAAAAAAAAGAAATGGATTGCCTTTTAAAATAACGTTTAGCTGGAAAAATATTTTCCTAATTTCTGGTGACATAAATTGCATACTTTTAGGCTGAAACTTACTTCTAGTACAAAACAACCAAGAAACTCAGCTGTTGGCTTTTATTTCTATGAAAAACATACTAATAAATTAATTAAACGAAAGAAAAGGGATTTTCTTGGTTTATTTTGGCTGCTAGAATTTTTGTTATATTGACCATTATATATTTTTTTGTTGTAGTATATCCCAACAATAATAGTAAAGAAGGGATTTTTTTTTTATAAAAAATTTGTTATTTGTTTTTCAAGCAAAATTTAAAATAAGGTTATACAATAATAGTCCTAAACAATTTGCATTTATTATATTTATTTATTTTTTCAAGAGCTTTTGCTATTCTATTCATAATGTAAGAAATAAATAATATTTAAATTTGAAGGCAAATTTTAATAGAAATTGTTTGGTTTTGTTAAATATTTTTTTTTACCTTATGAAACTGTCTGGTTTAATTTAAATCTCTGGTTTTAGCAGCAACCAAGTAGGTTGACTGTTTTACCTTGCCTTACTTACAAAGCTGTAAGATAAGATTTTATTTTTTAAGTATATATGCCAGAAAATAGGCAACGTTTTTTTTTGTTGTTGTTGTTTTTTGTTGCCCATTTGCTTTACATTCCCATTGTAGTTAATCTTTTTTTAGCTGGCTGAGCAAACCTCCTTCTAAAAGTAGGCCACAAAATGACATGTCGACATACTGACAGCTGAGGCAAGCAAAACACAAAAATAAAAGAGCAAATGAGAAAAAGCAAACACATGCAAGTTTATCAGGGTTGTAATTTGTTTCCATTAAACATCTGACTGAAAAATAACTTTGAAACGTAATGACAGCAACATTTGGAATAAATTTCATACATATAAGGGCAACAAAAAAATGTTTTTTTCTAACTAACTGTCCTTTTTGTCTTTCCAATAACTTGGGCTTTTTAAACTTAAAAATAATTTCAATTATATGCTGCATCTTAATCTATTAGATTAAATGTGTGAAATTGCTTACCAGCAATATAATATAAATGAATGGCATGGCAAAAAGCCCAGGAATAGAAGAACATTCGAAAAATATTTAATGATGTCTCCATACCAAGCTTTTCTATTAAAACAAGTTTAACAAAAAAAAAAAAAAACAATGATAATATTTTTTAATAGACTCAAAAACTCAATACAAAAACATTAAACTCAAACCGAAGCTAGAGATTATTTGCCTGCCAGTATTATTTTCTTTTTTTTTTGCTGTTGCCTACTCTTCGGGATTTTGACATTAAATGAAGAAGATAAATGTGTTTAAATAGCATTACAGACAATTCTATATATGAATCTATTAAGCATTTTTCATTGGTCTGTGGTAAACGGAAAGAAAAAGTTTCGAATAAAAATTTAATTGAATTTTTAAGTAAATATCATACAGCATTTGTTTGTTGTCTGCCTGCCATGATTATTGGTTATAAAAATCAATAGATTTTCAATTAAGATTTTACAAAAAAATGTTTGTCAACATAGCAAAAATTTATTTTATTTTTATAAATTTAGTTAATTTTCCATTTGCTGCAGACTAAGTAGAAAGTATGAGTAAGAGTATTTAGCTGAGTTTCTCTACTAAAATCAGTGACTTTTAACTGGTTAAAGTAATTAGAATGCGAAATGTTACAACTGAATACTTATGTATGAAATATTAATTCTACCGAGATTGGTAATGTACATTTTTCTGTTGCTTAGATTTAAAAAAATAAACAGGTTTTATAAAAATTTCGTTTCTAAACGTTTCAAATTTGTATGAAAAATAACGAAAATTCGTTACAAAAAATATTTTTTCCATACAAATTTCGGAAAACGGGAAAATCTTTGGTAACTATTTATAAAATCTACTTTTAAGTGTTGCTGCCCCACTCATAAAAAACATATTTTTGTTTTATTAAGGGCTTATAAAACGAATTTATTACGAAAAACTCTTTTTTAAATCTAAAATACTATATATGAATAAGGCCTTTAATAAATAATACGGTGATAAATCTTTCCTACCCTAAAAGTATGCTACACTTAAAAATAATAGTATATTAAGTTAAAATTGGTGTAAAGTTAGATTTTAACGGCCTGTACCATGATGGCACCAGAACTCGATCGATCGACAACTTGTATTGCAAACAACAACAAATTTTCTAATGCTATTGTTGTTTGCTATACAAGTTGCCGATCGAACGATTTCTGGTCACATCGTGGGACACGTCGTAAAATGTATAACCCTAGACACAACCTGCGCTGTTAACAAATCTCTGCCAATCAAACATACTTCTGTTAAATCACCAAAAATTATTTACAATATGCAAAAAAATTCGGGATCAAACAATTGTATGAATTTTATTAATTTATTTATTTATTTATTTATAACAATATACCTTAAAAATTAATTTTTAAAATATACAGAAGGCGCCGGGTAACTAGACCATGTGCGCTCAATAAATAAAAATAATTGTTGTTCAGATAGAAAAAAATTAATTTTACAAATGAGTGACAGAATTAAATTAAATTAAAAATATTAAAAAAGTTAAAAATATTGAATTTACGAATTTTAAAGTAAATAATAATGAAATTAAATACATACATATGTATGTATGTAAAAAAGAATTTCGAACTTAAACTATACATCCCGAATACCATGACTCAGGAGGCCCTTGCGGATAGATGATAAATTTGCTACCGTCGTGCAGTCTATTATTTCATCCAAGTTTTCACCAATCCTGGATATTGGGCATTCTGTTAAAATGTGTGAAACGGATAGGATGACATTACAATGGGAGCATTTTGCCGGATCAGTTCGGTCGAAATAATGTTGCGTATTAAAAATTGCTTTACCAACTCTCAAACGACTCATCATCACACAGTCGCCTCTCGTATAGCTAGAATTATATCTGGGTTTTTGTTGTATAGGATAAAGTTGTTTTTGCAGATTACGGAATTGGTTCGAAATAACATTCGAAATGCATGGGATGTCTGTTATCTCAGCTAAATTTTGTGCATCCTTTGCTGCTTTATCTGCGTATTCATTCCCCTCAATACCAATATGTGATGGAATCCATGAAATTAATATACTCGGGTTTCCATGTGGTAAACTGACGATGTTGTCGTAAGTTCCATTATGGTTCTTAGCTAAAGCCCTAATAGCACTGAGACTGTCCGTACAAATAATCGTTTTGACCTTCTTTTGAATAGCATATGATATTGCAGCCTTTATGGCACCCAGTTCTGCAGAAAAAACTCCCGAATTATTAGGTAAACGCACTTTAAAAACATCAGTAAAAAGTGCTGGACCAGTTTGTTGAATAACTGAGTATGTTGTTACACCACTGTTGAAAGAGCCGTCAGTATAGATTACCATTTCAGGACCATAAGATGCTAATTTACTTTGCAAATCCCTTTTAAAAATAATGGGGCTAACATTGTTTTTGCTATGAACACTTAGGCTTATGTCTGTCTTAACACAGTCAGATCTCCGAGGAATTAAGTCAGGCTTATCTGGTAATGATATGCGAGATTTCGCAAGTAACATTACAATTTCCTTGATGGCAGAAGGTAATCGTGTATCGTTGCGTCTAATGTGGCTCCAAAAGTTTGTGTGGAGCCCATCGGAGATAATTGTTATAGCCCTAGATGCCATATTGACAGCAGTCTTTTCCAACAAAAATCGGAAATTCCGAAATCCGGCCTCTTGTCTAAGTTTATCCAGTGGAGTAGCTCTTAATAGCCCAGACGATGTTCTGTAACAGTTATTCATAGCAGTATCTAACGTTCTAACATTTTTCCCTGAAGTCCATCCGTAGATCGTAATACCGTGTAATATCGTGCCAGTGACAAGAGATTGACATATTCCAAGTGCAGTATTAAAATGCGGGCCCTTGTTACGTGAGCATATTAGTTTCAGGAGGTTGTTTATTTTGCTAAGTTTTGATGACACGTGTTTTACTTGGGCATTCCATAGCAAATTTCTCGTGAATAATATTCCCAAAATTCTCATCTGATCCTTAATGGCAATATCAATGTTTCTGATACTAATTCTATCAAAACTACATACTCTTTTCCTGCAAACATGTAGAATCTCTGCCTTCTCAACTGGTATAACGGCACCTCTGACTTCTGCCCACTGTTGGATAGCTTCATCCAGATCTTCTAGTTTCAAGCAAACATCATCATGATTTCCTGAAGCGATTGCAAATATATTATCTGCATAAACACCAACGTAGTCTATGCCTGGAACAGCCTCAATAGCCCTTGCCAAAGAGTTAGCGTAAATAGTATACAAAGCCACAGACAATGGTGATCCCTGTGGCACCCCATTATCAATAGTATAATTTCCGGAAAAAAATCCATCTATTCTGACATTAACTCTTCGATTGGAAAGAAACGATTTGATCAATTTCATAATGCCCTTAGGTATTCCCCATTCATTCATTTCGTGTATTATGAAAGTAAGCACCACTCTGTCAAAAGCCTTTTCCAGATCTTCAGAAATAACCAAACTATGATTACGATTCTTTATGTTATTTCGCAGTACTTCCTCCATCTGATGGCATATAGTGTGCACACCGTGTCGAGGTATGAAAGCGTGTTGTATCGTTGAAACATGAAACTCCGCTATTCTCCATATCCTCTTAGCCAATATTTTCTCCAAAATTTTCGAAAGAACTGGTAACAATGATATTGGACGGTATCCATCTAGTCGGTTGGGATCCTTACCGGGCTTGGGAATTGGTGCCAAAATTGCAATTTTCCAATCCTGAGGAAATACACTTTTTGCCAATATGTTATTATATAACTCACATAAGCGGTATTTTAAACTGCCAGGGAGATTTTTTATCATTGAATAAGTTATTTTGTCTTGAGCCGGTGTTGATCCTTTTAAAGTCACCATAATACTGTCTAGCTCTGAAACACTTATTTTGAGAGACAAGAAATTCTGTTCTTCACAACACTGCGTAAGTTTTTCAATACATAAATTTCTCTTTGATTCTACTATATTACGATCCAGAGTACTGTCAGAGCTAATCGAAGTCCAGAATTCAGCAAATTTCTTCGCAATTTCCCGAGGATGTGTAAAGCTGCTGTTATCAGTACATATTGGGGGAAAGTTATTCATCTTCTCAGACCTTAAGTTATTGACCTTTTTCCATAAGTAGCGAATGTCCATTGATGGCTTTAGGGAGTTTAAAAAGTTATCCCAGGTTGTCTTTTTCGCAACTTTACATTGTCTTTTAACTTTGGCGCATATTTTCCTGTACTCCAAGCAGTTGGACTGGTTTCGACATCTCTTAAAATTTCTCCATGCTATCTGTCTTAGTCGAATCAATTTAGCAATATGGGAGTTAAACCAAACCGGGTTATTTTTTTGTTTAGGCCTTCTACTCAAAGGTATACTTTCATTTGCAGACTTTCTAATAATACGTTTAATTTGGGCCGCTTCTTTATTTATGTTAGTTGATGTTGGAAACTGGCTGCTCACTTGAGACACTTTCTCAGCAAAAAGAGGCCAATTTGCTTTGACGTCATTAAATCGTGGGCAAAATATTTTTTTTATATTATCTGTGTTGTTGGTAATTCTTATAGGAAAATGATCACTAACCTCGGGTATAGGTAAAACACTCCATACCAGTGTAGGTGCTAAATCAACGGTAGCCATTGTGACATCGACGGCGGTGAGGGTGTTCCTGGTGTTGAACAATGTTGGCGATCCATTGTTCATAATCACCAAATTATTGTTATCAGCAAAGTTTTCCCAAATCCTACCACTAGTAGAGTTTGTACTTGATCCCCATAACGTGTTCTGCGAATTTAAGTCTCCCATTATTAAATGGTGCACATTATCAGCCGGAAATATATTGTCCAGCATGGATGTTGTTAATTTTATGTCGCATTCTTTGTATATGTTGGTTATGCGAATTTTTATATTAGATTTAATTATTATTGTCTGAAAAAGAACGTCGCCAGTTGATGTTAAATGCTGCGTTACATTTATGTTGTTTCTAACTAGTAGAGCAATTCCAGATTTTGCATACGCGAAATCCTTGTTATGATGATATACCTTATATCCAGGTACATGAAGAAAATGTTTATTATTTTCTATGACGTGCGTCTCTTGTAGGGCTATTATATTCGGTTTGTGCGATGCGATTAGAAGCTCAAGTGCGTATTTGTGGTTAATAAACCCTTGTATGTTCCACTGCAAAATATTAAGTTCGATATTCATAGAAATGTATAAATTATTTTTTTCCAACTGCTTTGGATTTTTTTACTTTCTTGTAGGTGTTAGGTGCTTTATTGTGCAATATAAATGTTGGTGATTTGCTATTTGCGTCTGTGCTAGGTGGAGAAGCAAGACCCAAACCTATGTTTATTTCGTCAATAATAATATCTTCAGTAACGTTTTCATCGATATTAAAGTTCATGTCATAATCTGATGCATTGTCATCACTGAAAATTGAGTCATTTCCATGACTATATTCCTTACTTGCGTTGCTATAATTATTTGTGTAGAGAGTTTTGCTTTGTGCTTTTGTTTCTATTGTAGAAAAATTAAAGGTTTTGGGCGTTTCTAGATCTTCTAGATTTTTATTTGCTGTTGGTATTTGTTGGGTTGAGAATATGTTGTTTGCTGTGTTATTAGCTTGTATTATTTGGTTATCTTGAGCAGCGATTTGCATACATTTATCTGTGATTATTTGTGTTGTTGGAGTTGAAAAAATTATATCATCTGCTAATTTTGGTGAATCAGATACATTTGATGTGTTGTTAAAAATAAAATCTGTATCTTTTTCAGTTGCTTCTGTTATGGGAGAATTTATATTTTGGTTTCTATTGGTGATGATTTCCGGTATGAGATCGTTTTTCTTATTTTGTTTTGTTTGTTCGGTTGTAGTTGGTAAGTTTTTTGATGGTTGTGCACCTAAAATTTGTGCGTAGGTTATTGTATTTTTTGCAGTTCTATTTATGGGCTTTAGGGTGTTAAGTGTTGGATTGTCATTAAAGATTTTCCAAGCTTCACGATTAGTGCATCGTCTTGTTATTCTGAGATAGTTAACTGACTTATGCTTCCAGAATGTTGGACAGTTTGGATCATTCGATGTGTGGGACTCTATTTGACAATTTACGCAAAACTTACGTGCACATGGGTTATGTGGTGTTGGCGTCCCGCATTCTTTACATATCTCTACATTACGGCAACGTTTTTTGGTATGACCCAATTTCTGACAATTTTGGCACTTCATAGGGTTTGGGATAAACTCATCAACTGGGACTATTTCCCAGCCAAGTTTAAGAGTATCTGGTCGATATATGAGATCAAATGTCAAAACTGCAGCACCTGTTGGTTTCATTTCCTTGCCTTCTATTCTCATTATTTTCCTTACTTCGACTACTTTTTGAGGTTTAAGTGAATCGAGAAGCTCTTCTTCACTTATAGAGATGAGTTTTCTTGAGAATATGCGACCTTGAATTGTATTTAAAGTCTTATGAAGAATTATTTTTACCGGAATGCAGTCAATATAATTAGCCTTTAAATATTGCTCAGCAATTCTTTTATTTGGAACTTTGATTAAAAGGTCACCACTTCTCATTTCAGTGACTTCCAAACGTTCCTTGCTTATATAATTTAGGCCTCTCTCGACTTGGAAAACATTGTAGGATGATAGAGGGCGTGTTTCAACTTCTGTATTCGCTGGTACAGTGGACGCAACTAGGTACCTCGGAAGATGTTGTTCATTGCTCGAAACTTCTGGCAGAGGGATGAAATCATCGGGACGTGGACGCTTACTTTTGTTGGATTTGCCTTTTTCGGCCAAAGAACCCAGTTCTCTGAACCGATTATAATTTGGGGGATGAACCCCGTTCATGGCGTAAAGCTTGCACTATAGCTTGTATTTGTGAAAAGACACAGACAGAAATTAATTTATTTGACCGAATGTATATATAAAAGATTTTCCTTTCTTTGCTTTCTTAGAGCGATTTAAACTACCAAGAAGAGAGAGAGAAACAAGAATAACAAACACTATCAGAGCAAACGCGATGTTAATACAGCGATGATTTTTATTATTTTGCTGATATATATTATATTTTTAAATATGTAAAAATTTTAATTTAAGAGACAAGACAAGCAAAACAAATTTTCAACTGACTTTTACGACGAATGTATGTCGACTATTATTAATTTATATTATTATTTGTTTCAGTTGACTGAAAAGTCTCCACTTACATTTATAACATCTCTGAGATAGGGAATCAATTTAGAAAATTCCGTGGACTTTCGTCCGTATTAGCAGATGGAAATTTCTTTATGGAATCTACCAACTCGAATTTCCGTATGTTTTTCTTTCATACTATTCATACTTGTATGAGAACCTCAATTTCCATAAAAACCCCGTACCAGGCTTATTAGGTTAAACATTTTAAGTATTTTTATTAATTTTTTATACTATATAAAGGTAGAATAAATGATAGCAAACTTGCCATATAAAACAATATTATGACACTTTGTTTCTCCTCAGAAATTCTATAATTATAGTTTGAATGTCCGTATAACAAATATAATTGATCCCTTAATACAAGTACTTCCTTTTAGTGTATTCATATTTATGTCAATTTCCCCTGCTATCAATAACTTTTCTATAACTGAAATTGTGGTTGATAATTTATATTTAATTATATATTTGCTATAAGTATATAAGCAAACAATACATCATATAATTATAACAATATTTTGTAAATAGATTTATTAAATCGTAGTATAATTGTAGGAAGCAGTTGACATTCAGGGCCACTTTATCACAGCCATTTAAATGAAATAAGATAATTAGTTGTTAAGACTTAAGTGTTAATCACTGGGATATTCACATATTATAAAGAAATAAATCATTTTCCCTAAAAAATGAAATTATTGCATGCCTAAAAGTATACCATAACATTGTTCAAGCTATAATCTGTTGCCGCTCAAAATGAAATTAAGAAATAAATTCTGTTTTGATTAAGCAATTGTAAAAAAAAAATCAATAAATATTATTTCCCAATTGCTCAGGATGTGACAAGTTGTTATTTTTGTTATTTTTTTTTAATATTCAAAAAATAAGTTTAATTTAATATTTGAAGTTTCAATACTTCAAAATACTTATCCTTACTACGTCTCTTTCACAATGTCCAATTAAAACCTAACAGAGACTTTAACGGCAAGCTTTGTATGAAGAACTGTCAGTTAAAGTTCATGTTAACTCTTAATCATACATTATAAATGTGTAACTGAGTTTGTTTGTTTGTTTGCTACGCTTTCATGCACAACCGATTTTTAAAATTGTTTCACCAATAGAAAGCTGCATTACCAGCGTCAAACATAGTCTATTTTTTACCCGGTTCGGAAGCGGTTTTTTTATTTAGTTCGAAATTTTTCCGAAAAACACATTTGTGGGCTGGTTAGGGTAATTTTCGTGTCGGGTTTGATTATTTTACCAGTTTTAAAACCAGTTTTTATGCGTTTTTTAATTTTTTATCGCTTTTTTTCGGTTTTTATTGATCCTTTTAAACATTATCAGTGAGTTACAAATAAAACATTCATAAATTTTAAGTATAGTTTCCAGATATCAGATCAATGCGAGCTAAGGCAAAAGCTAATAAATAATAATAACGAAAATTGTATGATATGACTTCAAATAATTCACTATTTGTTCCTTTTAACTCTTACAAGGAGCATAGGGCCGCAATAACAATATGATTATACTCTTAAATAATTATGATTGATAAAGTTGGTTTCTTTGCAAGTGTCTCCTACAAATATTATACTAATTTATTAGAACTTCTTAATTGTTAAATAAAAATTTTATTTTAGTTTTATTAGGTCGTTTATAATTAAATAAAGAAAGTTGTTATTTATTTATAAAATTCAAAAATAATTTGTTTTATGATTTTTTAAGTTTGATACAAAGGCCCAATTCATACGAGGATTTAAAAATCTTGTTTTATTTTAAATTCTCCTTAAAAGTTGCTTCCAAAAACGTTGTTCATTCATATGATGATTTTTTCCATGTTTCTAGGTTTGATTTTTTTTTTGCCTTCAAAAATGGTATCAGTGTTGCCAGTAGATTTTAAAAAATCCATTTCCCCTACATGTTAAAAAAATTTTGCCATACGAAAATCTACAAATTTCATTAATTTTAATTTAAAAAAAGACTAATTAAAAACATTTAAGTCTTCATTTTGACATATATATATGTAGTTCTTGTGTATTAAATTATTTAAAGTGACTACTTCTGCGTTCGAGGTTAATGCATACTTCTCTACAGATTTTCAGAAATTATCTTATATATATAATCAAATTTAACATAAAGCTGCATTTGAGATTTCTCCATTAATGGAGTTTATTAAGATTTAAGATAGATAGATGCAAGTGTAATTTCTTTAATTATTAAATCATTGTTTAATTGATGCCCATATTATATTTTCCTGAGGTACATAAAAGTTTGTGTAATTTCGAGCAAAAACAAATTTTGAAACGGCTTATGAGCAAAAATATATTTTAATTATAGTTCTTTTTTATTTATATACAAAAAATGCAATCTGAGTATAAAAATACCTACGTTTTGTCAAAGTATTATTAATAATTATAAATAAATAAACCTACAGGTAACACTGTTTTCTATTATAAAAAGCTGTTGTCGCATTGAATGAAAAAATAAAATAAAGCAACATACCAAAAATTAAAATATGTGTAAAGAAAATTTGAAAAAAAAACTTGGAAAACGGAAAATGTGATTTTTTTCTACCCCCCTTGCTTTTCTATACCGTTCGCCTACAAACTACAAAAATCGTGTTTCAAAAAATCATTGAAAAATCAACGTGTGAATTAGGTGTTAAGTAAAATATTTTTTATTAAAAATACATTGAAATTGATTATTGAGGGGTTTAGCTGGATCCTATGCGCATTTCACTGTTGCTAATGCAGATCATCAGGGAACCTTTACCCAAATTTCTTAGAACAACTAGAGTTATTACCCAGCGGCGAACGCTGCATACCACATTACATCTCTTTAATGATGTTTGTCATAGTTTGTGTTCAGTGAATGCTAGCTTACAAAGTGAACGAAAGTAAGCTAGATTGTATTTGAACTGCCCACTGCCAACTTACAATGTATGTTAGGCAATACTGAGCTTTTATGTTGATTGGATGAACACTTCCATATCTCGCTTACTTTGTGTGCAAGTGAAAGGCATTCACTCCACAAATGCGGCAATGCATTTGAAAATGTATACTAGGTACGTATATGAGGTGGTGTGCAGAGAACTGCAATGAGTACCTGTTTTTATGATTTAAGATACTCGCTTAAAAACGAGTTGCGGTGTAGCTAATACAGCATATAGTTTTTGTATCTGCTCGCCATACTCGTAAGAATTTGTGTGTCAACATACGAGCCTGTATCAATCATAATACAGTTTATACACGTTGTCTGTTTAGTATTGTTTCCCAAATATTTTTTTTCCACATTCGACAATGGTATTCATACATCTGATAAACAACACAAGAAATGTTTGTGTAAGAATTTTGAACACACTCACTTACATTATTAACTAGAGTTATATTTCTCAGAGTACATAAGTATTTACTCTCTGCATTCGTCAATCGTATTAATACTTAAAGCAACGTTGCCAGAAAGTTTGGAAAAAAATTCAATCATTGTATATTTAAGTAAATATGTAGGGCTAAGTTCATAATGAAATAAAATGTATTTAAAAGGAATTATAAGAAAATTTTTCATAGAACATTTTAATTAAAACATATTAAGAATCCGACCGGCTTATGATATTAACTGCCAATTTATAGAAGCCATGTGAAAATTCTCGTCTTTCTATTTACATTGAAAACAAAAACAAATTTGATTGCTTTGTTTTTGTTTTCAATATAAATAGACACACGGGAATTTTTACATTGCTTCTATAAACTGGCAGTAAAAAGGAGCAGATTTTTATGTAACGTTAAAATCACAATTTTTTATACGTCAATAAATCTGTGGCAAAAAGGAAAAAGTGCTTAAGTCGACATAAGCTAATTTGGAGTTAATGGTACTCGTTTCCTTAATGCCACAGAAATGTAAATGAACATTTATATATTTTTACAAAAATATTGACCAATGGCAACGCTGCGCAGTCCGTTATTTTATTGTGTGCAGTAGACATAGAATTTACTTTTTATGTATTTATACATTTATCATGGGCGTACCTACGCCTTTCTGGGGGGATTGCCCCCTCAGAAAGGCACATGTTTTTGATAGTTGATCTAATGCATATTAATAGTTGAATATTCGTTGCGAAATGTATGTATTAAATAGAACTTCAGAGGAAGCTTTTACACTTTTTAGCTTTGTACATGGTTTTAAATTTTGTTTCTGGTTAAATGACATACGAAAATACATAAGTTTTGTTATTTAGCATTCGGTACCCTAAATAATATCCAATAATAAGTACTCACATAGCTATAAGCTGTACATATCTAAAAGATTACTGTAAGAAAAAAATATATAAAATTTTGGCCATGGATGCCAAGAAAAGAAAACTTTTCTTTCAGTAAAACCAGAACAATTGTACAAAAGTTTGCAAATATTGTGGTAAACAAATACGCTCAATAAAAATTTGTAAGGCACTGTTACTAAAAGCAATCCATTATTTAAGTATTAATCTGAGTACATATTAGTAAAACCCGTAACCGCATTAAAAATCAGAAAAAATAATTTTGCCCCCCCCCCCCCCCCCCAAGAAACAAAGTTACGCCAATGACATTTATGCCAACAAATTTTACAATTATAATCTGTGAGGACAAAGATGTACAGAATTTGTCATGCTCTTTAATAACGGTAAATGTCGGTAGCGAATTGTGTTTTTCTTTAGGATAATCATTTTAATATCTTGCATTCAGTTCATCAGTATTCTTGACAGCAGATAGGACAATTTATGTATCATGGCGACAAACAATGAATTGATTGCACAAAAAATTGCTAGCGGAACATATACTCTTTCTTCGAAACATAAAGGAAAAAGTTTCGTTTGGAGCATTTTGGCCGAAATACTAAAGGAAGACGGTACCTTGCTGGAGGGTTGGATCCATTGTCGCACTTGTCGTAAGGTACTTAAATATTTTAATAATCAAACATCAAACTTAGTCCGCCACAAGTGCTGCCAAAATTTGAAAATCACGCGAATACTGAAAACAGTTACAGCTAATGACCGTGAGCTAGCTATTGATGCCTGCGCAGAATGGATGATTGAAGATTGTCGTCCCTTTTCATCTGTTAGTGGAACAGGCTTTGTCAAGCTTGCAAAGTTTTTCATCAAGATCGGCGCACATTATGGAGCAAATGTTGATATGACTGACTTGTTACCCGACGCAAAAACAATTTCTCGCAAGGTGCAAAAAGTAGCCGATGAAAAGAGAGATTCTTTTAGCGATAAAGTTAAAGATATTGTGAAAAGTGGAGGAGCATCTGTTACGATTGATATGTGGTCTGATCGCTATGTAAATAGAAACTTTTTAGGAGCAACCTTACACTTTCAACAAAACTTCGAAATGTTCAATATTACGCTGGGGCTTAAATCGATGGATTTTGAAAAGTCAACCGCTGAAAATATTTTGGTTAAGTTAAGAACTTTGTTTAATCAGTTTGGTGTTGATAATATTAATAATTTGAAGTTTGTTACTGACCGCGGCGCGAATATTGTAAAGGCGTTGGAAAATAAGACACGCCTGAGCTGTAGCAGTCATTTGTTAGCAAACGTGTTAGATAAGTCATTTGAGGAGACAATCGAGCTCACGGAAACATTGCAAACATGTAAAAAAATTGTTAAATATTTTAAAAAAGCAAGCTTGCAACATAAGTTGTCAACTTCTGTAAAAAATCTATGCCCAACACGGTGGAACTCCAATTACACAATGCTTAAATCAATAACTGATAACTGGGATGACATAAATAAAATTCTTATTGAAACTGGAGAATTTAAACGACTTTTCCAATTAAATATATCAACTTTGACAGCCTTACTTGAACTTTGCAAGGATTTCGAGACAATTTTTAAAAAACTTCAGGTTTGCAGCTCTCTGTCATTATATCTCGTTTTACCTTCAATTTACAAAATTAAATGTATGTGTGCCCCCAGTGAAAATGATATTGCTGCTATTTCAGCTTTGAAAGAAAAAATAATTAAATATATTGATGTAATTTGGGTACATAATTTATCAATTTGGCATCGAGTAGCATTCTTTTTATTTCCACCAGCTGTAAACAAACAGCCCAATGATGTCAGTGATATAAAAGAGTTTTGTATTTCCCAAATTACTCATTTTGGTGATTGCTTTTCGGCCTCAACTTCGCAATCAACTTTATTCGTAAGTAATGACTCACCCACTACTTCTTACCTCAGAGTTCCAGAAACACAAATATCTTCGCCAAACAGTCAAAATTTTTTATGCAATCCAAATACTTCAGACAGTACAGTAGTAATATCTTCTAATAACAAGGACAATCAATTCTTTTTTTCCAACTGGATAAATACATCTTCAAATGCATTGAAAGAATCTATAAATGATGAAGTAGAAAAATATAGCAGAGAAGCAGTAAATATGACTGATGACTTTGATTTAATGCAGTGGTGGCGCAAAAATGAAAAATATTATCCTCGCTTATGCAAATTCGCTCAGCATGTACATTCAATACCGGCAAGCAGCGCTGCATCGGAACGTGTCTTTTCATTAGCGGGTAATATTCTAACTGAAAAGCGAAGCAGATTAGGGCCGAAGTCATTGGACAGTTTGCTGTTTTTAAATTCATTTTTAAAAATATTTCCACAAAATATTGCCTAAAAACATATTTGTTATTTAATAAACAGTCGATTTGAAATAAATTTTGTTTTTTTCCTTAATTTTTTTAACTTTAAATTTATGAGAAGTATAACAGAAGTTTTGATCTTTGATCTTAAAATAAATAATCTTGAAATATATATAATAAAACAGGCACTAAACTAAATCATCAAAACGGCTAAAATCGTCAAACCTAAAACAAATCTGGCAGCCGTGGCTGCATTGAATGTTGAATAGTAATACACAAATATATATTAAATGAATATGCGGGTAAATGTGCTGTTACAAGCTGATCGTAACACCAAAGTAGTGTTAGTTGAATACAAAGAAGTTACCTAACACGAAAATAGAAAAAACACGAAACTTCGCTCTGAGTGGATGTGCTATTGTTGTTACTTTTTTCTGCGCTCTTACTTATTTCTGTAATCAACACAAGTACAAGTTAAAAAGTTATTGTGTATATTTTCATGCATGAAGCTCGCTCTGTATGAATAACGAGCCAATAAAACAACAAATCAATAAAAGCGAGTGCTGAAAAGTATTCGGGACTAAAAATCATTAGTAAACAGCGAGTGCACTCGCGAGTGTTATGTATTGTTGCAGATCTCTGGTGGTGTGCATTACTGTCTTACATGTGTGCATCGAATCATCGCTTCTGTAATCGACATTTTCGCCGCTGGGTACATAGTACCGAAATACTCACTCACGTTCATACATGAAATGTGCGAGAGCGTTTCAAAAATTTTCTGTTTCTCCTTGAACAGAGCGAGAGCACTAAAAAACATTTTGCTTTTTACATTTTCATGTGTGCACAAATTTGTTTTATTTTGTGTTACACACACATGAAAATGAAGGCAAAACTAAGTTTTCATATAAGAGCGCACATGCAGTGTGCAATTTCAAACGCACATTTATGAGTTTTATTCATTTATGAAGTGTTCATATATGAGTAAAATTTTTTGAACATAAATGTTGGGTTTTCTTGTGGTATGCAAGCAAATGGTTTTTTATGTATGTATGTGTGTATGGCTTTTGATTCTATTGTTCATATGACTGGGAGAGTTGCCGATTTGGATATTTTTAGCCGAAATTAGTTCTTTATATAAATTTACTGCAAATAAATTGTAAATTTTTACACAGTGTCAGCGCTGCCGATTTGCAAATTCTTAAGTCAAATTTAGTGTATATTTATTTATATAAATACATATGTATAAACATAGAAATTTACCTTTAATAAATGCAGGGACAGAAAGTAACTGTTATTTTTGAAAATTTACATCAAAAAAGCACACATAAAAAATTATCGTAGAAAATTTTGGTTCTAATCATTATGATACATAGGTGATGAACATGCAAATTTTTGTATGACTTTTAAATTTGTGCCTTTTTTGATAAAAGTCAAAAAATAACTGTTATTTCTTAACTTTTATTTTTTTAAGGCAGAAATAAAAGTTATTTCTTAACTTTTATTTTTTAAGGCAAAAATTAAAAGTTATTTTTGACTTTTATTATTTTAGTCAAAAAATAAAAGTTATTTTTTAACTTTTAATATTTTAAGGCAAAAATAAAAGTCATGAATTAAATATTGCATAGTACCTAATACGCAATTATTATTGCTTTCAATGCTATAAATGATAAAACATCCGTATAGACTTCTGTAATATACATCAATTACACTGTGCTACAAAAGTTGAGAAAAAAAATATTCAGGGATTCTAATGTACCAATTCTGTTTTGTTGGAGTCCATGGATGACGAAAATACCGTTGGTTTTTTTAGGTCACTTCATAAAGTGATTTTATAACGGTAAATGTAGTGAAAAACGGCAAATAGCAAGCAATAAAACTAGAGTATTACTATGGCCCAATTCATACGAGGATTTAAAAATCTTGTTTTATTTTTGATTCTCTTTAAAAGTTGCTTCCAAAAACATTTTACATTCATACGATGATTTTTTCCATGTTTCTAGTTTTGATTTTTTTTTCTTCCAAAAATTGTATCAGTGTTGCCATTAGATTTTAAAAAAATTCGTTTTTCCCTACATGTTAAAAAATTTGTTTTGTAAACCTTTTGTAAACCAAAATTATTTCTTCTGAATATTTGAAGCTACAGTAGGTAACTTAAAACTTGACATATGTATGTATGTATATATTTAATTCTTTTGTATTAAACTATTCAAAGTGACTACTTCTGCCTTCGAAATTAATGCATACTTTTCTACGGTTTTTCAGAAATTATCTTATAATACAAATATAACACATATCTATATTTGGGTTTTCTCCAATCATGGAGTTTATTAAGATTTAAGTTAAATAGTTAAGTAATGTCCTTAATTATTAAATCATTGTTTAATAGATGCTCATTTCCTATTTCCTGGGGTGCTTGCCATTAGAAGAATAGAGGGAAGATCCTATCCAAATACAGGCATTGCGACTCCAAAATAATTAGATAAAAGTCTATGTAATTACGAGCAAAAACAAATTTTTAAACGGAGCAAAAATATATTTTGCGTATAGTTATTTTTACATTTATGCACAAAAAATGCAATATGAGAATACAAAATACCTAAATTTTTTGCCAAAATAAAATATTTGTCCGATATTCCCTACACTCCTATATTAGTGATAAAAATACTTACAGGTAACACTGTTTTCTATTAAAAAAAAGCTGTTGTCACATTCAATGAAAAAATAAAATAAAGCAACATACCAAAAATTAATATATGTGTAAAGAAAATTTGAAAAAAACACGGAGAACGAAAAATTTGATTTTTTTTCTACCCCCTTGGCTTTTCGCCTACAAACTACAAAAATCGTGTTTCAAAAAATCATTGAAAAATCAACGTGTGAATTAGGGCAAAGTGTTGTAGAAATTTTCAAATTTTCTGCTTAAATTAAATTAAATTAAATGTTTATATTTACTAGCAATGTATCCTCAAAATTGTATAAAACCTGTGAAAAAAAACATATTTTGCTTGATATTATTCACATCGTCCTTGGCTTAGTAACCGTCGTCATCATCTTTTTACCAAAACTGTTAAATATTTCTTTGGCAACATTCCTGTTTGATATTCTACTCTGCTCGTAATATGCAAAGTTGGTTTGAGCGGGTGGGAAGGAAATGTGAGAATAAATTTCAAGACTTTTGACGCTTGTGCATGGGAAAACATGTCAATTGCATTAAATTTTCGTGCTTATTCTCACGTACATGTATTCAAATACAAACACATGCCAAGCATGCTTCTCACAAAATGTATATATTGCATAAACACGGGCGCTATAAAATAAATATTAAACAGTAATCAAAATTGTAATGCATTTAGGATATTTGTGAGGCACACATACACGTGAACATTCATTTAATTTCATTCCTGCGTCTGCAGCATGTCGAATACGTGGGGCAAACATTAAATGCAGTGTTAACGAGATTACACAGTATTTGAATAATTTCATCGTAATGATACATGTAATATGGATTAAAAAGAAAATAATACTCTTTGAAAGCAATGTATACCGATGTATACTTAAAAAAAAAGTAAAATGATGTCATTGAGAAAAAAAAAAATAAAACTAAAGTTGAAGAAAAATGAAAGTAAGTAAGTATACAAATAGAACATTTATCACATTGATTTGAGTAGGCATTGCTTTATAAATAAATTAGAGCTTTATTTTTGCTTTATAGAACAATTTCTGTTTTTATTAAGATGTCACGAACTTTAGTTCGCTATAGGAAAAAAAATATAATAATAGTGTATTGACTTTTATGCTGTTATTCAAAAATTGTACAACCTACTATTACTTAGCGCATATTGTGTGTGCTTCAACTCAATTTGCGACCTTTTTTTGCAAGAAAATTTGGTTTTATATCACCAGCATTAGACAAACTCTAGACTTATATAATAATTTTTCAATGCAAATAGAATACGTGAATTATTTTGATTTATCGTATCACAATTCGTTGATAATAACAATTTATATTTAAATAAATTTTTTTTAATTTTATTTATTTATTTTTAAATTTACTGTAACTAAAATTATAATAAATCTTCGGTTAAGTTAAATTTTTTATCAATTATAATTAGACATATCGTTACATACCCGCGAAAAAAAATAAGCGGCATAATTTTCGAAATCGATTTTTTTTACCAAAACCGACTGTTTACTTGAGCAAGTAATCGATTAAGGTCAAAAAATCAAATTCGAAAAAATGTGTCATTTAACTTTTTTTGGCGGCTATGGCTCGATATGTACGAGTATGTTTCTAACAAAATAAGTGCCTGTTATATAAATATAAGACCATATTTTGTTGTATGGGGAGTGGAATAATAAATTAATTAATTGATTATTGCCTTTTATTCCAATAAAACAATTCACGTATTCTATTTGCTTAAAACAATTTATATAACCATAGGACTGAAGCTTGCATTAACTAGCACCTTATAGAAGACTAAAGTCATGAAACCTGATGATGGAAGGCATACACAATTAAATAATTAATTGATTTTGAACCTACAACGAAATTGTAAGTTAAAGGAAAATGAGAAAAATATTTTCAATTTAATATACCAGCAAATAGTTTAATTAAAATATTTCTTTTAAATTTCATAGTTATTTTAATTAAAGTTATTGTTATATTAACAATATGAATTGTTGAAATTCCACAAAAATTTTTATTATCATACTTGTTATATTAACAACCCTTTTGTATACACAATTACAATCCTCGAAACGAGTATTTGGTTGTCTGCGAAAAACACTACACGTCTTTAGATTGAGTCGAACCGGCAAAAAGGAAAAATGTTCCTTGAAGCTTACTGTAAATCATGTTGATTTAACATGTAGCACATGTGAAACAAACTCATTAACGAAAAATGTTAAATTAACCTTGTTTACGTAGATTTTAATGTGAAATTTTTCTGCGTGTGCCATTCTCTATACAATTACATAATTATTTGAGTTTTTGGCTTCAATATTTTCGTTTTTACAAATCAAAATTTAATCCTTTTTTGGAAAGGCCTGGCATTGATAAGACTTTTAAACGAATAAAAATGTCTATGATATCTGACAAACACTTTGTTTTAATAAAAATGAAATATATGAAGCTGTTGATGAAATATCCTTTAGATTTTAAAAGACATGCCGGCAATATATGTACTGTTTGTAAAGCTTATTTTGAACATAGGTATAGCCCTCAGTTTCTGAAGTTTTTTAATGTAGAAATGCCTTTATTTGGCCGCTGTCCTTTTACTTTCACTGCAAAAACCTTAAGTATTACTTGGACATTTTGGAAACCTTTCTTAAATTTTGCCCAAACATTTTTATTACTATGCCATCTGTTCTTAAAGCAAATATTCAAAGATATTGTCTTTCTTTTTTTTTCTTCAAAAATTAGCTTTAGTACAAATACCAAAAATCCATTCAAAAGGAATGTCCGCAAATTGCACACAAATTTCGTTTTTGCAAGTGTTGACACAACTATTACGATAAGCAAAGCAAATAGTTAAATATATTACATTAAGTTTTCTATTCCTATTAAAGTCATTCTTTGCCACCACCACAAAGACACATTGAATAAAAAATATAAGAAAAAATAGCCGAAAAGAGTATATAAAAACAGATTACAATTACTTTTTTTTTTTGCCTGATAATAATGCCAGCAAAATTTCCTAACCAACAGCATGTTCTAAAAATGTTTAAAAAAAAAAAAACAAAGAAACAAACAAACACAAAGCAGCCTCAACCAAAAACAAGGAAGAAAAATTAATCTTAAGATAATAACGAATGACAACTTTATTGTTTTGTTACAAACATAAATTCTAAGCGAAATAAATGTCTTTTCAAAATAAATATAGTAAATATACTTAGATGTATGTATGTATGTGTGTGTGTGTGTGTGTGTGTGTGTGTGTGCGTGTATAAAAACTGTTAACTTTAAGGGAGTGATATAAATTTACCAGCGGGTAAAAGAGTGCCAGATTCCTTTCACTTTATTACCAAGTGTAATTCAATACCTGGGAGCCATCTTATTACTTATGGATGACACAAATTTTAATGGAGGGAACTCTGCTGGTTTTTCTCACTTTTCAGTTTATACACTTTCTTACGGCCACAACTAGCAGAGTGTAACGCCAATCCTGCTGCGGTTACACCAACACCCCCTCACTCAAGCAACAGTGCCATCTGTTATTTTCGTTTCCATTACCTTATTTGTTTCTCTCTCTCTCTCTCTCTCTCTCTCTCTCTCTCTCCTTATTACTTTTATATTCCGGTTACATTATGATTTCACCTGGTGTTCTATGCATTTTTTCCTTAGTGAGTTTAATTCTTTTTTATATACTCGTATACATGCCTGTTAGTTAATAATATAAAGTGAAAGTAAATAATATTTTATGATGTCGAGTCTATAGTCAACATAATTCATATATCTATATACTATGTATGTGTGTGTGTATGAGTGTTTATTTGTGTACCCACATACACCCTTATTTTTGGAGGGGCTTTATTTTGTTTTCCATTTAATTGAGGTCAGCAAAAAGGGGTCACAAATTTGTTTTTCTTGTGGCTGGTATTCATGTGGGACAAATTTAAGTAATTTAACATTTAATGCCCATAAGCGGTGTTCAGCTATGTGTGTGCGAGTGTGTTCGTCTATGTGTGTGCGTGTGTGTGTGAGTGTGAGTGCCTGTGAGTGTGACAGGTTTGTGGGGGAAAATTCATTATTAAATTCCTTTATTTTCAAACTGGTTAGAGTTTTAAACCAGAGTGTTTAAAACAAATTTATTGCTTCAACGGAAATATTTAAATTTTAAAGTTTTAAAGGAAATATTACTTAATTTGAAATTAAAAAGTTATTTTATAATGTCCGTAAACTAATTATTTGAGCGACAAAATTTAAAGAAAGACTGGGCATATCAAGCCTTATTAGTCCATGTTTAATAATAAAAAATTTTCAAATCCTAAAATATTTTAATTAATTAATTAGACCTATGGCAGTTAAGGAAAGTGTGACTCTTTCCTCTTCGCTACATACTTAAATAATTTTATTTTATAATTTATATTAATTATTGACTTTTATTTCATTTAATAGTTTTATTTTATTAAATACTAGCTGGCCCCGGCAAATGTTGTCTTACCCCCAATTATTTTTTAACTATAAATTACTCCAGACAATTGTCACAAAAACCTACCGGGTACTGACCCGAACCTACTACACGGCTACTATAGCTCCTCTGATCAGACGCCACGAACAAAGGCACACTACCACTTTGTATATACATAGATTTGTAATGGTTTCAAAAAAATATTTTAAATGCGATCCACGCTAATGGCGTTTCCTTTTCCAGAAAATAATGTTACATTTATTGCATTTTCCAATGAAAATTCGCAGTAAAATGGTTTTTTGAAATACAAGACATAATAAAAAATTATTGTATCATCGCTAAAGAGCATAAACTTTTGCTTTAAACCAACTCTTAATAAAGAGTTAAAAAATGTACTTTTTCTAAAAAAAACGGCATAATAGATACACATAGAAAAATTTCTTATTAAAATCTACGTTAACAAGGTTAATTCAAAATTGTTCAGCATTGATTTTGCTTTATATGTATTTCATGATAATTCAACATGATTTGCAGTTATCTTCAAAGATAATTTTTCCTTTGGAAATAACTTTACTTCATGTTGATTTAACTTTACAGTACTGTTAGACCTAAATGAACAAATCATGTTGAATGAAAGTTATTTAAAGTTAAAACAACGTGAATTTTATATTTATACTGAAATAACGCGAAGAACCATGATGAATCAAAGTTATTTCAGGGTGAAATAACATGAATTTAATTTAATGCTATCAATTTTATTTTATTATTAATTTAACATCTGATATTGGGCCTTATGAAATGAGGCCCAAGGAAATATTGCCCAAATACGAACTGAAATAAACCTTAATAAAATAAAGCACATAAAAAATTAAATAAGGCTCTAGAGAAATTTTATGAAAAACACCCAATAAAAAGTAAATAAAGCCCAATTAAAAATACCTTAGTTTTATTGGACTGTAGTTCATTTTCCTTTTTTGAGTTATTTCTTTAGTCGTTATCAGGAAAATTTATATGTGTGTGTGTCTTATTTGTTGGCTTTCCCGGCAGAGATTTGAAACCTTAAATATTATTTAGAAGCACACTAAATAAACTCTATCATGAATTAAGTTTTAATTCAACTTGATTTAATTGATCATTTAACGTAGAATTTCTTTGCAATTGATAGATAATCCCATAAGAAAAAATTTTCTGCATTTAGATTTAAAGATCGGGGATAACATCGAAATGTAAGGTTTCTTGAAATAAGTTTATTTAAAAAAAATTCGGTATAACTCTGCCATGACGGGCCTGCCTGTCTTGTTAAAACCATACATAACTGAAAGTTATTCTGTTTTGGTGCAGTTGTGGAAAAAAATGCCTGTAACATTTTCTCATAAACGTTTCCAGTGCGACTGTTACAGCGCACTTGACCAAAATCACAGTACAAAATAAATAAAACCCTTCTAAACTACTCACCAGATATGTTTGAATCCGCTTTGCCAGATTTTGCTAACAGGAATCTATACGAAGAGTCGAAAAATAATTCATAAAATTTCGCGGCATAGTCTGATGTAGAAAAATACGAGATCGTGTAACAACTTTGCTGCCTACATTAATATATAATAAATGCTTTTTTTTAAACGATTTTCTGCCATTCCACGATAAAGTTTAATTGGAGTGGTACTCAAGAGAGCACTGAAAATGCCGCATACCCGCAATTTTTTGAACCAAATTTGACATAAGATGACGGCAAATCGTTCTAAATTACAGCAAACCCCGTTGGAAGAAAAATACATCACTCCCACAGACAATCCCTGGACAATCCGTTTAGAGAAATACTTCCCTCTTTTTACCCCAAATTTCTTATAAGCTTTCCCCTAAGAATTTAAAATAACAACTTGATTTGAAATATTACTTAATATATAAAAGTAGTAATATTGCTACCTTTATTGTAAAATAAAACACTTAAAATAATTCCTATTTTCTCAAATCCATTTCAGTTTGACTTAAACTTCGTGCTCTACAGTCATATAAAACTCTTAATTTAATTTCAAGTCATATATTATTTATGAGATTTATTTGTTTCCTTTTACCTTTCTTTTTTTTGTGTCTGAAATTTGAAGAATTATTGCTATTGTAAAACCTCTAAAAGTATGCAATAATTATTTAACTGTTTTTAATATACCTACTTTTTCAGCTTTTACGAAGGCTTATCGTTTTATGAATTGCTTAGCATATTTGCGTGCTGCTAACAATTCCAACATTGTTGCATACTTTTGGTTAGTTGCGGTTGGGAGGGGCCCTTGTATTGTTGCTTTGCAAAAAATAAAAGAAATATTATACAAGAATTTGGTTATTATTATTATTTCTCTCTAGTGGAGTTAATAATATTTGCATAGTTTTAGCAGTTTTTTTTTCTTCTTCAAAAGGAAAGTCTAGCAGTAATAAAGCTTAAAGTCTTTATTCTTATTGAGCTTTGTACACATTTTTTACCAAGGTGCTTTATTAAAAAATAACTATGACGGCGGCATGTTATATTAAAGTTAAAAAGAATTTTAAAGTTAAGCGTAAAGAAAAGTTATGAAAACTTAAGATAAACATAAGTAAAATGTTAACAAGTTTAATGAAAAAGCTAGAGTACATCATTTTATCGTAAGATTCTTTTTCTTTTATATTAAAGTTTGTCTTAATTTAGCTTTTAAGAAACTTTTTTATTTTATTTTTGTATCCCTACTTAACAAAATGTCATATTTGTGTTTAAAATTAAGTGCAAACATTTAATTATTTTTTTTTTCAAATGCATTGTTTTCCTAGACCTCCATAGTAAATATTTTCTTTGGCATTTTTTTTGTTTCTAGCATGACAGGCAATTTCATTAAAGTCATATATAAAACATGGCATACCATTAGGCAGCTTACAATAAAACAAGAAAGAAAATAATGTGCATCAAAAGCAGAAATATTATGTTGAGTTCTTTTTTCTTTTGCAGCTGTCAGTCTTAAGTAAATATTTTTAATTATTTTTACGTAGTAGCAGCATTGCTATACTTTTGGAGGAAGAGAGTTAATTTGTTATTTGTGGAAAATAAAAAATAAATTTTAGTAAATCATAATAATGTTTTAGATTTCAAGTGTAAAGAAATGTTTAAAATATTTTTAAAATCTTTAAAATGTTGCAAAATTTAATTTAAAACATAGTTTAATTTATATTGCATACGTTTAGGAGGAGAATGTAGTGTTTGTTATATATTGTTAATAGTATAATTGTTGTTGTTATATCTGTGGTCACTAGCAATATTAGCGTAAGTCGGAAAACATAGTTTCCAGAAAATCTTTTTTAATGTCTGAACACATCAGAACGTTTTTTTTAAATCAAAATACAAAAATTAAAATAACATTGTCGTATTAATGAATATACCAAAATTTTATGACAGTTAAGGGCCTAAATTTTTAAAACGCAACGCAAAGTTTTTAAAAAATTTGTATAAATTAAATTGTTTTCCATATAAAAGTTGTCAACGATAGCGTTGCGTTTTACAAAATAAGGCCCTTACTTTTTAGTACAATTCGGCGGTTCGCCTTTTATTAAGATTTTTTTTCTTTGCATATTCAAAATAAATTTCATTAGAGACATTGAGATTTCCATTAAATACGTACTTTCGTTTGTAGAATTTTGTACCATAAAAATAACTCGATTTTGTCCCAAGTTGACTTACGCTGTCAGCGCTTTCAAGCACATATTGCATATTATGTTACAAATACCAAGATGTATACCATGATTTCTCAAATTTATCTATAAATTACTTTGTATTGTATTTTTGTTGTCTTTATAAATTATTAAAAATGTGCACTTTGGAGAATAGACTATATCAAATGTGATATATTAATTTATTTTATATATCATCCTAAAAGCATGCTATAAATATCATTAGTATTAGACTGTATCACTTGATTTATTAAGAAACAGCATAAAGCTTTTTAGATTTTTGTATACATTCTTTTTTTAAGCACCAAAAATATTCCTGTAGCAGTGTCAAAGTTTGACCCAACAATCAATCAAATTAAGTAACAACTCTTACCGACACATAAACTTATAATCTTTTTTACAAAGTCTCTTGGCTTGCCCACACAACCAATGTTAAATATTAATACGGATTTCTTTAATGATATTTTAAATTCTTAATAGAATTTTCTGGTTTTGGTGCTACTTTTCCTTTTTTTTTCTCCTTTTTTGTTTTGCTTACCTGTAAGTATGCTTTAAATCTTAGCACTAGATAGCTTTTGCAAAGAGACTATAAAAAACAAATAGATTTTAAAGCAACGTTTGTTGTGCGTAAAAGAAAACTGAAACCTAACGAGGCATACAAATGATGTGTAATTTTTATGCTGGACACCATTAATCAAAATTAAATTCGTTTAGATAAATGAAAGCAGATACAAGATTTGAAATTTTGTGCAAAGACAACAAACCTGGTATGATTTTTGTTTTTTTTTTTTTTTGTAATCAAATTCTCTTTAATGATAAAGATTTCATTTCAATGACATGAAAGTAATATATGTATATCTCGAATCTGTGAAAAATGTTTTCGTAATCAAATTTAGCAAAGGTAAACTAAGAAAAAAGAATTTTCCTTTGGAAGCGTATAAATCTTTTTTGTAAAACATGTTCTTACGGTTCCTACAAATATGCAGTAAATTTTTGTTAAATGTCTTAATACAAATTTCACTTCTTCTGTTTGGCAACAAACTTGTGGGGTTCATACAAACATTAATTGATTGGTTAGAGACAATTGCTCAGATAAATAAACTTTATTGTTGAAATACACATATTTTTCTCATATCGTTGGTTAATAGTAGAAAGGCCCTAATTCAAATAATTGTAACATTACAGTAGAAGGTAAAAATATAATAATAAACAGTACAACTGCTTGTACAACTGTTTCTAAAAGCGTTTTTTTTTTACTTTATTGCAATAAATTTTTGCGACGAGGTGTATCTGTGTGAAATGTATTGGAATCACTGGAAAACTCAATTTCGTAAAAAGGCGAGTTATGGCCTTTCTACTTGTGACCATCGATTTTTTTAAGCTCCTCATGTACAAATATTTCAATAATATAATTCATTCCAATAAATATTTCAATATATATAAACCAACTTTCTTGTCTAATTTTGTATGTGCAACTAAACTATTTTTTCAGCTTTAGGTTTATATATATTTTTTTAACTTTTTTACTTAGATATTATTTCGTTAGCCTTCGCTTAACTTTACTATATTTTTGTGATTAAAAGCAAAAGAAAAGGAAAAAATCAAATAACAATAAAAAAATCAGAAACTCCCTGACGAATTAAAATAATAAAAATATATAAAGATGTAAAGCTTAAAAAAATAGATTAATTATATAGACATATGAACACTTAAGTAGAAAAACTTGACTCGTTTTGAGTTGTTTCAATTTGCGTTGCATCTCCGCAGTCCATATTAACCATGCAAATCGAAGCTTCGGTGTATCTTGATTCTCCAATTGTGAAAATAAAATCTTAACTTAGTTGCATACTTTTAGGTGCAATTTTTGCATATGTTTATTCTAACCAAATTTAAAAAAAAACCAAAATTTAAATTTCAAAAATAATTTTAATACATTTCATGTAATTGTTATCTGATAAAATAATGTTTTTTTTTTGTGTGTGTTAATGTCCTTGCTTACTTTATAAACTTTGTTTTGCATCATATTTTTTGTTTGTTTTTTATTAAATAAATATTTGCTATCGTACGATAATGTCTTTTGCTCCCACACCAAAGGAAAAACTAACAATTTGCTTTCCCATTTGTAAAATTCCTTATAAAAATAATGCAATAGCAACAACAGCAGAAACAATTGAGGTTAAAAAGTTATCTACTTTGTTGCTTAATTTTTTTCCACAGCTCTTGTTTTACTTTAAAACTTTATTTTGCTCTTGAAAATGCAAAATGTTTGCATTTTATTTTAATTTTTGTTGTTCTATTTAATATATATTATGTAATATGATATGATACGACGTTCTATATTATATTTTTAGTTATGACTCTTTTGCAGCAAATACTCCTTATAATTCGCACTTGTTAGTTGCTAATGTGCTTATGGCTTTGAATGTTTTATTTGCTATTAACTGGAGCACATACATTCATTAAATAGATTAGCAAAACTTTTTTATTGCTAAGTTTTGTGTGTTTATTTTCTTTTTTTCTTCGTTATGTGAATACTTTTTGATTAAATATTACTTTTTGGACATTGATTGCTTCAGTCATTTCAATTTACAACTTCTGATGAGTTTTTCTTTTTATTAAATGTATATTATTATTATTGTTATTAAGGAGATGTCTATGGAAATATTAATAATAGTAGTAACGATGATGAGCAAAGTTTCTTACAGCTAACATAATAATAAAAGTGCTTAAAAAGTATTGCATACTTTTAGGAACTTGTACAATACATGTGCAATATTGAACATTATTTACTTATTTAGGAATGCTTAGCTCAAAAAATAAAAATAAAATAAATAAAAATATCTGTCTCAATAAGGAAAAAGTGCTTAAGTTGTATATGGCAATTTTGTACGAGAGCATTTTTAAAACTTTTAATAAGATTTCCAAAAATGTATTTCTTTTGTTTTATCTATTTTTGTGAAAACATTAATCTTCACACTTTAAAAAAAATATTCAATTTAAATTATACTAAAGTTAAAGCTAAATTGAGCTATTATTCCATGTGAGATTATAAGGCGAAATAAGATATGCTAAGCACCAATAACTTCCTGAAAAGTTGCACAAAATAATTGAGATTTTACCCCAAATGTGATGTTCAATATGAAGACTGGGGACCTGGACTTTTTAATTTTTTTTTCTTTCTTAAAAAAGGGCAAAATATATAAAAGGACTATTAAAATACTTGTGAAGAACTAGCTAAGAATAAAAAATATTTGTTATATGATTTTTTTGTATATAAACTTAAGGCTAGATTCTGTAACTAAAAACGCTTTTTTCGTTTTGAAATTTGTATGGGAAAAATATATTTTTAAACGAATTTTCGTTATTTTTCATAAAAATTTGAAACGTTTAGGAACGATTTTTTTTACAAAATCTGCCTATTAATATTCAGTTTATGTATTTCTGTCTACCTGCTCAAGCTTTTATCCCATAAATAAGGCTCTCAAGTGCTCTTTGAACTGAACAGACACTGGCTTTTGTTCAACAGAATCTTAAGCCTGTAAGTAGGCAATACACTAGTGTGTTAGACATGCTCATTATGGTATTAGAATTGCTAAAAAAAAGAGCAGGGGGCAAATTACGGCACTCGTTATCGAACGAAATTACGAAATATTTCAATACAGTTGATATGGAAATATTTTTAAATTACGAACCATATCGAATGCCGTAATTTGTCCCCAGAGTTTGTTTTTGAATTTATAGAAGTTAATAAATTTGTATACATATATATAAAGGGTGTTTTTATAGAAGTACGTATATAAGTTTGTAATGGATTAACACAGAGATGAATCTTTTAAATTGACATGAAATTTACTTTATTCGAAAAATTAGCTCCTGTCACTATAATTTAATTTAAATATAACTACTGGCATATGACCGCCATGGCTGGCTCGGGCGTAGTCTAATCTTGAGGTCCAATTTTCGCTAAATTTTTCTAACACTTGTAGCCGTATATTGGCAATAACTCGGCGAATGTTGTCGTTTAATCGATTCAGGCCTATCGGCGTGACTAGCGACTTCGTATATCCCCACAGAAAATATACTAAAGGTGTTAAATCGCACGATCTTGGAGTCCCATTCACGAGTCCGAAACATGAAACTATGTGGTTACCAAACGTTTCCTTTAATAAATCATTTGTAGCAAGAGCTGTGTGATATGTTGTGCCGTCTTGTTGAAACCACAGTTCCTGCACATCATGTCTATTCAATTGATGGAAGAATATTTCTATTTCTGTGCGCAATTCCTGTGCACGATGGGTGATAGACTGATGCGGTTCCTACCCTACGCTACACTCTACAGTACGCACTGTACGACGTCTCTGTGGAAGCGTAGTATAATTTAGGGTAAATGTGGTGTGAAAACGTTCCACATTTAAACGAATTAAATTCGTTGATGAACGATTTAGTTGACCGCAAAATGGACATAGTGCACAATACGTTTTTCGCACAGAACCATGATTTTCAGAATAAATTTGCACAATTTTGAAACGTTATTCAGGAGTCGAATGTCAAACCAAACTAAACGTAAAGCACAAAATGGCTGCCATTTTAAAAAACTGTTCCCAACTTAAGCTTGTATAGTTCTATATGTACCACAATAATATATGATGTCTATGTAAAACGTAACTTAAAAATGCAAGCCTTAAATATTTTAATTTCCTTTTTCCTTAAATATTTAAACAGAAATAGATACTTGGCAATATTAATTATTCTGTTTAATAATTCCCTTTTCAATAAGAAACTTTTAATAACTGGTAATTACATAAAAAATCTACTTCCATCGAACTATTTACTTTCCCTTTGCAATAACTACTTTTGATATAATATTTTTTAATGATTTGCATTTCCTCTTTCACTGTAATTTCTATTTGTCTACTTATTTTTAATCTTTCCCAAATTTCAACATTTTAACAAACTCTTGCTTTATGAAAGTAATTTCCTTAAAGATTTTTCTTTTTTCTTCGATAAAATATTTATGAAACTTAATTTTTTTTGTTAATATTTGCCTTTTTTTTTAATACAAAACTGTAGGAAAATTTCAGCATAAGAAATTAATGAAAAAAAAATAAAAATAAAATAAAACGGAAAATATGAAAAAGTAACTTTTTCTTAACAAATAATATCTTTAATTCTATTTTCTAATGGTTTTTATTTGTTTTTTTTTTTGCATTAACAATTTTTTGTCTGCTTAGTTTTTATTTGATATAGAAGTTTATGAAAAACGCAAGCCAGAAGTAAGCAAAATCATTGTAGCACACCTGAGAGGCTCTTAACGTTTAATCTAAATTTATTTTTTTGTAATATTGCCATTATATAATTAAATTTACTTGGGGTAATATGTATGTAAATGTGTTTATGTTTTTTTTTTTTTTGTAAAATTCAATTACTTTTATTTCATTTACATTTATGCTAGGAACACAATTGGGACGAACGACAAATTTCGTTCACGTTGACGAATTCGTCGATAAGAATTCGCTGAGTAAATTCGTCGTATGAAGCACAATAACGACGAATTTACTCACCGAATTCTGCTCTCATAATTGATAAAGTTGGTTATTGTGTATGCAAAGAGAGAGAGAGAGAGAGAGAGAGAAAATTTTTTTTTCGTCGTCGGCGTACAAAATAGAAATAAACCTATCTCAAAGGTCGTCACACACGACGAATTTCGTTCTACGGGGGTGTTGTGCTCATTTTCATATGCACAAATGTGTTTTATTTTTTATGACGAAAGTTCGCACCGAAATATTCGTCGTTCGTCCCAGTTGTGTTTCTAGCATAAACATTCTGAAAATGCGTTGGCAAACAGAGATGTATCTTTCTTTTTATATTACTATTAATGCTTATATATTTATATATGTACTAGATATACCAAACGGACGATACAATCGTCCGCATTCTAAACAGAAACAAAATCTCTTTATTAAACCTTATTCAATTTATTGAACTCTCGTCCTATAAGTTTTATGCAGCGTGACCGTTTGACCGACTAAAGGGGCAAATTGCCACTTTTTCGACTGCCTTGCCACTTTTTTTCCCTTTTTTTAGAGTGAATTATATAATAATACATTAAAAATAAAAAAATTAGTGTAGTTTTCACGTCTTTTTTTAATTTTGCCCCTTTTTTTGATAAATTCCCTATTTGGTGCAACTTTTTGAAAAATGTCATCGGCCACCCTGGTTTTATGGCTTTCATACAATAACAAATAAGAAAAAATATGGAATAGTATGAAAAATAGTACACAAACACACACACACACACACACACACACACACACAGTGTAAACTAACAAATGAGCGTGTACTATCGGCCCTGTTCTGTAAACCGAATTCGAGCAAATTTCTCGTTTTTAAAACGAGAAAAAAGTTTTGGTGTTCTCTAAACCGAATTCACATAGTTTTACTCGTTTTTAAATCGAGCAAATATACCTGGTCGAAAGTAAAACGAATGTGCTATTATTTCCATAAATCACTGTTTCTTCAATAAAAAAACAATTAGCATCTAAAATTTGAAGTCTTTTATTACTAATTATGATCAAATTACAAGCATTTTAATACATTTAAGTTTAAAAAAATTAGTTTTAAAAACACTCTAAAATTTGTTTGTAGTTTCGCTCCAAGAATGAGGAAAAATGGGTTTGATGATAAAAACACTTTTTCTGCCAAATGTTTAGAGCCATCATCAAAAAACCACATTAAAATAATAGTAAACAATGTGCACAATTTTTTTTTCATAAATACTTTTGAACCTATTTTAATTTTAATTAAAAAAAAACAACTTTTAATTAAATATTTGAGTAAATCACAAAATTTTTGTAAAATGATAAAATATAATTCAATATTCATCAGTCGACATACATTCGTCGTAAAAGTCAGTTGAAAATTTGTTTTGCTTGTCTTGTCTCTTAAATTAAAATTTTTACATATTTAAAAATATAATATATATCAGCAAAATAATAAAAATCATCGCTGTATTAACATCGCGTTTGCTCTGATAGTGTTTGTTATTCTTTTTTCTCTCTCTCTTCTTGGTAGTTTAAATCGCTCTAAGAAAGCAAAGAAAGGAAAATCTTTTATATATACATTCGGTCAAATAAATTCATTTCTGTCTGTGTCTTTTCACAAATACAAGCTATAGTGCAAGCTTTACGCCATGAACGGGGTTCATCCCCCAAATTATAATCGGTTCAGAGAACTGGGTTCTTTGGCCGAAAAAGGCAAATCCAACAAAAGTAAGCGTCCACGTCCCGATGATTTCTTCCCTCTGCCAGAAGTTTCGAGCAATGAACAACATCTTCCGAGGTACCTAGTTGCGTCCACTGTACCAGCGAATACAGAAGTTGAAACACGCCCTCTATCATCCTACAATGTTTTCCAAGTCGAGAGAGGCCTAAATTATATAAGCAAGGAACGTTTGGAAGTCACTGAGATGAGAAGTGGTGACCTTTTAATCAAAGTTCCAAATAAAAGAATTGCTGAGCAATATTTAAAGGCTAATTATATTGACTGCATTCCGGTAAAAATCATTCTTCATAAGACTTTAAATACAATTCAAGGTCGCATATTCTCAAGAAAACTCATCTCTATAAGTGAAGAAGAGCTTCTCGATTCACTTAAACCTCAAAAAGTAGTCGAAGTAAGGAAAATAATGAGAATAGAAGGCAAGGAAATGAAACCAACAGGTGCTGCAGTTTTGACATTTGATCTCATATATCGACCAGATACTCTTAAACTTGGCTGGGAAATAGTCCCAGTTGATGAGTTTATCCCAAACCCTATGAAGTGCCAAAATTGTCAGAAATTGGGTCATACCAAAAAACGTTGCCGTAATGTAGAGATATGTAAAGAATGCGGGACGCCAACACCACATAACCCATGTGCACGTAAGTTTTGCGTAAATTGTCAAATAGAGTCCCACACATCGAATGATCCAAACTGTCCAACATTCTGGAAGCATAAGTCAGTTAACTATCTCAGAATAACAAGACGATGCACTAATCGTGAAGCTTGGAAAATCTTTAATGACAATCCAACACTTAACACCCTAAAGCCCATAAATAGAACTGCAAAAAATACAATAACCTACGCACAAATTTTAGGTGCACAACCATCAAAAAACTTACCAACTACAACCGAACAAACAAAACAAAATAAGAAAAACGATCTAATACCGGAAATTATCACCAATGTAAACCAAAATATAAATTCTCCCATAACAGAAGCAACTGAAAAAGTTACAGATTTTATTTTTAACAACACATCAAATGTATCTGATTCACCAAAATTAGCAGATGATATAATTTTTTCAACTCCAACAACACAAATAATCACAGATAAATGTATGCAAATCGCTGCTCAAGATAACCAAATAATACAAGCTAATAACACAGCAAACAACATATTCTCAACCCAACAAATACCAACATCAAATAAAAATCTAGAAGATCTAGAAACGCCCAAAACCTTTAATTTTTCTACAGTAGAAACAAATGCACAAAGCAAAACTCTCTACACAAATAATGATAGCAACGCAAGTAAGGAATATAGTCATGGAAATGACTCAATTTTCAGTGATGACAATGCATCAGATTATGACATGAACTTTAATATCGATGAAAACGTTACTGAAGATATTATTATTGACGAAATAAACATAGGTTTGGGTCTTGCTTCTCCACCTAGCACAGACGCAAATAGCAAATCACCAACATTTATATTGCACAATAAAGCACCTAACACCTACAAGAAAGTAAAAAAATCCAAAGCAGTTGGAAAAAAATAATTTATACATTTCTATGAATATCGAACTTAATATTTTGCAGTGGAACATACAAGGGTTTATTAACCACAAATACGCACTTGAGCTTCTAATCGCATCGCACAAACCGAATATAATAGCCCTACAAGAGACGCACATCATAGAAAATAATAAACATTTTCTTCATGTACCTGGATATAAGGTATATCATCATAACAAGGATTTCGCGTATGCAAAATCTGGAATTGCTCTACTAGTTAGAAACAACATAAATGTAACGCAGCATTTAACATCAACTGGCGACGTTCTTTTTCAGACAATAATAATTAAATCTAATATAAAAATTCGCATAACCAACATATACAAAGAATGCGACATAAAATTAACAACATCCATGCTGGACAATATATTTCCGGCTGATAATGTGCACCATTTAATAATGGGAGACTTAAATTCGCAGAACACGTTATGGGGATCAAGTACAAACTCTACTAGTGGTAGGATTTGGGAAAACTTTGCTGATAACAATAATTTGGTGATTATGAACAATGGATCGCCAACATTGTTCAACACCAGGAACACCCTCACCGCCGTCGATGTCACAATGGCTACCGTTGATTTAGCACCTACACTGGTATGGAGTGTTTTACCTATACCCGAGGTTAGTGATCATTTTCCTATAAGAATTACCAACAACACAGATAATATAACAAAAATATTTTGCCCACGATTTAATGACGTCAAAGCAAATTGGCCTCTTTTTGCTGAGAAAGTGTCTCAAGTGAGCAGCCAGTTTCCAACATCAACTAACATAAATAAAGAAGCGGCCCAAATTAAACGTATTATTAGAAAGTCTGCAAATGAAAGTATACCTTTGAGTAGAAGGCCTAAACAAAAAAATAACCCGGTTTGGTTTAACTCCCATATTGCTAAATTGATTCGACTAAGACAGATAGCATGGAGAAATTTTAAGAGATGTCGAAACCAGTCCAACTGCTTGGAGTACAGGAAAATATGCGCCAAAGTTAAAAGACAATGTAAAGTTGCGAAAAAGACAACCTGGGATAACTTTTTAAACTCCCTAAAGCCATCAATGGACATTCGCTACTTATGGAAAAAGGTCAATAACTTAAGGTCTGAGAAGATGAATAACTTTCCCCCAATATGTACTGATAACAGCAGCTTTACACATCCTCGGGAAATTGCGAAGAAATTTGCTGAATTCTGGACTTCGATTAGCTCTGACAGTACTCTGGATCGTAATATAGTAGAATCAAAGAGAAATTTATGTATTGAAAAACTTACGCAGTGTTGTGAAGAACAGAATTTCTTGTCTCTCAAAATAAGTGTTTCAGAGCTAGACAGTATTATGGTGACTTTAAAAGGATCAACACCGGCTCAAGACAAAATAACTTATTCAATGATAAAAAATCTCCCTGGCAGTTTAAAATACCGCTTATGTGAGTTATATAATAACATATTGGCAAAAAGTGTATTTCCTCAGGATTGGAAAATTGCAATTTTGGCACCAATTCCCAAGCCCGGTAAGGATCCCAACCGACTAGATGGATACCGTCCAATATCATTGTTACCAGTTCTTTCGAAAATTTTGGAGAAAATATTGGCTAAGAGGATATGGAGAATAGCGGAGTTTCATGTTTCAACGATACAACACGCTTTCATACCTCGACACGGTGTGCACACTATATGCCATCAGATGGAGGAAGTACTGCGAAATAACATAAAGAATCGTAATCATAGTTTGGTTATTTCTGAAGATCTGGAAAAGGCTTTTGACAGAGTGGTGCTTACTTTCATAATACACGAAATGAATGAATGGGGAATATCTAAGGGCATTATGAAATTGATCAAATCGTTTCTTTCCAATCGAAGAGTTAATGTCAGAATAGATGGATTTTTTTCCGGAAATTATACTATTGATAATGGGGTGCCACAGGGATCACCATTGTCTGTGGCTTTGTATACTATTTACGCTAACTCTTTGGCAAGGGCTATTGAGGCTGTTCCAGGCATAGACTACGTTGGTGTTTATGCAGATAATATATTTGCAATCGCTTCAGGAAATCATGATGATGTTTGCTTGAAACTAGAAGATCTGGATGAAGCTATCCAACAGTGGGCGGGGGTCAGAGGTGCCGTTATACCAGTTGAGAAGGCAGAGATTCTACATGTTTGCAGGAAAAGAGTATGTAGTTTTGATAGAATTAGTATCAGAAACATTGACATTGCCATTAAGGATCAGATGAGAATTTTGGGAATATTATTCACGAGAAATTTGCTATGGAATGCCCAAGTAAAACACGTGTCATCAAAACTTAGCAAAATAAACAACCTCCTGAAACTAATATGCTCACGTAACAAGGGCCCGCATTTTAATACTGCACTTGGAATATGTCAATCTCTTGTCACTGGCACGATATTACACGGTATTACGATCTACGGATGGACTTCAGGGAAAAATGTTAGAACGTTAGATACTGCTATGAATAACTGTTACAGAACATCGTCTGGGCTATTAAGAGCTACTCCACTGGATAAACTTAGACAAGAGGCCGGATTTCGGAATTTCCGATTTTTGTTGGAAAAGACTGCTGTCAATATGGCATCTAGGGCTATAACAATTATCTCCGATGGGCTCCACACAAACTTTTGGAGCCACATTAGACGCAACGATACACGATTACCTTCTGCCATCAAGGAAATTGTAATGTTACTTGCGAAATCTCGCATATCATTACCAGATAAGCCTGACTTAATTCCTCGGAGATCTGACTGTGTTAAGACAGACATAAGCCTAAGTGTTCATAGCAAAAACAATGTTAGCCCCATTATTTTTAAAAGGGATTTGCAAAGTAAATTAGCATCTTATGGTCCTGAAATGGTAATCTATACTGACGGCTCTTTCAACAGTGGTGTAACAACATACTCAGTTATTCAACAAACTGGTCCAGCACTTTTTACTGATGTTTTTAAAGTGCGTTTACCTAATAATTCAGGAGTTTTTTCTGCAGAACTGGGTGCCATAAAGGCTGCAATATCATATGCTATTCAAAAGAAGGTCAAAACGATTATTTGTACGGACAGTCTCAGTGCTATTAGGGCTTTAGCTAAGAACCATAATGGAACTTACGACAACATCGTCAGTTTACCACATGGAAACCCGAGTATATTAATTTCATGGATTCCATCACATATTGGTATTGAGGGGAATGAATACGCAGATAAAGCAGCAAAGGATGCACAAAATTTAGCTGAGATAACAGACATCCCATGCATTTCGAATGTTATTTCGAACCAATTCCGTAATCTGCAAAAACAACTTTATCCTATACAACAAAAACCCAGATATAATTCTAGCTATACGAGAGGCGACTGTGTGATGATGAGTCGTTTGAGAGTTGGTAAAGCAATTTTTAATACGCAACATTATTTCGACCGAACTGATCCGGCAAAATGCTCCCATTGTAATGTCATCCTATCCGTTTCACACATTTTAACAGAATGCCCAATATCCAGGATTGGTGAAAACTTGGATGAAATAATAGACTGCACGACGGTAGCAAATTTATCATCTATCCGCAAGGGCCTCCTGAGTCATGGTATTCGGGATGTATAGTTTAAGTTCGAAATTCTTTTTTACATACATACATATGTATGTATTTAATTTCATTATTATTTACTTTAAAATTCGTAAATTCAATATTTTTAACTTTTTTAATATTTTTAATTTAATTTAATTCTGTCACTCATTTGTAAAATTAATTTTTTTCTATCTGAACAACAATTATTTTTATTTATTGAGCGCACATGGTCTAGTTACCCGGCGCCTTCTGTATATTTTAAAAATTAATTTTTAAGGTATATTGTTATAAATAAATAAATAAATAATTCAATATGGCGATCACAAATTGTTTATCTTCGAAAAAGTTAGAGTCACCACTTTTTATGAAAATATATGTGTCAAACTTTTTTTCATTAAAATGCAGTAATTGACCAACAAAATTAAATAAATAAAGTAATATCTGAAACAAATATAAAGGGAAATAATATTTGTAAAGCTTTAATTAAAACATTTAGCTTTTGTTGCGAACCACTTTTAAGAAATACTTTACAATAGTGTATTTGGCAACTCTACAAATGTGTACCATATGTTTGTTAAAAATAAACCAGCAAATAGTAAAATAAAAAGGAAACTAAAATACAACATAATAAAGATGTAAGTAAATTTCAACACAATTTTAAGCAGATACTGACGTAAAGTTAATACTTTTTTAGGAGAAAGCATAGAAACCAAAGACAGGAAGAAATATTCATTGGATTTATGACCAGTCATCCCAGTATAGCTAAAGGATTTACCAAAGGCGATAAAGTGGAAGTTGATCATTTATGGTCGCAACTTGAAGTTGAACTAAATGCTGCTGGACCGCCTATTAAAGACGTACGTTCGTGGAAAAAGGTAGGAACTGACAATACGTATGTATGTAAATGCATACATAGTATATGTGCATATGCATATGCACGTATGGACATACATATGTATGTACATATGTATGTAGTATGGCTGGCTGTAGGCAATTTAACAATTAACTCTTTATACACATAGGTTTGGATTGACTGGAAAGCGAACATAAAGCAAAAATTAAGTCACAACAAAAGCGAAGTCAGAGCTACCGGAGGTGGGCAGTATAACCAATACATTTTAACTCCAGCTGACCAGGATGTTGCAAATTTATGCAGCTTACAAACTTTTGTGAAGGGATTTGAAGGCTCCAAAAACTATGGAGTAAATAAAAGCCAAACAACTATGGAAACTGCAACAACTTCATCCCCTACTCCACCATCGCCATCGACATCATCATCTTCATCGTCATCTTCACCATCACCCACGCCAGTTTGTAGTCAAAATAGAAAAAGAAAATTGTCCTTAAATGAGCTCATGGAAACAGAAAATACAAATTTAGAAAAAATCGGAAAAGAATTTGCTAAACTCAATGAAACCAAAAATGTTTTAGTAGAAGTGGTAGAAAATATAAATCATAGCCTAACCAAAATAGAGCACCATTACAAAGAAATAACAAATATAAAAAAACAGAAATTGGAAGAATTTAAAAAAAATAGACAAGAAGTGAAACGCCATTATAAAGAAGTGGAGAATCATAATACTCAGATAAGAAAACACAACTTGGAAATGAAAAAAAGCAAAGCTGAAAAACTCATGGTTGAACTCAAAAGTTTAGACTTGGAGCAACAGAAATTTGCTGCTACACATAATAATTGCTAATTCTTTGATGCCAGCTTTTCATCTTAATTCGTTAATACATTTTGATCTCTTTTTTTTAATGAAGTTCCTTATTTTGTTTTTACGTGCCTTTTTAAGTTTTTTTATTAATAAAAACAGTTTCTTATAATTAAAATTAGATAAAGTTTTTTTTATTTTTGAATAAATCTTAATAACAGAATCACAAGAGTATGTACATTAGAGTGGGTCAATTATTTTTGTCAAAAGGTGTCTAACAAAAACGAAATCTACGACCATATACTTTTGGTATTTGGCTATAAATGTTTTTACCCAACGAAAAGCTTGAATTTTAATGCCTCTGGGCGGGAGATAGGTTTTTATTTTAGACCTCAAGTTTCTCAGGATAATTTTCTTAGAATTTTTCGTAATTTCGTTTTTGTTACACGGCTTGTGGTTTTTTGTCTCACACGAACAAATTGACCCGGCCTAATGTACGTGTTTTACAAAGAATGAAGTATATAGCCTGTTGCAATGGAATCCGCAATAGCATCTCTTACACGCATGCCTTCGTTTCTAGAAACATGCTCTTCAACAATAACATTTTCCCCATCGTATTCATTATTTTCATCGTCGCATTCTATGAAGTTATCTTCCATTTCAATATTGAAGCTTTTGCAAATATTATGTAGTGCTGAGCAAACATTGACTATTTTCACAACTTTTTGTGGCACATAGTGAAGGGTTGTACATTGAAGGCTGCGGAATCGACTTTTAAGATTGCCGATAGTTCTTTCGACAACATTTCGAGCAGAGCAATGCTTTTTATTGAAAATGTGTTCTTTAGAACCATACTGTGGACTCCTATATGGGGTCATAAGAAATGGTTCGACAGGATAACCCGCATCTCCTAGCAGCCACGAATTTTTCTCACCATTATCATACTTTTCTTTGACAAAATTTCTTGCATCGGACACACGCCAAATAAAAGAGTCGTGCGTAGATCCCGGTCTGCATGCATCAACAGCACGAATCCTCATTTTAAAGTCACAGATCTGTAATGAAGTGTATATTGGAAACTGAATATATCAATCATTTTAAGATAACTATGCACATACTTACAATCATTACGTTTAAACTAAAATAACCTTTTCGGTTGTAAAATAACGATTCGTCAACTGTTGGTTTAATAAGTCGTACATGACTGCCATCGATGCAACCAATAACACCGGGTAATCCAAATTTTGTGTAGAAATGTAATTTCGATTCTCTGATTTCATCTCTTGTGAGATCTAAGCTAATCCACAATGGACACAAAACATTTTCTAATGCCTCCATTGTTGTCCATAACACCTTTGAAAAAGTACTACGTCCAATACTAATATTGGTTTCATTTGCAAGAACGCCTTGAAATGAACCTACTGCTAAAAATCTAAGTGTTGCTGCTAGCTGAATTTTTTCCGGAATCGATCCTCCTCTTATCAAATGAGCAATGCTGTCTAAAACCATAACAAAAGCTTCCTTATTTATGCGATAAAGTTCGATGAATCTTAAAGAAGACAACATAATTTACATCCCAACCAATTTTGTTTGTGTTCACTTACCTTTCATCTGTAGCACTCATAGGATTTGATGCATCCCTTAATTGCCTTCTAAATATGTTTAACTTCCGTATTTTATGTTTTTTAATGTAATTACAACTTAAAATAAATGCTCCGGGCATTTTAACAATGTTTAAAAGTTTAAAATATGTTTAGTTGTTCATTTATTTTACTAACAGCTGACTCTGACGTTCAATTATTTTATTCGAACTTAATTTCGAATATCACCAAATCGAGTGATTTGTAGAACACCAAATAGAAATTTACTCGTTTTTGAAAATTGTTCGTTTTTAAAAACGATTCGGTTTACAGAACAGACCCGTATGTTTGCATGTAGTAGTAGCAACTTTAAACGCTTATAGCTCCCAAAATACTAAACCGATTTCAATAAAATATAGATTCTGCACATCTGCGCAGAAATTCCTTTAAAATGATATAAATCTTTCCAAAATCGGTGCAGTAGTTCCGGCGTAAAAGGGATTACAAGAAACGTGTTCGCCTATTAATTATATAGAAGATATGTATGATCTACGCCAATTAACCACTTATAATTAACGCCTTAAGAAAACATAAAAATATATACTTACCTGCAGTTGCAAACAAGCTTTAAATATACTTATTACCGATCAATAGTTACGGATATTTGTGGGGTAAAACGTTTTGAAAGAAAATGTTTCTTCTTAAATTCTTTCTCTACTAGATCATGTCACATTTCATTATTTACTTACTTTTCTTGCTCTTGTTTCTTTGACATGACGTCTTTAGGGTGTAGTGCTTGGTTTTTTATACACACTTCTGCAATTTTTATAACTCAAGTATTACTTTAAGTAGCATATTTCTCAAATCAAATCATTGTCATCATCTCTTCCAATGTCTCGTTAGAGTTTATTTTTTTTTTTTCCTTTTTTGCTTCTTGTTTCTGTGGCAGATATTAGAATGTAAATTTGCTCTTGGTTGCATTTGACTCTATGAAATTATTTGATTTAGTTTTTTCTTCTTTTTTTTTTTTTTGTTAATAATCATATTGAAATCAAATATGAAAATTGATAGATTTCTGGGGTTGTGATACAAAAAAAAAAAAATATTTATATAAAATGTATGGTTGCGTTTGAGTGTGTTTGCCTTACTAGCACTTTTGTTTAAAGAATTTTCAATTCTATTCAAGGCTTTCAGTTTTCAAGCATTTCTTTTTGAAAGGCTCTTAAAAGTATGCTTTAAAAAAAGCAATTACATATTTAACTAAAATTATGCTTTACTATAGTTTTTTATTTTGATTTGCTAAAATCCTAACAGTATGCTTTAAAATATTTCTGCAACTTAATTACTTTATAATTAATTAAAGCATCAAAGCCAGCGCTCGCTCCTTTTAGTTAAAATTACAAAGAGTGCAAGGTTTTAAATATCCTAAATGTATATTAACAAAAAAAGAGTTAGTGCACGCAATTCATTACGTATACGCTTTGTGTTAACAATTGGAAATAAAACAAGAAAAAAAGGATGATTTCGCTTCTATTACGAGTATAAAAAATAAAAATATTTACTGCTATTTTCATAAAAAAAAATTATTTTGTTTTATTAAGGCTTTATAAAACAAATATTGTGTGGTAAAGTATATTTTAAACCTCTTATAAATCAAAAATAGTTTTTATGAATTAATTCGTTATTGTAAATAACTATTTAATTAATTCATTTAATAGAAATAAGCATAAATGGCTTCATACTGGGAAATAATTAACAAATTCTATGCTGTAGTTGAAACTATTAAGCAAAAACTTTATTATTTATTATAATTATGAACCTTGTAATTTGAATAAATTGTAAGAATAAACTGTAATTATTTATTACATCGAAATTTTAATTTGCATAACTCCTTTCTGAAAAATAAGAGAATTTGCACTTGGTTATCGTTCAAGCGGAGAAAAATGATAAAAGTCTTTATGTTAAATATTAAAGATAAAATAAAATATATTAAAGTCTTTTAAATAATTACCCAAAATGCTGTTAGAGAAATTCTGGGTTTCCTTTATACGAGTGCTTATATATTTTTTTTGTCTTCTTATCAAAAATTAATAATGGCTCCAATTTGTTAGAATTCCAAATTTTGTTATAACCAAGCAGTTAATATCAAATATACAAATTAAATTTATAAGCAAAAGTATTTGTTCATACGCCAAAGGAGGGGCTAGGTCAAATAAATAAATTAAAACTAAACATGAAACTCAACTGCTAAATAATGGCAAGAAATTGTTTATAATGTTTGTACTTATATTAAAATATAGATTTTTTTTATAAATTTTTAGTCACTTTAATAAATGTCAGCTGCCATATTTCTGGATAGATAAGCGTTAATTAAAGGCAAGCGTTTGTTATGTAATGGTAGACCTATTAAAATAAGTGCTTCTGAAAGGAGCCCATAATCAGTTAAATGAAGTAAATTTATGTCTGTCTTAAGAATGCACTATTCAGTTATAATATTTTATATTTTCTTTTATCAGGGAATGCAAGTTATAATTTCTAGGGTCTTATTACGAGTGGCGTATTACGACTTCGACTACGAAGATTTTGTACTTGACTAAAGAACATACCGACACTCCTAATAAGGCCCTTAAATTTATAAATTTTGTAAACTATCTAAAAACAATAATTTTTTTCTTAAGGCAGAAACATTTTTTTAAGAGATTTAATAAAAAAAAAATCTAAATTGGTTGACCAGCTACGCTAAAATTTTTTGTAAATTTCTCGACATCACATTTAATTTTTAAGTATATATTAAATCAATTGAAGGAAGACTTTTTAAGTTATTGAAAAAAAATTATTCGAAGTTTTTCATAACGATATCTCTAGAGCAAATCTTATGGTTTGAGTCTAATTTGCTGACCGGCTCATAAGTTATCAGATGTTTGTGTCTTTAACTAAAATTTTGCTAAATTTTGGAAATAATTATTAGTTGAGTCGAACATTTTTTATTATTATTAAATCAATTATCGACAAATGGAGATCAGCCACCAAACGACAACAGAACGTCAAAATGACACAGAAAAGTGCTGAGACACCCCAACCTAATTTTGGACCGTATAACACAGTGGTATATTCCGTTTTAAAAGATTAGATTAAAATCGAGAGATATTCCATATACTTGCAATCTATTTTTATACAATGTATGGAAAAAACTATTTTGATTTTGACCTAATCTTTAAAAACGGAGTATACCACTGTGCTCTACGGTCCAAAATTAAATTGGGGTGCCTCGCAGGTTTAACTGTGTCATTTCCAAAGTTAAAAATTTACTTACAGTGTTATTTATATGGCTGGTTGTATATATATTTTAAAAAAATCTTCACATTTACGGCAAATTTTGTATTTTTGCGGGTTTTTTTAATGAAGCATAGTTTTAGGCTTTTAATTCATATTTTAAGTTAAAAATTCTTATATTTATATATGTATAATAATATAATATATAATATAATATAATATATTTCATATATAATATACTAAATAATACAGTCTGTTCAATGATATTGAAACAATTTGGTATGCGAGACAATTTTCTTTCAGCTTTTCCATTCCTTTAAATGTTCCTTGTTAACAAACCGAAATTGACTTTTATTCACTTAGAATACTACCACATGTATTCTTTGCATATCTATAATTTCTATAATTATTGAAAATAGTGTAGTTACATATTTGTAAAGTCTACTAAAAACTTTTAGTTTAATTGCAATCGTTTTAAAATAAATTTTTCTTGTCTTCTTAAAGAAAATCATATTAATTAATAAAAATATTTTTATTTCTAATGAAAAGACAATTGAAAATACTAAATTAAGAAATATTTATAAAAAGAAATCAGTAACTTTCTATAGCGGGAAGTTAAGAAATTATAACTTGACTAACACTGATTTGGGCTAAAATTTTTTTAACAAATTTAATCCCAAATGATTTTTAATCCAATAGAACTTAAATTTTTAAAATATTTAATTTTAATGGAAAACAATTTTGTATTCGAAAGATTAATACATGGTCATCAACATTTGAAAATTATTTCGGGCAATGTTGGGCCTTTTTTGGAGAATTGCTGGCGAATGATACGAAATATTATTCGGCTCCTAAATATCAATTGTTGGTGGCTTATCAGCATAAACCTAAAAATAAAGCTAATTATCAAGAATTGTTAAGTAGTACAACATAGGAGGCCATTTGACAGGACTATTTCTTAAAAACTTACAGCCAAATTATGATATCCATGAGTACTCGGTAGTTGCTATCGCCATATGGCACGTACCGTGATTACATTTAAGTTACATCTCGCCCGCCCCTGTCAATGTCATTCACAATTTCAAACAAAAAACTTGATTATCGTGCGATATCTATATGCTTTGACCGTAACATTAGTTCCGCCCTCATATTTGAAGAAATAAGTTCGACTGGGTTAAACACGAAACGATAAATTTTTCTGAGTATAAAGGAGTCTGTAGGATCTGTTGCGGCTTGGTGTCTTTCCATATACAGCAATTACGTTTATTTGCAAGAGCCTGTTGAACTAAAAATAAGTCTAATCACTGAACACAATTTTGAGATAAAACAAACAGCAAATTTGGGTACTTTGTGAGCTTTATGTAAGCGTCACATAAATGTCAAAAAGTGGCAGCAGTATGACAGTCTATTTCACACTTAATCCTTTCTTAAGTTTTATCATGCTCAAAAAACTCCCTTTATAAAGCTGAAATGAGTTTTTAATGAAGAAATTAAGTCTTAATTAAAGTTGAATGAATTTATTTTTAGATTTTATAAGCTACTTTATATATTTATATGATTTTCTGAGGAAAAAAATCTTAGTTCATATATACAGTCATCCTAACCCTTATTCCAGTTGTCGACAGTGACGTGTTCTTAACACAATACCAAATAGTTGGGGTTTGTGTACCAGTTGTCGAAAACAACTGACTCCTTTTATCAAGTTTATGCTATTTTTTAAACCTTAGAAAACGGTAATAGATTCTCAGTAGCACAGAGTTGTTCTCGAGAGCGAGTCAACAAGACCCAATTATTTTTGGTATTATGTTAAACTGACGTCAAAGTCGACAACTGGACTAAGAGTGAATATTTAAGCACAATCATAACACACATGATCAATCATACTTAATATATAATTTAAAGAATTTTTATAACTAAAAAGTGAGGTATATTTTAGGGCTTATATAATTATTTTTTTTTTAATTATGTTTAAAATATAATTAAGTTATGCATAAATACATTTATAAACTATAAAAGTGTGAAATAAAAAAATATAAACTGAAATGGGGACAACATGATAATAAAAAAAACAATAAAATTAATAAATTAACGCTGATAAACAGTCATAAATAAATAAATAAATAAATAAATAAATAATAACAATAAAACTAAAATTTAAATAAAACTATTATTTATTCGTTATTATTAAATTTAAAAATTAAAATTTAAAACAATACAAAAAATATAATATAAAACCAAAATTTAATGTTGCTGAAATTGTTGCAGATGCAAATTTTTCGGATTTTCCTTACATACAATATTTGACACGTAAGTTTAAAAGGGATAAAAGAAAACTGGAATGAATAATAAAATATAATCTAAAGAATTTTATAATTAGACACGAATTTTTTTTCATTTTAAACCTGACTTTAACTAACAGACTACACCTCTCTTCAAAAATTAATTGGAGTTCTTAAGGTTATTTTGGTTTTAAATAAACCAATTAAAGCTTTTCCTTATAAATTATTTCTACCTGATTTTTATATATTTACAAACATGACCAATTGTGTTAAAACTTGTTACTTTTTTTTTTGCAAATAAAAATAAGCTTAATGCTAATAGAAAGAAAAAAATTACAAGCCTAACACTATGCAATGCTTAAGTTAAATATTTAAGAAAAAAATCTTTTTCAAACAAATCCTTTGCTCTACGTGACACTTTGCTGATACATTTTCTGTACACAACAAATAGTCTGTGGACAACAAAACTCTATGCATACATTTTCCTACATTTGTTTCATGATTTTTTTAAATCGAATTTAGTAAAAAAAATGACAATGAGTTTTATAAAAAAAATAAGCATACAACATACATACATAAAGTAAACATGCCTGGTCAAACACAATGCAAAGCATGTATGTATGTGTACACTTCAAGCAGCTTTACAAACTCAACTACCTTACCTTTAAAAATAAAAGTTTAAAATAAAAATAAAAATTCAATATCAGCAGCAAAATGAAAAAAAAATAAATAAATAAAAATCGCAAAGATACACATAAATAAAACAGAATATGTAATTTTCAGAATTTGTCACGAATCAACAATTTATTCCCAAACAATGGCCAATACTGCAATCTGGCGTGTGTGGTAAAAGCGGACAATCGTGGCCAAGCAATGGCAGACCTTAAAACCAAAGTAATCCTTTGGGACTGTAATTTATTTTTGGTTTTTTGTTTTTCAATAAATAAAATCTTACAACAATCTACCATTAAAAAAATATAACAAAACTTATACATCACAAGGACATGTATGAAAAATTATTGTTCCCTTTTTTTTTTTTTTTTTGCAAAACAGAAAACAATTTTCCTGGTTTTGTATAATCTGGGATTGTTTTAATTATTTAAAATGATATTTTTAATTGAATTCGTGTTTTTTGTTGTTCTTATCTTTTATTTAGATCCACCGGAAATCATCAAGAAGCCTCAGAATCAGGGTGTTCGTGTGGGAGGAGTGGCAACATTTTATTGTGCAGCTAGAGGAGATCCACCACCATCGATAGTTTGGCGTAAAAATGGCAAAAAAGTATCTGGTATGTATTCAGTTTTTGTCAATTGTTATTTTCAAAGCAAACCATAATTTCAAATTGCTTTGTTACATTTCTTTAAAAAAAAAAATTTAATTCAATTATATTTGTTAGTTTATCCTTTTCTGTATCACATTTATTTTGAAAATTTAAATCATGTAAAAGAGTATTTAAAAACTTACAGAAAATACAAAATAGAAGCGAAATCTATTTATTGAATAATTTTAATCAATAACAGCCTTATTTATAAAAATTATTAAAGCTTTACAAAGGGGTCTTAAAACATATATTCCTACAACATTTTTCTTATTAAGCCTTTATAATTTATAAAGCCTTAATCATTTTTATAAATAAGGCTTTAAATTTTTATATAATTATTATGTTAACAATAAATTGCTTTTGCTAAATTACACTGTGTGTCAAAAAAATATCTGTGAAGTGTTACTATTTTTATGGTAGGTATTCTCGAACATAACAACAATATGTATTTGAAATTTTCCGAACAACCCCAAGATCTTGGGTTACCCGATTTTTCGTCACTGTAGGCACTTATCAACCTAAAACTAATGTGGAATATCATCTAATTTAAATTCTTAAAAGGATTTAGAAAGGAGAGACTAAGACCTTTTGATGTTAAAAGTAGGAATTAAAAAAATTAATAAAAATAGAATATATGTATGAGGGCAGATCAATAAGTCCGTGACTTTTTGAATGAAACACAGTTTTTTTGCAAAACAAAAATTTATTTTTTAGCATAATCTTCTTTTCACTCAATACACTTAGTCCAACGTTTCTCCGGTTTTTGTATCCCTTCCAAAAGAAATAGGATTTTCGAGGTCCATAAAATAGGCATTTGTTTGGTCAATAATTTCATCGTTGGAGCTAAATCTCTTTCCTTTGAGCCATATCTTTAGATTTGGAAATAAGAAGTAGTCACTAGGGGCTAAATCCGGAGAATATGGCGGTTGGGGTACCAATTCGTAGCCCAATTCATAGAGTTTTGCCACTGAGACTACACATGTGTGCACTCGTGCATTATCTTGATGAAAAATAACTTTTTTCTTGGCCATATGGCATCGTTTTCTTTTTAAATCCTCATTAAATCGGTCTAATTACGCCAACTATAATATTCGCGCGTTTCTTGTTTTTTCCTTTTTGAATGTAATCGATGTGGATTATACCACGTGCATCCCAAAAAAAAACTGTTGCAATCACCTTATTGGCCGACAAACTCACCTTGTCCTTCTTTGAAGCAGGTTTAGACTTCTGCTTGGTCTCCGGAGTACAGTAATGGATCCATGTTTCATCCACAGTTACAAAACGCCACAAAAACTCATTCGGATTGCGGTTAAACAGCCGCAAACAATACTTTGAAGTTGTCACACGTTTACGTTTATGGTCAATTGAGAGCAAAAGCGGCACACATCTTGCAGACAACTTTCCCTGCAGGAAATAGAACTGACACAAGATTAGTCACGTGACCGGTCCCCAAGTGACAGGGACCAGCCCGAGTTCTAACACTTTCTATGAAGCGGACCAGTCACTTTTACATGGCGATGGCCTAGGGTGGAGTTAATTGATACTTTATATGCACCTTGTGACTTGCCACTGAACTATCCCATAGGGACCTATTCGGTGTAGAACACTTATAAACTTTTTCATTGCTACAAATGCAATGATATTTTATTTTTAATCTGAAAAGTTCTTGAGATTCCAAGCGACAACATCGCCATGACACGCTTGCACACTACCCACAAGCATAAATACCAGTTAAGCTTAGGTTAATATCAAAGTGTAGTTACGGGACTGGTTCCAGTCACATTGGTGGGAGCAATTAACATTATAATTACACTATTTGATAGGTCCATGTATTCAACAACCTCGAACATGTTCAGGGCCGTTTACTACAATACCAGACCAAGTCCCAATTAAATTAGTTCAAGTTCAAGAAGAAGATACATCACGAAAATGGCGAATATGTAACCCTTTACACTATATGTTTTTTTTCACCATACACTACTCCGTACTTTTGATAACACTCACATTTTCTCAAATCATATGACAAGGACGTTTGGATCAATTTTCACCAAGTTTTCTCCAGCGTTCTTAAACCCAGCTAATCATTTAAAATAGAAATCACACTGCCATATGAAATGCCTATGGCATCAACAATCTCATGCACTTTTACTCTCCGATCGGCCAACACCACATCTTGGATTCTTTTCGACATTTTCGGGTCTCCAGAATGTTCAGCGTCACTTGTACTTGTGCGACCACAACGGAAGTCAGTAAACCAGTTTTTTCTCATCCTGAAAGCTTCAATACACAGAAAGCGCATAAATAGAATACGAAAAACATCTGCAGGTAGTTTTTTAACAAAAGGTCTTCTAATAAAATATTAAATAATTTAGTCAATTTCTAAGGAATTTTTTAACATAAACCTGGGAATTACTTTTAATTAATTATGTTTTATAAATAAAGCCATAAACACTATGGCTACAGTACAAAAATACTGCCTAAAAACGAATCCAAAAAAAGAAAAGTGTCGAAAAAAACCGAAAAAATATAGATTGTGGAAACATACACACATACATCCAAAATTTACTGTCACCAAATGGTTATATATGGTTCGAAAGGCTTTAGTATCTTCTTTCTAAATCGATTTATATTCAACTCAGAGGTTGACAAGTGCATGCAGGTTTGGAGGTGTTTGGAAAATTTCAAATACAGATTGTTATTATACTCGACAGTGCCTACCAGAAAAATAGTAACACGTCACATGTATTTTCTTTTTGTCTCAGAGAAATATTAAAATTGTAACACTTCACAGGTATTTTATTTTTCGTCACACTGTGTAATTGAAATAATTTAATTGTGTCAATTGGACTTTTTAGTTAAAACTAATTTGAGCAAAAATTAAGTTGACTAAAAAAATACCAATTACGACTTTTAATTGAAAAATAAAAAATACAAATGGTCAATTAAAAATTTATTGATGTCAATTAAACTTTTGCTTAAAAGTTTAACTCATTTAAAAATTTAATTTACTAATAACTTTTAAGTTTGTTTAATTGACACAGTTACATTTTAAATACATTTTTGGTATTTTTTTTTTTTAAATTAAAGGTGTTGACTGGAAAAATATTATTTTCTGTGTATAACATTCTATTGTTGTTAGCGAAAATTCTCAAAAAATATATTTATTATTTAGTTTAGTTTTCTTTCTTATAGTAGTGAAAAAAAATTAAATAAGTGCTGAATTTTTCAAAATTTTTAATTGCATACTTTTGGCAACATTTTGTATGGTTCTAAATTTTTTTTCCATTCGCTCATAAAATTTAATATTTATTATCCTGCTTACTGAAAATTTCTGCTCTTAAGTATGTTGTACGTATGTATATGTATGTGTGAGTATGTAGTATGTATTAGTTCCTAAGCCTTAGAATAACTGTGTGTGTGTATTTGTGCGCGTGTGTATGTGTTTTAGTGTGTGCATATGCTTGGGAACTATTTCTAATGATTTCTCTTCATTTTAACTCCCGTAGGTACCCAATCACGTTATACTGTACTGGAACAACCCGGTGGTGTTTCAATATTACGCATTGAGCCTGTACGTGCTGGACGTGATGATGCTCCGTATGAGTGCGTAGCAGAGAATGGTGTAGGAGATGCTGTATCAGCAGATGCCACACTAACAGTATATGAAGGTAAGTTTATAACAAACTATTTATTTAAGTTCCACACATGTCGTTTTGTGTGCAGAATATGTTGCGAATAAAAAAGACCAAGAACAATATTGATCCGTGATGTTTCTGTGCATCATAATTTTTGCCTGTCTGCCATTTCCCGTTCTCTATATCTTTCTTTCAGTTTTTCGTTTGTTTTTTGTTCAACTGCCATGGTCTTCTCGAGTAACTTTTATATTTAATTAAATTTTATCAAAATATTTACTAAACTCTAAGCACTAGCAACAATAATGGAATAAAATAAAATAAAATGATAAAAACTAATCCTTGATAAACTACTGTTAAAGCAATAACATTTTACTGATAACAAATATAAAATAAGCTGAAGTGTTGTATTTTTTTAAACTTTTTCTCTCTCTCTTGGTATTAAAAAGCTTTTCGAGTATGGCAAGAGCAACAACTAATCCATAAAAAAACAAAACTTAAAACATTTAACTTTTTATATAAACATTTATCATGTTAAAAGGATAAAAATTTTGTAGTAAAATTTATATACATATATATATTTTTTTTAAGGATGGCTTAGTATTTCACTTTGCTATATGAGTTTTTATTTGTGTCTGTGTGTGTGTGGGTGTGTATGTTGAGATGAATGTATATGTGTGTGAGATTGGTTGTTAAACGTTGTTGTGGTAACATTTGATTTTGCTTTATTGATCTCTTTAACTCTTGAAACTTGTTAAAAAAAAAGGATTTAAAAATGACTCCAAAACTCTTAAACACAAACACACTCATATATGTGCGAATATAAAGAACGGCAACTTGTTAAGAGAAGGACAAAGTTTTGACCCAAAAGCCTAATCAACTAACAAAGTTTAAATAAAATCTATAAAATGTAATTGCTAAAACAGTGGCTGCAGAAATTAAACTCACATGTTGATAAGTTCTAAAATATATACTTTTTTTAGAAAGATAAGTAACACTCAGCAAATGCCTACTAATATCACTAGTATCACCTGTTATCTTCTTTTGAAAATGTTAAATGTGTTAATGAGGTGTGTTAAATTTTCTAATTTTTTCTATTGGCTCCTCTGGATCCTTGTAAGGAGCATAGTGCCTCATAGGGCGTTGTTTATTAGCTGTTTTATTGGTTATTTTACCTTGCCGATGATTCTGCTACGGAATGCCGACGAAGGAGGGCGCTCTGATGTTACATTAGGATTAGTATCAGCTAAAGCCCATATAGCTCAGTGACCAGTGTCTATGCCTTCAACACTTGATCACTTCCTATAACAACAGATACAAAAGGACACTAATGTAAAACAGAAAAAGGCATGGTGTTGTTATTTGATGACGGTCGTAGACCTGGCTCGAACCCAACGTGCTAACTATTTCAGCCAACGCCATCCTCAAATTTTAAATATTCAGGCATTTCACGGAAAAGTGTTTGGTTTGAAATGAAATCGTGAGCTCAAAATATAGAAAACGATATTATGTACGACAATAAACGTATCGAGTTTGTATTCTACCTTTGTTTCATTTTCAGTTGGTTACAAAAAAAAAGAATCTATTCGTTTCAAGCAGCTCAAATTTGGTCTATATTTACTTGCTGCACATGTTTGAAACTTCAATTTAGTAGAAAATCTTAGATCACTAATCTTAATAGCTTCACAATTTGGGGATGTGAACAACCTTTCCTCTAGGAGAAGCTAAGACCACCTGGACCCACAATGGACCCAATTGGGTCTCCGAGTGGAGGTGCGGTATAGCACCATCCTTACCAAGATTTGACGCTATGATCTGTCTCATACTGTAAGATATCTCGTAAAAGGTTTAAAATATGTTCGAGAACACTTCCTGCTGTATATCTTTAATTTATTCATGGTGTTGTTTGTTGCCTTAAGTAAACTTTATAAAGCGTCTCTCACATGTTTGGCCACACGCTGGGAAAGCACGCTAAATTGGTATATAATCTTATTTCCATTTTGCTCAAACAAATTAATTTTATTGATAAATTTTAAGAAGAATATATAGTTAAACAGAAACTTTGCAAGCCCTTAAATTCTTTTGCAATTAACATTTTAATGTTGTTTTTTTTTATTAAACCGATCTATGCATTAACTGTCCAAATAAGACAGCTGTTGTTTTTCTCAAATATTAAATCTTTTTTTTATTACAAAACTTCTAACACGGTATCAGTAAATTCACTTAAATACACAAATTGCAAAAACGCCTTTACAAAAAGGAAAACCAGTCCAGAAATTAAAATTCTCTTACATGCCACACAATAAGCAACAACGCCTACCCCTTGATAAATTAATATATATGAGCATTTTTTGTTTCTCAAGTAAAAAACTATTCTTCCATTGAAGAACTTTTTCAGTTTCACTGGTGGCTGGGAAATATTCATTGGCCGTCCCACGTTGCCGGAGTGCATCGGAGTATGAGTATTAATAACATAAATTGTAGTGTAACGCAAATTAAAAGGCTGCTGGCATATGGGATTTTCCTCTAAATGTTCAGAGTAGCTGATGATGCCTTTTTCGCTCCTGCTGATAACGTTGATGACAATAGAGTGTTGTAACCCTTGTCTATGTATAGAAAGCGGAAAACCTAATAAAAAAAAGTAAAATATGAAAACTTTACAATTTGCTGCCAGTAGTCAGTCGCGCCCTTAACATTTGTAGGTTATTTGAAATGCATCGGTATTAGATAGTTTGTAATTTTTATGTGTTAGGTTTGTGTAGATGTACGTGTGGTAGGTTTAAGGATATGACATTGTTGCTCTACAGTGTGACTCCTCTGTAATAAAAGAACAGCAGCCTGCGGAGCAACAATTAATTTGAAAATGAAAACAAACAAACCTTCGGACGGCTGTTTGTGTCGAAATTTTAAATTTTTATTTAAATTTTACATAACCTAGAATCACTTCCAGTTTATTATTTTTTCCTGTAGTTTATTTAAATTTGTCGATTGAAACTTTATAAAAGAACCCAATGACTTCATACAAATGTTAAAAACAAACTTTAAATAAAATGTAACAAATTCCGAGTGACACTTTAATAAAATTGCAATTCAAAGTGCCTTGCATCATTTGTGGCTGCAATATCTTAAATCCTGTCATAAAGAACCAAAATTAACGACTACTCAGAAAAAATTTTTCACCATTTAATATTCAATTAAAAATTTATATTTAAGATTTTCATTTAATAATTAATTTATCGTTAATATTTTTAATTAAAAATTTAATCAGAAAAAATGGTTTGCCAATTAATAGTTTTAAATAAAAATTGAACTGGTTTAATTAAATTATTAATTGCTCTAATTTATTCGACTGGAAAAATTTCATTGATGCTACTAAGTTGTTTAAAAGTCGAAATTTAATTAAATGTTTAATTGATATTACAAAATTTAAAATTCATATTACAAAACTTTTCATTTTCTTTTTTTTTTTGTGTAGGGAATAAATCATAAATTTAGATTTATAGAAAGTAAATCATAAATACTTACTCACTTTAAAACATCGAGTTTCGAATTCATATTGATCCAAATATATATTCTATCAATGGACACAATATAGCGATAAATAAGACGAAAAATAACACAAATTATTGAACTCTTGGGCAAATAATTACCAACTTAATAAATGTATGCAAATATTACTTGTAAATAAATTATTGATTGATTGATGTTAGAACTGAATTTTCATAATTTTCTAAAACACTCTCAAACAAAATTAAATACAAAACTATAATAGACGGCTGCTAAGAAAGTGTCTTCCAACAGGGACTTTCGAACTTGGACAGTTGAAAGCGGCCATTTTGTGGAATCCACATCGGTCAAAGTGCCTATCATTTTTCAATATGTTTTGCCCAGAGCTGTTAAATTTCGATTACGATTAGTAATCAATTAGATTACATTTTAAAAAGAATCGTAATGATTATATAATTGCCTTTAAAAGAATTGCTGATAAATAATTGATTACGATTACTGATAATCGAAAAGTAATCTGAATTACTTAAAATTACTAAAAATAATCAAAAAGAATCAAAAGTAGTAAAAAAATAATCCGATTACTTCTAAGGATTACTTTTGATTATTTTTTATTATTTATTAAGGATCAAAAGTAATCCTTGAAAGTAGTCGGATTACTTTTTGATTACTTTTGACTCTTTTTGATTATTTTTAGTAATTTTAAGTAATTCAGATTACTTTTCGATTATCAGTAATCGTAATCACGATTACTAAGTACGAAACTGAATATAATCGTAATTTAATCATTACTTCACCTTTAAAAAAAAAGTAATCACATTAGTAATCATTACGATTAGTAATCATTACTTAACAGCTATGGTTTTGCCAAATACCTATGGACGTTAAATTGATAAAATTGTTGTATAAAAATTTTTAATCGTTTTAGGCAACGTTCCACGTGTGGATGATAACCAATTTCTTTAAGTCAGACTTGATTGATATTGACATTGTGATGCTATACGACACACAGCAGAGCATGAGAAAAGTATCTTTTCAAATACTTTGAGTATTGGCCGTCAAGCAACTATAAATGCATGCAGCTAAAAATAAAAAGCATGCTTATACTCAAGCACATATATTAATTTTAAACCGAATACGTATAACTTTAAACAGTCAACTTTGTTCATACACATTTTTTAAAATAGGTAGCACAAATGTTTTTAACTAAAATTCATAGACTGTATGAGCTAAAATCATACGTATGAGTATAAAAATATTCTGACTATTAATCGGCTACATAGGAGTATATACAGGGATATTATATTTTCACACACGTATAAAGCATGAGTTCAAACAGCCAAAATAAATTTTCCATTCCATTTTATATGCACAAATTTATGTTTACTGTGACGAATGATGAATAAAGATTCTGAGTAGCATGCGTATATATTTTTTGTCCGACTAAATATCCATACCCTGAGTATAAGCATACTCAAACTAAAAGTATGAGAGAAAGAGAGAGTCATTGCGTTTGATACGCTTGAACCTTTTTATTTATAAGTGTAGCGTATTTGAGTTTTTCGCATAAACGAAGTAGAGATGCTCTCGTGTATTGGAATTAGCTATAGTCATAGTTGATTGAGAGTAAATATGTGAGCGTATGAATACGGTGCGCTACAATAATGATTATAATCAGTTACTAAAATTCAAACTTTTTGCTTATGTAGATATAATTTTCTTTTTTCTTTTTGCATTCCTCATTGTCATTATCTAACACACAGCTCATGCCACATTGGACGTTCCGCACGAGCGATTTGAGGGACTGGTCATCTTACGTGAAGCTGATGTGAAGTGCATATTTCAGATGTGTGCCATCTAGTTTAGCCGCGTTAGATATATGCAAGTTGTTATATTCCATACATAATGGCATCGATGGGAATAAAAAAATCAGTGATATTTTACCCACAATTAATTTTATTTGATTTAAAAAAAACAGCGCTCTTTGCTGGATCATATAGTGTCCCGTGATTTGTCCCCAAAATGTAAGCTCAAAGAAATAATTCATACATATCCTTTTAAGTAAATATTTAATGTTAATACTACTCTACTGAAAGACTAAAGCTGCCACTTTTTTCGTTTAATAACTTGGTAGGGTATCAACACGCCGTGTCTGTCTACTTACAAACAACCACATGTAAATATCTCTTATGTAGCTGTCTATTACGAGTACTATAGAACAAACATGCTAACTTACTGCCCATATGTGTGTGTTTATTACATTGCCTTTTCAATACAGAGGCACATAACTCGATTGGTATTGTTGTGTGTGTGTGTGTGTGTGTGTGTTTGTTTTTGCTCTCCCACACAAGAGTGATGTATGAACGTATGCTGGTGTTGCAGGCAACAATAGCCTTTAGTTTTATTATTGCATTTACGCTTTTTTACATTTTGTTGCTGCCGCTGCTGCTGCTGCTGCTACAACACACACAAAGTTTGCTGTGGGAGTGTAAATTTTGTTAGTTGAGTTATTGTTAAAAGCCCATAAAGTATGCTAAGTTTATTAAAATAGAGGGCAAGCAATTTGTGCAACAAAAGTAAAACTTTTTTTGTTGCCCTTTTTTCACTGTGTTTTGCGTTATAAAAAACAAAGAGAAAAAGGAATGTTAGAAAATAAATTTAGCCATATTTAAAATATGGAATATTGCAGTAGAAATTTAAATGATTTCGTATTTTGAAAAAAAGTTTTTAATAAAGAAATGTTGTTGTGCTGGAGTTAAAATGAGAATATTGCTTTGTTCTTTTTATTTGCAAACTGACTAGAACTATTTCAATTTATATTTGGTTTCGTAAGTTAAAGTAATTTTCATATAACTCTAAAAAAGATTTAATATTACTTTGCTATATGTGACACGGAAATTTAAAACAGCCTATGTTAAAAAAATAATTTTTGCAGAAAAACGTTCAAAATCGTTTTTCTGCAAAAATTATTTTTTAATTTTAATTCTTTTTAACCTTTTTTTTATCAAGAGTGTATTTTGAAGATAATTTATGCAGTTAGGAAACTGCGGTTTTTTTTTCATTAAATTATAAAGTGTTGTCTACTGTAAGAATCGACCGATAGGTCCCTAATAACATTCTCTGCACAGAGAAAACAGTGCCTACTAAATACCTCATAAAATAGAACAAAATTAATAAAAAATCTCTGGTTTTTTTTCAAAAAGGAAACCTTATTAATTTCATAGAGGAAACCTTTTTGAAAAAATCAAGAAGAAATCTTGCAGTTTTTATGAGGTTATCTTATTGATTTTTTCAATAAAAAATAAAAAAAATTGCGTCTTTATTCTTTGTACTTATGTATTATAACATGTCTTATAATAAAGACGCAAATTCTATACCATATACATACATATTTATGTATGTATGTAGTACATAGTAGATAATATTTATTTATACATACATACATACACATTATGTTATATTCTTAACTAACTTACTCACCAAGTATTCAACTTCTACCTGATAGACAAGCACTCTAACCAATATGCTAACAAGCAGCCTGAATAACCATCTATATAATTAATAGGTGAACATGTTTTTTGTAATCCCCTTTACGCCGGAACTTCTGCACCGATTTTGAAAAGATCTATATCATTTTAAATGAGCAGAATCTATATTTTATTGAAATCGGTTTAGTATTTTGGGAGCTATAAGAGTTTAAAGTTGCTACTACTACATGCAAACATAGTACACACGCATTTGTTAGCTTACACTGTGTGTGTGTGTGTGTTTTTGTAGTATTTGTCTTGCTATTCCAATTTTTTTTCTTATCTGTTATTGTATGAAAGCCATAAAAATTATAGGAAGAGAGTTCAATAAATTGAATTAGGTTTAATAAAGAGATTTTGTTTCTGTTTAGAATACGGACGATTGTGTCGTCCGTTTGGTATATCTAGTTGAAATTATTGTGCAAACATTGTTATACAAAAATTAAAAAGATCACGAAAAAATTGTCTGTGTGCCTATTTATAGAAACGAAATAAGAAGACACCTCATAAAATCAAGAAGATTTCATTATTAAAAAAATCATTAAGATGCCTTACACATACTCATATAGGAACCTACTCAAATCAAGAAGAAACCCTTATTGAAAACATCAATAAGATAATCTAATAAAATCAAAAAGAAAACCTTTTTAAAAAAATTAATAAGGCAACCTAATAAAATCAATAAGAAATCCCAATAGTTTACAATTTATAAGAAAAAAAATTGTTGGTGCCAAAAAAACGGAAATTGAGTAAAAAAAGTTGTGAATAATAAGATTTCTTCTTGATTTTATGTGGTTTTCTTCTTGATAAAATTAATAGAGAAAATCTTATTGATTCTATGAGGCAGTTTTTTCTCTGTGTGTGCAAAAAAAAAACGAACCAAAATTTAATTTTTTTTTTCAAAGTTTGTAATGTAAAGTAATAAAAATGTGTGTAACAGCAATGTTGCGCTGATGGTATCATTTAGTGTTTATTAAACAACGTCTGTAAGCAAAAATTCTTAATATAAAATAAACTTATTTTAATATTTTAATTGCCTGATTGTATGCTATAATTTCCACATAATTGGCTTTCCTCAACACCCTTAATAATTCTCATAAAAATAGTAAAATATCTTACCACAATTTGTACTATTATTTCGGACGCTTTAGCCTTAAACAACATTTAAAAAAATTGTTTCTCTCCTATTTTTGTTTATTATAGAGGGTATTTTTTTGTTTACTTTAAACTCTATTAGCGGTTGCTGATAAAAGCATAAAATAATGTTAGACCAGCCATTAAAAATAACTTTGGCACCTCCAACTCTGTGTTACAATTTATTTTTCTTCTATATTTTGTTTACAACCGTTTAGCGTAAACCTCATGAATTGAAAGGAGAAAAAAAATCTCAATACATTCAAATATGGCTGAATGCCAAACTGCCTTGCTTGCAATACACTTCAATAGTTTCAGCATAAGCCCACGCTCTCCATTAACATATTTGCTAACAAACACTAAACAATTTTGCTGAAACACTCGTACATATAAAGCTTGAGTTATGAAAAGGAAAATGCAAATTATCTCTTTTAAATGTAATGAAAGGTGACTATTAGTTGGGTAATGGAACGTATGTATGCAAAAATTTTAAATTGAGGATACCATAAATTTATCGTTTTAGAGCAAATGATTGTTCTGTGCAATGTATGCAAAGATCTGGGGCGAAAAAGTTATGAAATTGTTATATTTTTTATGTATGTATGTATATACGAGTATGTTTATTGCTCTCCTACTGTGTGCTAAGGAAGTTCAAAGCATACTTTTAGGAGTTTCATATATTTGGGCTATATGTAATGGTTGTTTAGAAGTTAATATTGTTTTTTGCATTTTTTTTTAAATTGCGGAATCGTAAATGTTTTACATAAAATAAAGAAGAAACTCTTAGAAATAGTAATTTTATTTGAGGTGAAGCCAAGGGGCAGCCTGTGAGGTTTTAATATTTAACTTTTTCTGCTTATTGAAATTCCTAAAGTTATATATGTTGCCTATAATAAAGAAACTGTTATTGTTATCGAGTTTTCTAAATGAAAAATGTATAATCTGACTTATTATGGCTCTCGCATTTTTTTATTCGACTTCGAGACTTTGTACTAGATTAAAGAAAAATAGTTGCAAGCTTGTTTAATCTAGTACAGCTCAATATGCAGTCACATAACAATTTTTGTTTGAGAATATTGAACTGGCAACTTTGTTGTCGGTTGGTTGTTGGCTTTATTTTGATATAGACAACTAATAGTACATTTTTATTTTCAAAATCGTCGTAGTCACAGTCGAAATACGACAATCGTAATTAAGCCCTCATTTAAGTAATATAAAACAGCTACGTCCAGTCCATATGCACAATGTGCAAACTTTTATGAAGAACTTTTTGTGCATTCACACCGACGAGACTGCAACATCCACAGCAACAATACAGCAGACACCAATGCTTGTTCTTACGTTGTAAAGAATCAAGAACTAATTTATGAGCTTTCAAAGCTGTTTACCTTAAATACAAATATCAGTGTATGTGTGTTTGGACGTACCTGATCTTAAAAAATTAAATAATTTTATTGGTTTTCACATTTAACATCAAAGTTTTTCTTGTAAGACCTCAATAAACTTAAAAAAATATCAACTAATAGAGTTTTAATGATGAGTAATCACAATAACAAGTTTTTCGAGTCAATAAGCTCTTGCATTCATTACATATACCAAGCACTGTGCCACTACTGTTTAAATTGGCCTGAATCTTCCTTCTCCATGTGTATATGTCGTCTCCTTTTTCTATTACCCTGCAAAGTCAATGACAATTCTGGAAATATCGTTTGATTGCTTTCTAAGGATATGGCCATTCAAGCGCTATTTCCTCCTCCTAAAATTAGCTGATAGAGACTCTTGACCTGTTCTTCGCGGGTGCAAAAGGTTCGATATAGCTTCTTGCCAGAACATGAGTAGAATCCTTTGAAGCCATGTACTAAAAATGTTGTACATAAAGATATTTATAATAATAACATTTTCTCGTCGAACCTTTTAGGAGCTTAGGGCCTCAATAAATTGGTTGAATGTGTTCCTATCTTGTGCCAGCGCTATCACTTCACTCCAGTTCTTCACACCTGTATTCCCCACGTATGAGCAGAACGTCATTGGTACATGGTTCTTTAAAGATATGGCCAAGCCACCGCCATTTATGCTTTTTTATTTCAGGAGCTCTAGCCTATTGATTGCAATGGTCCCTAGTTCTATATACAGTCCTTGGCCACACATTTTTCAAACGTCTCCGGAGCGTTTCTCATCTCACATAAAAAAATAAAAATTATTACCTAAAAAATAGAACAAATTATGGCGCCTTAAAATATAAAGCACTTTTTAATTTCCAATGGCGCCTGAAGATATGTAACGTTTTTTATTCGTGAAAAGTACATTGAATTCGTTTTCGTCCTAATTTTTAGCTCAACCCACACATTTACTGACTGCTTGTGTCTGTGTAAATCATTTAACATTTATTTAACTATAAAACTCTCTACCTTGATTGTTGCAGCAGCAGCAGCAGCAACAATAATGGAACATGCATTTCAAAATAATTAAAATTAATTATAGTAAATTGTTGTATACTTTTTCCCCACATGAGCAAGACTCTTGATACAAAGAAAAACATTTTGCTTTTCTAGTTTCCATTAATAATAACCGTAATTATTGCTAATATTACAAAAGTTTCTTTGTTTACGACGTTCAGATGTACATATATATTTTTTTTTAGAAAATATCTATAGTTGGAACTTGAAAGCATAAACAATGATAAAAACAACAAAAACGGATAAGGAAACAATCAAAAGAATGCCAGTTTTTAATGAAAAATAATAACAGCAAAATTGCTTTTTAATAAGTTTATTTTAAAACGAAATAAAATTGGTTTTTTGAATTAAGGGATTTTAGATTAAGCAATAGCTAGTTATAATTATTAGGAGAAGTTTGTAATAAAATGTAGAAATTTAAAAAATAAACTAAAAGGGGGCGTGTTTGAAATATTGAATTAATATATTAAGAGTCAATTACACCAACACATTTAAATATCAATTCATATTTAAAAGTAATTTTTCCATACAAAAATTAATGAAAATCGACATTTAAATATGAATTGATATTTAAATAGAGTTGGTGAAATTGGCCCTAAGCATTTTATTCCCTTAAATATATGGTCTTTTTACTTTCTCTGTTTTCTGTGTTTTTTTCCTACAGCCTCTATATCATGGGCCCTAAAATTTAATAAAGCAAAAGTCCTTGTTACAAGATGTTACACTCAAAGGGTGGTCTGGCTGGTGTCTTTTTAAATAATTTGCTTTTTAACATTAAAACTCATAAAATTGTTTTCCCTCCTACAAAATGCGTATATTGGAGACGCTTATGTAGGATAAGGAAAAAAAAACATAACAAATGAAAACATTTTAAAGGTCTAAACTTTTAGCAATATAAAATGCAAGTATTTTATAAACTTAATACCACCCATGGCTTGTGCAAATACACCATAATGATGCTGCTGCCAAAGCAAACTGCTTGGAAAACTTATGTTAAATAAATTTTCAAAAACTATCTTCGTGCATACAGCCAGCTAACAAATTTTCTGCATCTTTAAACAGCCAAAAAAAAAGGTCCTTCAAATATACTCAAACAACTCTACATGTATGCTTTTATACATAAACTCTATGTTCAAAATGAAAGTTGTAGCCAAAATTTTAATATAGTTGAAAGTGTTTTAAATGCATTTAGTACAAAAAAAAACAAGCAACTAAGCTAACGCATAATTTTAAAACTTTTTAAACTTTAAAAGTTGGGAAAAATGCACAAAAAATATACAAACATGATTAATGAATTTAACGGCCATTGAATTTAGAGGTTCAAGCATTTTCTAGCTAAAATAATATAATAATAAATGTATTGAAATAGTAAAATGAAACTAAAATTTAAAGCAATATGAACACTTAACTTTTTCTAAAAATATATTGTTGAAAACTATTTTTTTTTCATATTTTACAATTTTAAACACTAAATTATCATGTTTTAGTGCAGCAAAATAAATTTATGCAATTTAATGCAAGCAGCCTAAATGTAGGCAAACATTTTTGAATTGCTTATGGCTGCCATGAAGGGTAAACAGTATAAATTTTAGTAATTTTCCCATTATAAAGTTGCCTACTTTATGGCAACAATTAGGTGAGAGCATACATTCATGCGAGTATATTGTGATGTTGCTGCTTTTGTTTGCCAAATTTTTTTTTAACAAAGTTTATGTGTTTTTTTGCAAAAAAAACAATAGCAAACGAAATTTATAAGTAGTAAATTTTGTTGAAGAATGAGGGTTGTACAAGAGCAAATAATATTTAGAATATTTGATAGATCATTAGATTGGTGAGGAAGATTGTGCTAACAATACAAACCTGAAAGTATGCTTTAATTTAAAACAAGTAGGCAGTCCAATTATAAAAGACTCACAGGCATCAAAAAAACATTAAAATTAAGGGCTTAATTTTTTAAAACGCAACTTTTGGCGTTGACAAATTTTGTATGTATTTTGTTTTTGTAATTTAAATTTTTTCCACATAAAATTTGTCAACGCTTGGCATTCCCTTTTACATAATTAGGCCCTTAATTATTTGACTACACAGAAAAAAAGCTTGCATGAAAATATTTAGTAAAATAAGTTATCTAAAACTTAAGATCTTTTAAACACCCTGTCTCCACAAGCCAGGCAAACGACTCGCCTACAACATTTGTATGAAAATTTAGCAGAAAGTGATTTTTCGAATCAAATCGAACGTGTGGGTTGTGGAAACTGGTGGTAAGTTAGTTGCATCCAATAACCATTAGGTTTTATTTTAATCCCAACTGTCGAACGATTTTTAAAAATTTCGAGTAATTGAGTTTTTAGTCCGATAGATCTTTTAATTGAAAATATAACACAATCACCCTTATCGGGAACAAACGTTCACGTGAAAAGTGCTCCCTTTCACTAAAATTGTGATCGCCGATGTTTGCGTTTGTGTTGTGTCAGTATACTATTTTTTAATTTTATTCAAAATTTTTGTTGTTCACGGGAAATATTTCACGTGAGCAAAATGTTCGCCTTTTTTACTCCCGATAAGGGTGAATAAATTAAATTTTAAACCAGATTTTTTTAACTCAAAATATCAATACATGGCATTAACATTTAACATTCTTCATAATAGCATTCTGAACGTCCAATTGTGGGCCACTTTTTCGGGCATTGCAGGCGGTATGTTACGAATAACTCGATTAATTGTTCCCTCCAAGGCGTCAAATATTGCTAAATTATTTTCACAAACTACAGGAAATAATCGAGAGGAGTAAAGTTGCACTACCTTGGAGGGCAATTGACAGGTCATTTTCTTAATACTCGTATTAGCAAATTGCCATGTGGAAAATGGTCCATGTAGTGGACGGACAGACCACCAATTTCTGTGACCGACGACGAATTTATCCCACACTTTGATTTACAGCGGTGATATTCTTTTTAGGTCGCACATTCCTGTGCCGTGTTAGTGTTATTGCATAGCATATGGTATGAAATCCATCCACAGTTCCACGAATGGCTTGTTCAGATAAACCATTATGAAGAATTGGTGAATGATTTTCTATATAAATCTGCAGCTTTATTTACGCGTCAATCTGTTCATGATAGTAATGCCAGAGAACTCAAAAAAACTGTAGATATAAGTAGAAAGTCTTTATTTTAGTAACTGGGTGTAGTCATAATTGTATCCCAAACAATTTGTACGCTAACATATTTTTTCTCGAGCAACCAGGGCTAGAGCTGATTCCAGGATTCCATACAGGAGCATCTCCGCTCCGTTTATGCAAAAAACTCGTATTTTAGTTTTTTAGTGCAAATAAAAATAAAAAGTCGCATGCGTATTGGCTCTCTGTCATAATTATAGTCGGAGTGTGCTTATACTCAGAGTATGGATATTTAGTCGGACAAAAAATATATATGCATGGTACGCAGAATATTTATTAATCATGTGTGCATATAAAAAGGGGTGGAAAATGTTTTTTGGCTGTTTAAAAACATGCTTGTAGTGTGTACCACTAAATTAGCCCTCCATATATGCATGTGTATCCGATTAATAGTTAGAGTGTTTTCATACTCATGCGTATGATTGTAGCTGATACAGTCGATATATTTTAGTAGTAGTTGTTTTGGCTGCATAATTTAAGAAATATGTATTAACATAGTTGTTGGTTGTTCATAGTTTTATGTATTCGTTTCAAAATTAATGCAAGTGTTTGCATAGGAGCGTGGTTTTTTATTTTTAGCTGCAGGCATTCATAGTTGTTTTACGGTAAATACTCAAAGAGTACTTAACACTATACTTATATCATTCTGTTACAAAACACCCTTTATTTTGGTAGCAGAATTGACAATTTACGTTACTGATTGAAGTTAAAAAACAATAACTAACTGAATATTTAGCTTCTTTAATTAATTTTGAATTTTAGTTTTTTTTTAATTGATTTAAATTATATTATATTTTTTAAGTGCATACGAGTACATATATCAAATAAAAATATCCCTGCTGTCTTTATTTATCGTTGTCAAAGCAATTGTTGCTTTCTCTTTTTAAGTTTTAAGTAATTTGTGTTTTATATGTTTCCCTTATTATGTTATTTATGATTCCTTTTTTTTTTGAGCTTAAGTAAGAAAGGGAACATATTATGTCTTCCAACTTAGTGATGGTTTTTTTTAAATCATCATAAATTATAAACTACCAGCACTACACTATCACTACTAAGCTTTTGTGCTGGCTGCCACGCAACAACACCACTTTGGCCAGGGCTAACAAACGCTTAAATTTGTTTTAAAACCATTTGCCATACATTTTTATTTTGATTTTTTGCTGATGTTAAATATTTCCACCTTCATGCAAAATGCATTAACTTATACACAAGTATCTCATGTAGCCATTTGCTTGATTTTCCTGATGTTCCTGTCTACTTTTCTTTAGGATTTTTTGTTCAGCTAACATCAGCTCCATTAGCATTAAATTGTTGAGCATGCAGCCGTGCAGTCAACCAACTAAACAACCAAGCAACCAACTAACTTAAGAACAAATAAATAAATGGAAAAGGAAAAGCGTGCAAGCAACATTAAAGCAGACGCATGTAAGGATTTTCTTCCAGCGGACTTTATAGACAACAAAATGCATAACAAAAAAAATATCTAAAAAATAAAATAAAATACTAAACTACACGTTTATCGCATAAATCGTTAACTGTAGCCAACAAACCATGCCACAAACAACAAACGAATAGGTTTAGATGAGTTCTTTTTACAAAATATAAATGGGTTTTTATACAGCGTTTACAAAAGATTATTTTTAAAGCATAAAACATAAAACTATTTACGACTTTTTCTATTTTTATAGTGGTGGATGTGGCAAATAAAATATACTTTGAAAGTTTGCGCAGCAAAACAAAAATCCTATGCAGTTTTTTTTTCAAGAGAGAACTTGTTTTGGAAATATCTGCAGGACCTTCTTCTATATAAAAATATGAGTATATAAATAATTATGGTATCTTAGGTCAGAAAAATCACTCGAACAATCCGCGATTAATTACAAAATCGTTCAATCTTCAATCATCACAATTCCAAATGATTATATCGTCTTTTCTATGGACGAAAAAAGCTGCACAACTGATTCTTTAACACAATTATTATTTAGTGTCTGTGCTGGAAGGTTCGTGCATTTGCTTTATGATTTTGTTCCAAACATTATATCCAACACATATTTTTTCATATATATTTCAAACTATATATATTTTAATTTAATTTATAGGTTTTCAAAACATGGCAATAATGTTTTTATTTTTCATTACCAAAGACAACAACCATTTTTGAAGAAAATAATTTAGAGAATTCAAAAACAAAAACTCAAAAGTATTTTCAAACAAAAACGTCCTAAATCTTCTTACTGAATTAGGGCATAAATGATTAAAATAATTTAATTAATGTCTAGTCATAAAGTAACAATTGTTTTGTATGAACTAATTATAATAAGATTTATTGAAGCCGATTGTTGTTCTAGTCAATTTTGTTCTTTGGTGTTCTAATACGTTTTTTTTTTGTATGGTGCATTTATTTAACAAAAAATACAACACAAAATTGAAATAAAATCAATAAAAATATTAAAAGTCTGTTACAGTTCGAGGTTGGAGGTCAGAGTATGAAAGATATTCTCCTTATTGGCTTGACTTGTTTTCGAATGTCATAAGTTATTTCTCAACTAATTCCAGGATAAGTCTCTATAGCTCTATTACCAATACAGTGTGGGCAACGCCATCCTCAAGGACATCCTCGTTGAAGTAATTAGCACGTTGACTACAAAACCGAAGGTCCTGGGTTGAATCCCTGTATCCAACAGTCACTAAATAACAACACCACGCATTTTTCTGATGTGCATTAGTGTCCCTTTGTATCAGTTGTTGTAGGAAAGTTCAAGTGATGAAGGCATACTCACTGGTCACTGAACTATAACGAGTTCAGCAAATACTAATCCTAATGTAACATCAGAGCGCCCTCCTTCGTCGGTATTGTGTAGCAGAATCATCGGCGAAGTAAAATAACCAATAAAATGGCTACTAAAATACAGCTTAAAAAAATCAATACGCCTCATTTAACATCAGAGGCGCTGCAGCACTGCATTATTAAAAGCGTGCAAAAAAAAACAGAGTTGTAAAAGAATGAAGCTTTCCTCTATCTCTTCTTTCACTACCTGTCTTCTCTATCACTATCCCTTTCCTAAAGAATGTAAGACCTATTAGTAGTAGTAGGCATTTATTGCCTGAGTGTTACTTCTCTTAAAAAAAATCAGTTGACTTATGACTTTATTTCAGTGAGCCGACGAAAATCGGTACATTGTGCCGATAGTGGGATCTAGGCTTTAGACTACGAGGACGGCCAATAAGTCCGTAATCAAAAATAATATTTTTCGAGTATGGGTATCGAAATATATCTATACTGTGGAATCAATAATATAAAAATACCGCAACTGCGGATTGATTAATTTAAAATTTTGATTTCGAAATAGCCTACTGAAAGCGTGTTAAAAACTAAATCTTAAAATAGTTTTAAAACTTTCAACCAGGCTAAATATTTCTTAAACTTCCCTGATTCTATTTGAAGGAAAAATAGCCAAATACATATAATTTCTCACACATTTAAAAAGTGTTGCATACTTTAAGATGCCATTTAACAATTACTAAAATTAAATTTCCTTCAAAAACACCTTGCACACACACACACTAGCATTTCATTTTAACAAATAACGTCGTATATGACTTTGAGTTCTGATTTGCTATATATCATAAACTGCTACTCAAAAGCAAAAAAAAAAAAAATCACATCCTTACAATTACTCTGCATTATATGCAGGTGTTACTTAGCGAGACACCACCAGACTCTATGGGGAGCATTTCTTTGTTGTTTGTTAAACTGGTTGGTATAAAAGCGAAACAGAAATAGAAAATTACAAAAAAAAAGAAGAAATGTGCATATAAGAGAAGCATAGTGCAGCAGTTGCTTTTAACGAAATTTACCTACACGTCTTAAGCGACAAAGCTTCTTGCTTCCTTTTGCAAACAGCTTCAAATATGGCTGCTGTTGTTATTCAACTAAATACAAAATAAATATTAAACATGATTTTTCTTCTTCATATGCATGTAACTTTAGTATAGCAAATTTATATGTGTGTGTTTGTGTGTATGTGTAAAAGTGTGTGTAAGTGTGTATGTTTATATGTGCAAGTGTTTCTGTAAGTGTGCACTTGCATTTGTGCTGTTTATCAAACAGTTGGGAATTTTGATTAAAAATGCTTTCACGTAAAAAAGATAATACACGTGTATTTCGTACTGGCAGCAGTAGTCATAGTTCGAGTAGCTGCTGCAGCTGCAGCTGCAGTATCACTATACATACTACATGTGCAATATATGTATATGTATGTATGTACGTTTACATTCCTTGTGTAAGTCGTGTTGTTGTCGTAACAACAATCAAACTATAAAAGTTATAGAGAAGAGATATTGCTAGAGTTTTATTTTTGCAGGTAACAGCAGTGGGAGTAGCATTCATTGTTTGTTATAAAAGTAAACATTTTCCATTATACGTTACGAGTTGGTATTTGTCTTAATGTTTGTCTTGTGTATTCACATTGCCAACTTAAGCATACTGACAGTCACAAACTGCAACAACAATCCTAGTATTAATAAAAATAGAGGCGTTTATATGTACGTTTCGTATACGAGTAGATGAACACCATACAAAAGATGTTGTCTTCAAGCCAGTGAGTGCGTTTTCCTTGAAACTATATTAGAACGCGGTTAAAATATTTCTGTTTGTCTTGATTAAAACAAAAAGCTACAGGCTTTTTAAAGTCTTTTAGGATAAAATTTATATTTCGTATACATCTAAGCAAAATGTTGTACTCATGAGATTACTAGCAAAATCTAGTAGATTTCGAGTAGATTTCCCATACAAAACAAAATCTACGTCGTCACTAGATTTTGTAGAATTTAGTGCTGACGGTAGACGATATTTTTCAAAACTGCTTTAATAATAGGGCATTTATATTGTCTCGCAATCTAGTACTTACGAGATTTTGAGCTAAATCTAGCTACTTTTGAGTGGATTTGCCATACAAAATGAAATCTAATATGTTATAGTGCATTGAAACTCTCTCGCAATCTAGAACTTTCGAGATTTCTAGCTAAATCAAGCTGCTTTTTTCCAGACTTCCCATACAAAACCAAATCTAATTTTTCAGTAGATTTGTAGTAAATCTAATACAAATCTCATGTTTTCATTTATTCTTTACTACCCTGTACAACAAAAGGTTAGTGAATTAGCTACGGTCTGCTTAAAAAAGTGTGTGAATTGGCTACATTTCAGTTGTTTGGTTGTATTTTTGGAAACAATTCAGTTGATGGGTTTTGTTTTGCATAAAAAAATCTTGATAAATGTAAAAAAAAGTTGGTGTAAATGGTATAGATTTTCATAAAGATTTTAATAAAAATATGCTAGATTTTGTGCTGATGCAAATGCCCTATTAGTAGATTTGTAAGAAATCTGCTTAAAATCTAATATATTTATTTGTTTTTTACTACCCTCTACAACATATTTATATAAAAGATGAAAAAATTAGCTACGGTCTGTTTGAATAGGTGTTTGAATTGGCTACATTGCAGTTGTTTGGATGTAGTTTTGGAAAACTTTCAATTATTGGGCCTAATTACGAGTGTCGTATTTCTTGATTAAAGAAAAAATTATGCCATGTTCTTTACTCTTCTACCAAATCGTCGTAGTAGAAGTCGTAATATGACACTCGCAATAACGCCCATTGGGTTTTGTTTTTGATAAAAAATCTTGATAAGTCACCCTTATTCTAGTTGTCGACATCGACGTCACTTTAACACAATACCAAAAAATTGGGGCTTGATTACTCGCTCTCGAGAACAGTTTTGTGCTACTGACAATCTATTTCCATTCCCTAAATTTTTTTGTATTGTGTTAAAGTGACGTCGATGTCGACAACTGGAATAAGGGTGAATGTCAAAAAAAAACCTAATGTAGACGGCATAAATTTTCATAAAGACTTTAATTAAAATCTGCAAGATTTTGTGCAAGTGTAAATGCCCTATAGCGATAAACCGAAGTACTTAAAAAGTTTTCGGGATTAACTATATTTTAGTTGTTTGGTTGTAGCTCTGGAGCAAGTTTAGTTAAAATGTTTTGTTTTTGGATAAAAAATCCTGATAAAGCCCTGCACGGAGTTCTTAGGGAATTTCGCGTTTATAAACTTACATATATTTATACCCAGAAAAATAATCTTGTAGGCTTTTTTGTAGAATTGTGTTCGCATACACACAAATTCCTTTAGTTTTGAATTTACAACACAATAAATAACACTATAAATTAATAAAAATTTGGTAAAAATAAGAAAGAATTCCGTGACCAAACAATTGTATGAACCTTATTTTTTGTTTCAGTTGACTGAAAAAAGATTCCACTTCCATTTATCATAGCCCTAAGATAGGCAATAAATTTCCAAAATTCCATAAACTTTTCCCTTGAAATGCAAATTTATTTATAAAATTTAAAAACCTAAATTTTCGCAAGTTCTGTTTACATACCGTTAATTTGAAATCCCGAAATTCCGTAAGAACTCCATACCAGCCTTTGACTGGCACACGAACTGTTAAACAAGAATAGTACACATCGTTATCCAAAATCCTAAAGGCCGTAAAAGCCAAAAAATCCCAAAGACTTTTTGATTGATTATGATGTGGTGGCCAAAGTTGTACATATTCTGTAAAAATGTCAGGTCCGTAGCTCTTACGGTTCCCGAGTTAACAGTTTGTGATGGATAGACAGACGGATGGATGGAAATCTTAGGGAAAACATTTTTTTTGTGTACTCATGAACTCTTGTATTTTTCATCAGGTTCGTTGAGAAAAGCATAATTTTTTAAAGGAAATGTTTCTCAGTGTTTTGTCTGACTTTTAACTTAGAATAAATAGTATATTTGCATTAGCTTGCGTTTACAACTTTTGCATTCTTCTTATGTTTCACTCACACATATGTATGAAAAAAAAATAAATTATAAAAAATACAATGTGTATGTATATGTTTTTTCACAAAGAACTAGTGTAGATTCCATATGCTCAACTTGCTTTATAGAATTTCCATTACATACTTACACACACACACACACACACACACATGTACATATATGTATGTGTAAAACGTTAATAGTTAGACAACTTTGCAGAAAATGATTTCAAAACTATTTCATGTAAGTATATTTTTCACGTATGCGTGTATGTGTAGTGACAGGTGATGCATGTTATGATAATAAAGATTAAAATTGTGTGCTAGTTTTTTTTTTAATCAAATACTTGATAAATGCAGAAACATCAACTCCAACAACGACAACAACAACATAGATGATGAAAAAATAAGTGTTTTTTCCTTTTAGCTGTTGTAGATTTTATAGCATAAAATTGTTTGTTAGTGACAAGGGAAAATTAAATTTAACTCGGCTAATGAAAGATCACTGTTAAGCCAAGATTATCTAGGCAATAGCTGTTGCACTAGCTTTGTAAGGGTAACAGCCAAAAAGTATGCAATAGAATTTGCAATTTGCGAAAATATTAAAATTATGATTGATGGCCTTGTAGCTCAGTTGTTTAAAAGTATTTTAAAGGAAAAAGAAGCGAAAGAATGATATAAATAATATGCCTGGAAGACTGGCAATTTTAAGAAATCACTCTGTTAGAGTTTTCAGTAGCCTGCATTTTTGAAGGATTAACTCTTTCTAATAAAACCTATGGCAGTTTGATTTTAAAATTATCTGCAATTTGTAAAATCTTTGTAAGCCTTTTTTGCTACCCTTTCTTGTTTTGATAAGGGAACATAATTTTAAAGTATACCTTGAGGCGTCTGTTTAAATAAAATTTTTTATTTTTTTATTTTTGTATGAAGAAAAACTTGAAGAAATAAAGGTTTTCCTAACTTTATAGACCTTTTGCTTACTTTATAACTTTAAAAAGATATAAAGAAAAAACCTATTGTCCTGCTGTAATAAAAACAGGGCTTAACAACAATGGAAATTGCTCATTTCCTACAGTGGGTGAAATGTATAATAGAGAGAAATTACTTTTTTTATTAAGAGATTTTATTCATGAAATTATTCAAATATCTTGGGAGAATAAATTAAGTTCGTCTTGGAATTTAGTCATACAAGTTGGTTAATTTTAAATTAAGGAATTATAACGAAGTTTTCTTGGAGAGTTACTTAATGCTTTCTTAGGTTCTTCAGTGAAGAGAAATTATTTATTCATGGTGAATATTTTTGTTTTGTTCAAGATTTACAAAAGAGATTTCTATACAATAATTGTTTAGTAAACTGGAAGATTCGTTTTGCAATTCGTCGCGGCCAGCTGTAGCATTATTAAAGCATTTAAATCGTTGCCATTTTCCGTCTCGTTCTTTAACTCTGCAGAACTAAAATCATATGTCTTTATTTTTATGTTTCAAAACTTTATTGTATTTTGTGGTCAAACCAGAAATAAAAGCTTCGCTAGCATATTTTTCCCAACAAATACAGGGTGTTCTAGAAGTTCATGTAAAATTTTTTTAGTGAAGAAAAAATTGCTTAGCTTTTTGGAGAAATCCTAAAGTTATTATATTAAGTGAGTTAGCTATTTTATCACATATGTGAAACATATGTTTGGAAAAACATTAGAATCACACTTCCTATTGCAATGTTTAATTAAAAAAATAATTTTATATATTAAACACAGCAAAAGTTGCATAAATTTTGCTTAACTCTTTTTGCACAAAAGAAAGGAGAACAAAAAATTGCCGGAATTTATAATATAGACAAGAATGAAGTGGTTAATAAAAAAACCAAAACCCCAAGCCTTAAAAATATAAAAAGAAGGATGTACAAAAAAAAAAAAAGAAATAAAATAAACACAACGAAATATATGCCTGTAACGTGCTAAGAATATGAAGCATATTCTTAGGCTTAAGAAACTGCTGAAAACAGATAACTCATCTTTAGTTATGTTCTGCCACATTTAAACGAAGAAAAAGTGTTAAAAATAGAAACAATAAAGCATCTGTGAACAATAGTTGTTGGTGGCCAGGCGGGTAGGCAGGGCAGACTTTAAGCATACGGCAGTGTAAAGAAGTAGTTTTAAGTACTTTTAAAAAGATTTTAGTTAAAGTTTGTCTTCATACACGACAGTTTACCACATGTTTCATATTTTATGTGTTTGTCTTTTTATATTTTCATTTAATATTTTTTCTGTAGGTTTAAGAGTGTTTGAAGTGTGTGTGTGTGTGTGTGTGTGTGTGTGGAATTATATTTGATTTGGCGCAATGCAGCAGTTGTATGTAAACTATTTTTTTTCATATTTTTCCCTAAAACTTTTACTAGTTACAACTAAACTAAACACCAATGTTTTTAGCTAAAGGCTGCTGCTGTGTTTTACTACTATGCACATACTTTAGCACTGAAGTTTTTTTTATAAAAGCAACCTAACAACCAGTTTTAGCTACACTAGCAAACAATATTATTAAATTTAGTTTATAAAAAAAAACTCAACAACTAGTCAGTCAAACATAACATTTCTTTAAATACTCGAGTTATTTTGTGATAGTGTTGCATGTGTGTTTGTGTGTGCAGTTATTGTTGTTGATTTTCATACGGCTTTTGTGTCTGTCTGATGTGTGTGAAGGGTGAACATTTTTTAGAGAAAAAAAAAATAGTAAAGCATAGTTTTTGGCTGCTGGATAAATAATACACACAGGCTTGCAGTTATTTTTAAAAATTTTTTCCCTAAGTTTTAGAATTTTAGTAGTGAAAATATTTCAGGATTTAAATTTAGTGCTTATAATTGAATAGAGTTACATGTCCTTGTTATTACCCTTTAGGACTTCTTGTGTTTGCTATGAAAAAAAAGATATTAATTAATATTTAAGAAATTTATTATTCGACATATTGTCATAAGTTTATTTTAATTTGAAATTTATTTGCTGGGTTTTGTATAAGTTTCTAAGCCTACTATGCTTATATATATTTTGTGATTTTCAAAAATTATATTATTTGTGAATTCTCAAATAGTTTTTGAAAGTCTGTACATAAGATAAGAGGTTTGTGACTGTTCAAAATGTGTTGTTGAAGTCTACTGACGATTTGTTACAGCAACAATGAAATGCATATAGACATCGCTGAACCAACAGCAAATAAATTTCAAATTAAGATATTAATTAATCTAAACAAGTTAATCTATAAAGACTAATTCACCGAGGGACCTATGTAAAATATATAGCAAAAATTACAAATTCTCGAATAATTAAAAAAAAAAAGTTTTAACTTAATATCAAATAAGATTCAATATTAAAAAAATTGGACGCTATTTGCGTTACACTTTTTATCAATATCAAATCTGCAATCCCTGTTCCTTCGCCAGTATAAAAAAAAACGTTAAAAAAATTTCTAAAAATTTTGAGTTGTTTTTACAACGAAATATTTTTTAAACCATAAAAATTATTGGAAGTTTTTTGCCTTTTCTTGGATGCTTTTTGTTCTTTTTATTGGTGTGCCGTGAATGTTTTTTGTTTCTACAAGATAATGTATATGAATTATTTGTTTGAATGATAGAAACTTTACTTTACTTTAAACTGTAATAATTGCTAATTCACAACCATTTGTGTCTTCTGTCTTCATGTTTTTTTTTTATTGTGAACAGCCAGTATGTTCTGTATTAATTGGGGGATTCAAACGGTAGTCTTAAGTGTCCTAGCATCATAATGTTTTACATTTTTTGTTTGAAAGAAAAAAAAGCAGAAACAGTTATTAAAATAATTTACCATGTGAATTCACCCCTATGAATTAAGTTAAACGGGAAACATGGGACACTGCGACCGAAATACTATTTTCTATTGTCTATACTATTGTATTGTATTGTGTTTTTTATTTATAATACCAAAAAAAGAACAAATACTTTTAGAGAGTCTCTCTAAATAAAACTTTATAAGAACATGAAATAAAAATTTAAAAGCGTATTTAGTTTGTATATGAAAATTACCACTAATTAGTTTACACTATTGTATTTGAATAGACGATACATTGATACAACTAACTTCTCAATTGATCAAATGTAAATAATTGAAATGTTTATACCCCTATTTGTTATCTTATAAAAGTTCAATTCTCAAAATTAAATGAGCCTTAAACTAAGAAACTTTTTATGAAATTTGTTGTACGAGGGACTTATTTGCCAATAGCAGCGCTAAATAAAAACTGGCAGGTTTTATCAAACTTTTCTATATGATCTGCCTATTCACTCCTTCCAACGGGTTATTAAAAAACTTATGATATTTTAATTGCATAAACAAAAAAAAAATATCTTGTAAATGTTGATTGTAGATATCTGCCAAAGGAAACTGTCTGCTGTCAGGTTAAGGAATTGAAATGTTCAATCTCGTTACTTTGTAAAATGTAAGAATGAGATAAAATTATTTTGGGATAATCACCCGTATTGCTTATGTCGAGTCTAATATTCTCCTGCGAAACTTTTTTATTTGATTAAACAATACTTATATAAGTTTTCTTTATTCCATGACAAAATTCTCCTAGACGAATATTTGACTGGACGTACGCAAGACGGCTGAACATTGTTATCTTTTCGCCTCTTGAAAATGTTGCTAAATAAGCAATTAATTAAAAAGCCCCAGTGTACAATTCTTATCAAGTCAGACATTTCATATACACCGGTTTTAAGGGCTTTTGAACACACAATGTTAAGTTAATTTACTGCTAGAACACCACGGTGTTAACTTTTTTTTTAACACATTGCTGCCTAACTCAACTATACTGACTGTTTACTTAACAATGAACATTTAGCAGATTTATCGCTCTTAACAAAAAGCTTCCAGAAGAGTATTAGCAACGTGCAAAAAAACACATTCAGCAGCCTCTTAAAAATAGTTATTTTTTGTTGCTGTTAATACTTTTGTTGCTGTTGTTCGTGTCTGCCATCTGCATTGGCTTGTGGGTTTAAGTGGCTGTATATTTATTAACAACTAGAACCCTTAGGTCTAATTATTTAAAAATTGTTAATGAACAATTTTATCGACTCTTCTTCATGATTAAAATACTCATTAATGCGTTCGCTTTTGCCTCAAAAAGTTGGTTTTGTCAGGAAGAAATGGTAGCCTAGCTGCCACTCCTCTAAAGGAGTATTTTGTGACTCAGTTTTTCTCATGAAACATGACTGCCAAACTATTTTTAAAACAGTCGTGGTACGAACGAAAGTCTGGAGGATTCTTTTATGACTCCGCACATTTTGCAAATTTTATTTTTTTTTCTGTAAATTAGTCGTTTGTAGGCTGACTCTTTTTGAGTGCACAAGTGATTAGTTAGGTTTTGGTCATCGTTTTATTTAGAGGGAACTTCCCGTATATTTTTTAATTTGTCAGTTTTTTGGTTATCGTTTTCTTTACAGGAAACTTCCCCTATATCTTTATGTAGAGTTTGGGATGTGCAGTAATGTCATCATATTTTGATGATGTAATGCGTTTATTGAAGAAAATAGTTCCCATTAAAAAATTGGAAGTCAAATCTGAAGCAAATAGAAGTTTATTTGAGTGATAAAGATTTTAAAAAAATCGATTTTTAAAGAAATTTACTAACCAACTTTGGTCTAAAAATCACAAGTTACCCTGCAGGAAATGGAACTAACACAAGACTAGTCACGTGAATGGTCCCCAAATGATAGGGACCAGTCCGAGTTCTACCACTTCCTATGAAGCGGTCTAGTCACTTTTACATGTATGCACCTTGTGAATTGTCACTGTACTATCTCATGGGGACCTAAACGGTGTGCAATAATATAATATATTTAAAAATGTCATTCCGACACTTAACTGTAACCATGCAAACTTATTTTTTTTAATGCTGCAAATGCAATTATAATTTTTTTTTAACAAAAATTTTTTGGGACTCTAGCCACTCGACCACAGAGACACTCATATTTCAAAAGTATAAATACCAGTTAAGCTAAGATTAATATCTAAAAATAGTTACCGGGCTGCTTGCAGAGTGGCTTGACGGTACCATTGGAGGAAACGTGTCTATACTGTTTAATAGGTACTGGATACAACCACATCGCACTTGTTCAGTGCCTCTTACCATAATAGTAGACCAAATCCCAATTAAATTGACAAAAGATCACGACTGTACATCACGACCATTACAGAATGTCCTCCTTACTTTTAGTAATACTCCCATTTTCTCAAGTCATAGAACGAGTACGTTTCGACCAATTGCTACCAAATTTCTGCAGGGTATTTACTTAATTAAATTCACAGTGTTTTCATTGTTTTATATTTAAATTCATTTTAATTTGAAATTTATTTGCTGATGGTTCAGCGATGTCTATATGCATTTCATTGTTGCTGTAACAAATCGTCAGTAGACTTCAACCACACATTTTATATTATCTAAATTCTTTTATAATTTAATACAATTTTTTCTTTTACTTTTCCCGGTACAAAATTAAGACATACAACGTCGCATTCTGTGGTGCATGCATTTTTGTTATCCGCAAAACCATCCTAAAAGCATGCTTTAATTTTTTTTCTACTACTAAAATAAATATGTAGTAATTGAAGCAAAAACCATGGCCTTTCCTTTATTTTTTTGGATAAGGTATTATATTTTTTTATTGTTGTTTTTTTTTTTTGTATCAACATTTTTACTTTTACTTCGCTATTGTTACTGCTTTGGCATTTAACGTTTTTGTTGCTCTAACAACATTCGCCCGAACAACAGCAATAGAAACTTGGATTTTGTTTTATTTTTTTTATTACTAAGCTTAAAAAGTGGTTTAGTTTCGGTGCAAAATGTATGCTTTTTGATTTTGTCTTTGTTGTGGGCTTAAAAGAAATGCAAAGCAAAAAGTCCTTCATTTTCGTTTATGTAAATTTAGTAAATGTCAAAAATGTTTGTTTTACTTGAAATTGAAAATAGTGGAAACATTTTTGAAATATAAATTATCATAATTAGTAACTTGTTATGCTGATTGCTAAATTGCAGGCTAGAAAAAAATTTACACATCGCTCCTTTATTGCAACATAGTCATAACTCAAAAATACTAGTTCGCCAGAAAACGAGTTTAAAGTTTTCAATTTACACATAACTTAATGACAAAAGAAAACTTTATTTTTCTCTCAAGTGATGAGTCAACAAGGTATTTGTATGAAATTTTTACACCTTATAAATAACGATATGAGGATTAATTCTGCATCATTAATTTCAAAAATTTTATTTTTGAGTTTCCAGTTGCTAGTACGGACTTTCAAAAGAAAAGTGCACGGAATTTTGAAACTTACTGCCTATCTTAGGGGTGTTATAAATATCAGAGGAGACTTTTTTTGAGTCAACTGAAACAAAAACTAATGTTCATACAATTGTTTGGTCACAAAATTTTTGACATTTCTAATTTTCATCAAATTGTAATTAATTTTTAGTATTTTTGTGTGTTTTAAATTCAAAAATAGATGAATTTGTGCGTATGCAAACATAAGTCTACACAAAAGGCTACACGATTATTTATCCTTTAAGAAATAAATGTAGATTTACAAACGTGAAATTCCGTAAGAACTCCGTACTGGGCTTAAGGGTTTGCTTTAATCGATTTTCCTCAGTTTTAATAATCGCTCAGTAATACCGACCTGAGAATTAAAAGATTGCTGTACAATATTTATACTATTTTCAATAAATATGGCAGGTGGAAAATTTATTAACTCAAATCTAAAAAAACTCCAGTTCGATTCAATATCAATATCTTAATTAAATTGATATTTTTTGTTAATCCTCATGCATTGTTTATGAAGAAAATACAAAACATCATTTATTACAAACAGTTTAAGCTTTCTTGTATATATATATATATATATATATATATATATATATATATATATATATATATATACATATACATATATATATAGATATAATGTTGACTTCATGTTTGCTTTTATTTTAGGATTTCTCTTTTTTTTTTGGTATTTCTATGGAAAAAATATCACCACACTTGAGCTGCATGAGAAAATCATTTAATATTTTTTGTGACAGCTGTACTCAAAACAGATTTAGTTCCTTTGATTCTTATGCTCATTTATTTGTGAAACTAGTGGAAATTGTGTTTGTGTTACAGATTTATAAATCTGTACTAGAAGTAAGAAAAAAACAGTCTTTGTTTCTCTATGAAAAAAAAATGAAAAATGGTTTTTTAGTTAAGCTGATTTCAACTTGATTTGTTTAGTTTTTCTTAAAAATAAAAGCTTTTGATAAAAACATTTTCTTTAGGTTATGGTGTGTTTGTTAAATTAAAAACTAGTTAAAAAAGAGCTGGGAAAAAATTAAGGATATCTATATCATTACAATAGAAACCAATTTTCTGGCTAATGATTTCTAAACATTAAAAGTAACCAAGTTTATTTAATAAGCAACTTGAAACCTTGCAAATCTTTTAATATTTTTTGTGTTTATTTAATTTCGCGCTACAAAATTTACTGACGTATAATAATAATAAATAAAGATGTATTAACACCTTTAAAAAAATTTCACACATGCACATAAACAGCGTTCTACACACATACACACGCCTACACAACTTAATAGATACTCTACACAGATTGTATTTGTATCATTCGGTTGTTTGCATAAATTACCAATAACTTTTTTTTTGATGAATCTGAAAAATGTGTGAAGAAAAATAAAATATATGTTTTATCATTTTTTATACACACTGTCTGTGTCTTCAAGTGAAACAAAAAGAAATTGAGAGAAAAACTCTTGAGGAATGTTTTAAATCAAATGCCAACGACTTGGCGGCATTGTGCAGATGGAATAGATGAAAGCAGTAAAAAAAACGGCTTGTCAAACTTTTACGTGTGACATATTTTGTCAACCCCGCTTGTAACATTTGACACAAAATAGCAAACTACCTGGCATGAAAACGATTTTTTTCTTTTTTTTATTGTTATTAAACACACATACACACATACACAAATGAAATTTGTACAGGGTGACTGCGGAGCATCTACTGATGGTTACAAAATAAAAATGGGTTTTCACAAAAAAATATAAAAAAAAAATTGTAACATGTTTGTAATAGTCGGTAAAAGGAAAAAAAGTATGAACAAAGTTATGCATAAAAGCTGACATTTGTCACATTTTTTTATATATGTATATCTGTCTGTGTGGCAGTTACATTTAGACAAGGCATTTTAATGGTTGTTATTTTTGATGTTATGATACCTTTAAAGCAAAGCCGTTTGATTAAGAGGCATAGGGAGGAGGGGGACATCGACATAATATAACTTTAAATTCTAAAAAAATTTTAAAGTAGTTAGAAAACCATTTGTAATGTTGTCAGCATTAAAAGCTTTTTATATTGGATTAATAGCAGATACGTCGAGACATACACAATTTTATTTGCATTTGAGGTAAATAGCTTTGAAAGCTCTTAAATTTGTTTTTCTTTCTATGCAAAGTAAGAGCAAGTTTCTTTGTCTGGCGTAATGTTGTTGTGGCTGTTGTACTTTCGTCGGTGTGAAAGCTCAAAAGCTCTTTTGTAAAAGCTTGTACATTGTGCATATATCTTGGACATAGCTGGCTTAGAAGTCGATATTAGTGGTTCGCCTAGTTCTAGAGGTGAAAAAATGGTCTTTAAATTTAAAAAAAACTCTTTAACAATGTAGATAAATTGTAGCTTTTAGAAATTTACTCCAGACGTCAGATTCGAATTCAGCTTAACAAAACACATGTTGATTGGTTAAACTGTTACTAATAATATACTCTTGATACCGCTTTGACTTGAAGCAGGTATGTTGAGCTGGATTTTTATTGGGATTGTAGGAGACAGCGATACCTAGTGCAATGAATTTTCTTTTACCCAAAACCCTAATATGTCATTTTTCCTATTTATTATGAAACAAATAAAAGCAGTATGATAATATAAGATAAAGATTTTATGCATTATTGTTTCGCAGGTGTAGGTGTTTGTCTTCTTAGGCTTAAAACAAAAATATTATAAAATTTTCTTAAAAATAAAATTGATTTTCTTTGTAAAACATCAACCGCAAACTTCATGCATTGGCTTAGTCTAAATACCCTGTCAAACAAGCTCAAAATTCTGTAATACCCAATCATCAAAGTTTCTTTTCTCACTACCTTGTTATTTATTGTTTTATCTGCTGACAAATCTTGAAAAAAAATCTACGCTGTTGTATTAAATTTTGTCAAATTTATCAATATATTAATATATTTTTAAACTTTTTATATCGAGCAGCAAATATACAAACAAAATGAAAAACCCTAGCAGCCAAAAATAAAAACGAAATAAATCCAACAAAGTTTTAACAGACTTTTTGTCATATTTAAATAAGACAGAGATATATTTATGGGAATTTAATACCTAGACTTAGCAAGAATTCAAAGCCTTGAAACAATTATATTGTGATAATAAAAGTTACAAAAAAGAGCTTTTAAGCACACATTGTTAAATAATACACTTCTAGAATACAAAATAGTCTTTGTTTTCCTAAATAAAGTGAAACAGACGTTACGGAAAAGGTTTTTAAATTAGCTATTTGTTAAATAATTTTATTTACGCTGATTTAACGGATATTCAGGATCTTATAAGAAGTGTGTGTAAAAAAAACTTACGGTAATTCAGTTTGGTAAATTTCATAAAGAAATTTCCATTTGCTATTACGGACTTTCCAAAGAAAACTACACGGAATTTTTGAAATGTATTGCCTATCTTAAGGATGTTAAAATTATTAGACAATCAACTGAAAAAAGGAAACTTCGTACAATCGTTTGGTCACGGAATTCTTGACGTCACTTATTTTTGCTATTTGTTATTAATTCTTAGTGTGTTTTTATTAAAATATAAATGAATTTGGGTGTATGCAAACCTTAGTATACACAGGGCTATATGATTATTTTTCCTTTTAGAAATAAAATTAAATTTACAACCGTGAAATTCTGTAAGAGCTCCGTATCGGGCTTTAGATCAACACCTTTTTAATCAAAAAGAAAATATAATACGAGGAGACTTTTTATATAATTCGAAATGAACTTAATAACAAGCAAACTGGAATAGTTTTCTTTTAGTTTTGAATTATGCTAGTAACTCCAAATATCAATATTCAAACAAAGAAAACGTTATTTAGCAGAGAACTACTTCTAAAATATATATGCTTTGTCTTCTAATCCTACATTCTTTGCTTTCGTGTCTCTTTTTGGTGATATCTAAAATTTTTATTTACAAAACTGTAGCATACTTTTAAGCTTTTTCAATTTATTTTAATGCTTAGCATTCTTTATATAATTTGTTGTACATTACAACAACAACAACAAAATATATAATGACAGAAAACATTTATCAAAAAATAGCAAAACTGTAATACATCTAAAAGAACAACAACAGTCAAAAGAACTCGTAAATAAAATCACAATAACAAATACTTGCGACGTTTTAATACTGACATGAGCATGAACACAGAAATATTTCTATTCCAACCTTCTCTCTCTATCACTCGCATTCTCATAGCAAGACATTGACAAACTGCCTTTTGTTTCTCATAGCACTGCACTGCCCCCTCCGGTTATTGGAATCCTGACATCGTTGTCTTTGCTTAAATTTACAACAATGACTCTGTGATTATGAAGTTTGACAATTTTATTTGTAAATATGTTTGTATTTGTTACTTGTGCGGTACAAGCGGAAAATGTTCTGAAATTCATACTATTTAAGACCAAATATCATTGTCACTAGAACATACATACATAGTTACATATACATACATACATACATTCATACATATGTACATTTAAAAAGCAAAAGCAACTGGAAACAAAACAAATAAAAGAAAGTTGTGTGTGCAAAAAAATTAAATTTATGTACATAACAAAAAAACTACAATTAATATCTTGCTGTAGATGTTGAAAATAAGTGCAAAATTTGGCATTAAGATGATTTCCAGAAAAGCACCTACCAATTGTTCTCCAAGGTCGGTCGGTTTGATGCTTCCCGACTATTTCCTGTGGGATGACGTGAAGCCACAGGCTGAGGCTTATGGGGCATCAACAAGTGACAGTGACAGCCTGGAGACCAACACTGTTAGTGTTGTTCGTGACATACGGCCAGCAATGCTGGAAAAAGTGGCCCAAAATTGGACGTCCAGGGTGCGTTTCTTCAAATACAGCTGCAGTGGACGTATGTCCAAAATAGTGTTGAAATGCCTTGTAATGATTTTTCGAAAAAAAAATTGTTTATGAAAATTAATTTTATTGGAGTTAATTATTATAATTTATATTCTATCGGGCTTAAAAACCAACTTTCATAGAATGATTCCGAAAATACGAGTATGTATAATTGAGAACTAGTAAACGTCTAACAATTGCAAGCTTGACAAATTAAAAAATAAGTCATTCTAGTCAATTAAATTAATAAATCATTCAATAATTTAATTAAATATTAATCAAATATCAATGAAGGAGTTGACTGAAAAGAAATCAATTTATAATATTTTTCATTTCATAAAGCATACTTTTCGGTGTATCAATAACAAAAATATGCCAACCAATGCGTATGAGCAATATTATAAAATTAGTCAATAGCAAAACATAGAGTATTCATTTAGACTTTTTTTATTAATTTTTAAATATATTTAAGTTTAAGTTCTATAACAAACAAAGGTTTTTATTGAAAAAAAAATTAATGATAATTTTTACTATTTATAAAAATTAGGATATGAAAGTTTGATACTTTAGAAAGCCGTTTTTCATAAGTTTTAAAAATAAGAAATAAGTGATGCAAGTGTTAAACACAATCCGTCTGCATAGGGAATATTGTGTAAACATTGAAATTAAAAAAAAAATTTAAAATAACTTGTGTGTTCTATTTGTTTAAGCTAATAAGGCCCAAGTACTTTTTAAGGTTAATAAAACGACTTATGTTTTTTTTCCAACGTTTCGTCAATTGTTTGTTAACTTCATCAGGGGAGTTTTTCGTAATAATTGTTTATTTTTTAAATTAAAAAATTATTTTTGTTTAAAAAACAAGTTTTTTTAAAAATTAGAAATGACAAAAACATGAAACAAATTATTAGACAGGGTTTAGATTTGCTTTATTGCAGCAATGTAAAAAAAAACAATGATCACGAAAAAAAATCCCCAGAAGAAGTCAACAAACAATTGGCGAAACGTTGGGAAAAAACGTAATAGAATCGTTTTATTAACATTAGAAATAACTTAGGTCTTATTAGCCCAAATAACTATTGGCCAAATAACTTAAAAAATTAATAAAAATAACTTGAGTTTGAACAACTAGCTCTAGCTCTTTATCATTCTTGACAATCATGACAATTTACAAATTATAAAAAAATATTTATGCAATTTTATGTTCGTCGTAGAATTACATTTCCATATTTTGCTTTATTTTGCTAAAAATATTTTTTTGCTATCTCTAATTTTTTTTTCTCAGACCAAAAATAATCATTCCCATCAACTACTAGAGAGTAATATGTATTTGCATACCTTTTGCAAAAGACATAATTTTACTTTTCCATTTGAAGTATGTTTGTGTTTGTACTGTAGTATTCCAGATCTGTCTGTTATTTAATGAAAAAAACAACAAACATAATATGCTGCATTATGGTGGTATCTCTTGGGAGAGAATATATATATATATATATATATATATATATATATATATATATATATATATATATATATATTTGATGCAATTGCTTCCATTCCTGTTGGGTTACCTTCGAAAATGCTTTTGATATGTTTTAAGCTCTTATACAAGCAACAAAATTATCTCATTATAAAATACGCAAGTTTTAAAGGAAAATTAAGGGTGTAAATTTTATAAAATTATAGCACGTATTATGGTCCTTCGAGCCATACCCCATGCTCCAATAAAACTAATTTTAAAATATCTGCACTTAATATCTTAAAAAAGAAACGAATTCATTATAAAATACGCAAGTTTTATAGGAAAATTAAGGATGTAAATTTTATAAAATTATAGCACGTGTTATGGTCCTTCGAGCCATACCCCATGCTCCAATAAAACTAATTTTAAAATACCTGCACTTAATAGCTTAAAAAAGAAACCTATTCTGTACGTAAATTAATTTCTTTGATTTACTGTTGATATCTTTGTGAAAACAAATTGCTTACAAAAAAAAATAGTTTAGCAGCTCTCTTAATATTTATACAAATTTAAACGCAAATATTTTCATCTGTCTTCCATTTCTCATTCACATATGCTTGTTTATTATTCTAACAAGTCACTTTTCTTGTTGTATTATTTTGCAAGTGTTTTTGCTTGAGCAGGATTATATTGTCTAGATTTTCACTTATATGTTGTTGTTAAATCCAATATGCCAAAAATTTTACGTACGTTTATATTTCTATGATTGCGTCTGTGTATATGTGTGCATATTTATATTTCAAATGCTGTATTTTATTATATATATTTTTATTTATTGTGCCATAAGCGCAGCTAAGGTTTTTATTTGTATCTTTTTTATGCTGTTTTATGTAGGCAAATTTCGTAATTTAGCCTTGACTAATAGTTACATATAACTTAACCTTTATAGGCCTAAAAGTATGTACTTTTAAATAATTTAGCATTCTACTATACTAGATGTTTTCCTTTGTCCCCTAAGAATTGGAATTTAACAATAAAATACGATTTTTGTAGATATGCCTACTAAAGTCTTTAAAACCTTTATATTTAAAAAGAGTTTTTATGGTCCTTCGAACCGGTTCGACTTTGAGTTGTCTTTTTTTATACAAAAAAATACCAACAAATATTTGCTACATTCATAATCAGCATATCACCCTCTCTCACTATCTTATCTTCAATTAACAGGTAACATAAAGGGATCATTGTATTGGACCCAAGTGAGCTGGACTCTAAATTTCACCCTTCCTTACCAGCAGCCTGCTAACCTAACCTAACCTAAACTAATCAGCATATCTGCTTTTATTTAAAAAAAAATTTGCTCGCAATAAACAAGAGATTTCACACGATATGGAAAGTATTTTGCAATACAAAAAGTATTATTTTTGAATTGAATTTTAAATCAAAGGAAAATTATATTATCAAGAGCATTTATTTGTCCTTCGTTCCCCCTTGGCAAACATGCAGCTACGTCTATGCATACAAGTACCACAAACTTTTATAAATATTTGACTTCAAGAATCGTTTTTTTTTTGTGGTATTAATGTATAATATCCATGTCATGTGAAGGATGTACAAACATCACATGAGCCAAGAATAACATAAGTTTAGTATTTTTTTTTTTGACAATATTTGTACATGTTTTTAAGTCTATTTTTTAATAACAAATTTATTTGTGTTCAGAGATTTTATTAGTTTATGTTTTAAATATAAAAGGAATACTCTCATATTGTAAAACAAATTCAATTTATAATTTGACAAATTGTAGGAAATATAATATTATAAAGATAATATTTTCCTGAAAATTGTAGTACATAAAAAACATAAAATTTTTATAAAAATAAGCGAGAATTTTTATATTTTTAATTCGAATTCGATTGTTTGAAGAAAGGCAACACATTTAAATTGAAGAGCCTACATTTTCTATGGGCCTGTTCATCTAAATGCGAACGATAGATTCGATCGAAAATTTATATTAGAAACAAAAACAAAAAACTTAAATTTGTTTTTGTTTTCAATACAAATATTCGATCGAATCTATCGTTCGCATTAAGAACGATAGATTCTTGTTTTTCAATTTCTTAATGAAAATATACTAATAATTATTTGGCCGGTATAAAACTTTAATGGCCAAATCACCAACTATAGCTAAAACTAGCAGCTTAATTTATAAAAGATTTTGTTTTTTAAAAGTTTAATAATTAATAATTGAGTTGAATGACAAGTTTGCATTATTGGTCGAAATAGTGGCTCTAATAAAGATTGTCGTATTTTAACTTCAACTGCGAAACTTTTGGTACTAGACTAAATAACTTTGCAACATTTTTATTTAATCTAGTACAAAATTGTCATAGTCCAAGTCAAAATATGTACTACACTCGTCATAAAGCCTTTTATACCGTGATTTCAATGGAATTTGAAAAAGTTGTTAAACTCGTTAGTGCTTGAGAAAGTTAAAAATAAAATTAATTTTTTTTGGCAATATCAAGGAATTTAGTTGTCTCTTGAGTACATTTACTGCCAAAAATAAAATAAAATAGTTATGTGCTAGACATCCTAAATCTTACCACAATCGCTGTTTCCGATGCCCATTTTATGAAATGTTTGCTTAGGTTTTTCTCTTAATATCTCAAAACTGAAAGCATTAATGTGTGTAAGAAATGGTGTTAAATTTAAAAAAATGGGAAACTGTGTTTCTTACTTAAGTATACTTAAGTATGTTAAGACAGAATAGTTAATTAATTTATATTTAAAATATTTTCCGATTTCATGCGTTGAACTAATAATAAAGGGTCAGATGTACTTTCTCATCAGGAATTTTTATTTTAAGAGAGGAGTTACGTTTAAGTTTAATGTTATCAAACGTCAGTCCTGTAATCGTTGACATGGTGGAAATTCCAACTTCACAACCAACGATTCCTTGGTAAAAGACAAAATTTTATTTATCTCAGTAAAAGAATCATGCGATGAAAGCCACTCCAAAAAAACGAAAGCACGCAGCAAAAAATCTAACAAATTACTGTCAACTGTGCTGTTTAACAAAAAAAAATTATCTTAACAGTCGCTGTGTTGTGGAATAATGACCAGCACAAGACCATTTATAAGACCTTTCAAGACATGCGACATTTTTCAAATGCTTTGCTACAGCGAAATATTCTAAAACAAACGCTAAACAACACTGTTGCCAATATTTTTTTTTCAGTTGTTTGTCTTGCCAACAGTGTCGTTTAGCGTTTGTTTTAGAATATTTCGCTGTAGCAAAGCATTTGAAAAATGTCGCATGTCTTGAAAGGTCTTATAAATAGTCTTGTGCAGGACTTTATTGTGGAAATCGTGGTCGTTAAACCAGGAGCAACAGCAACAGAACACTGTTGCTTTTACTGTCGCTTCGTTTTAGCTAAGCTTAACCTCTTAACAAAAGAAGTACCAGTGCTGTGACTTAACTGCAGACATATCCAGCATGCGCAGCAAGGTACAGCAACAGAAATTAAAAAAAATGTTTTTTTCCGCAGCACAGCATTAGTAGTTTTTTTTTTAGCACTAATACTGTTTTGCTTACAGTTTTTCAAACACTCTTCAAAAATGTTCAGAGACAGCGTGATCATGCATATTATGGATAATACAGCTCCAGCTGACTTTTGAATGACTTTGTGCAAGAAATGGTAAATCTTAGAGAAAAAAGAGTAAGAACATTTTAGTAGATAATTACCTGATCTACATTTTTGTCTCAGGTATTTTTATCGCCAATAAATCCAAAAACCCATCAATAGGGACTTTTCAGAGTTTTATTACAGTGCTGTCTCCTACGTGCCTGCAGATTTTCAGCTTGTTGTGAATTAATGCAAGGGTCAAGGGTCTATTTTAACCGCGGTATTAAACAATTTTAAGCTCTTATGAATATAGTTTCTCCTTAAGTTATGCAACATGAAACATGAAATCTAGGATCGCCTTGAAGCCTGGTATGGAGTTTTTACGGAATTGCACGTTTGTAAATTTATATTTATGTATTTCTACACAGAAAAATAATCGTGTAGCCTTTTGTGTAGAATTATGTTTGCATGCACACAAATTCATTTATATTTTAATATTCAATAACCAAAAGCATCAAACATTAATTACAGGTTGCTTAAAAATAAGATGTAACAAGAATTCCGTGACCAAACTATTGTATGAATATTAATTTTTGATTCAGTTAAATGATAAAAGTATTCACTTATATTTATAACATCCCTAACATATGCAATAAATTTAAAAAATTCCTTGTACTTTTCTTTTGAAAGTTCGTACTAGCAAATGGAAATTTCTTTATGAAATTTACTAAACTGAATTTCAGTAAGTTTGTTTTTTATACAGTTTGTATGAGAACCTGAAATTCCGTATGAACTCTGTACCAGGCTTTAACTACAAACTAATTTCCAAAAACTTCACTAAATAGCCTAAAACAGTAGTGTTACAATTCCCCTTTCAGAACGTAATGCATCGATTGTGTGGATGCGTTTTTTTTATACTAATCCGTTTCCTATTGGAAATAGAGAAAGTTTTACGCAACAAATTCTATCAGTTCCATATTATTTATTTAAATTATTAATTGATTCTATACAGCTTTATAAATTTTCGCTTTATTTTGTTTCTTTTCAGGTATGTTTCGGCTATAATTTTATATTTCAATACAAAAATAAACAACTTGTTTGTGGTAAGTTCACTCTGCCATAACAAAAACGCCTCAAAAAAAAATTAATCCCAAAATTTTTCAATACCATAATTCCTTCATTATGACCCACACTATTAGTTATCAAAACTTTCAACATCATTACACATATTTGCTAATAATTTCTTTTTTTAGGAAAATTTACTCACTTAGAAATATGCTTCGACGCATATTTCAAACCCACAAAAATTGTCATCATATTTTATAAATTTGGTCAGTTGTTGTGTAACCATTTTGCAAGCCATTTGCTTAGCATGAGTTCTGTTATCTACTTTTTTTTTTGTTATAAACGTATACAAAAAACAAATAAAACAGCTTACAATATTTAGAAATTTTATATACTAGGCTTTCACTTAAAACGCAAGATTCTTATCAATGGTTTTGCTGTTTGCAGAAAATGTTGTTCACTTCGATCACTCACTTTTATAACAGTGACACATATATAGTGACTTTCTTGTTGTTGTTATTGTTATTGTAACAAAATGTGCTGGCATGTGCAGTTTTGCTATTTTGTACGTGAATGTATGTATTTGTGCAGTTTAATTGTGTTTGCACAAAATAACAAAACATTGTATGTTTTGTTGCCGCATTATTATTGGTCTCTTGTTAAATTTGGGTCGTCGTATTAGGTCGTTTTGGTCGTAAAATTTATCTTTTTAAGCATTTTTCTCAATTTTTTTTATGTGGTTTTTCACTTAGTTTTTATTTTATGGAAACACAAAACCAATCACACTTGAATGCATAAACACACACGCACACACATGTATTCTATTCTAGGAAAAAATTGTATGTCAATGCAAAATCTATATGGCCATAAATCATAGACATATTTTGAATTTTGTATTGTCGTAAGTTCTCATATGTATGTATGCGTAAATGCTGGTCATAAATCATGATGGGTACCTACAGAAACTGTTCGTATCAGCACAAAAACCAACAAGTCAAGGGGAGTGAGTGAGCCAGTGAGCAGGAAGGCTTCTTAATACAGCAGCAAACTCAAATGAAATTAATGATTCCCTTATGGAAAAATTTCAGGCAGAATACGACATGATTTTTTATTTGCAGAAAATGAGAAAAGTACAACAACAACAAAAAACGTTAAGTAATTGGAATTTCTAAAAGAGTAGAGATTCAAAATTGAATTCATGTGCTTGCACGAAAGCATCAATTGCTCCTTAAAGCAGGCAATACAATTTTAGTGTACCAGTGTCATTTAGTATTGCTTAAAGGAATAATTTTTCCAAGCAACATGTTTTTAAATTTTTATGAGGAAAAGTAACAATTATGCGATATAATAATATGTTTTTTTTTTCTATAAAATCTTGTAACAGTTGAGGGCTGCTCTTCTAGTTTAGGCCTAAAGAGACTAAAACGATATTAAAAATTTTTCAATCAAAATTCAATTGGCAACGTATCAAACAGCAGCTGAATAGCTTAATCAACTTTTTTGCTACCAATTTGATAGTTGCCAAAGATTCTAAAAATATTAATTGCATGAATGATAATAAATAACACAGCTGGCAATTATTTTTATTTTGTCTTCAAGGAAATGCAGGCTTGCGTTCAGCGCCCCCAGATAAGGGCTGGTGCGGAGTTCTTATGGAAATTCAGGTTCCCATATGAACTGTATGAAAAAATACGGAAACTAGGTTGGTAAATTTCATAAATAAATTTCCATTTGCTGGCACGGACTTTCAAAATAAAAGTAGACGGAATTTTTTAAATATATTGCCTATATTAGGAATGTTATAAATATGCATAAGTGGAGACTTTTTTCAGTCAACTGAAACAAAAATTAATGTTCAAAATTTTTTACGTACACAGAGAAAACAGATTCGTTGAGACAACCGAATTTGTTGCCAATCGAATTTTGGCGGTTGCACGAACTTTCATATAATTCTGGTATGACGACTGCAATTTGATTGTGGTACCACTTTATTTTAATTATATCCCTTAACCAAATAGTTGCAGCAACAGAAAAAATTGGTTAACAGTATGGAATTTGAAATAAAAGTTATTCTTGCTACCGAAAATATGGTTAGTATAACTAAAACAATATCATAATTGGTACCTGTGAAAGAAAAATTGGCCTTCCTTGCTGAATAATAAACGCAAATAAAAATACACAATTTAAGAAATTAATTATTTAACATATTGCCATAAGTTTATTTTAATTGAAATTTATTTATTTGATGAAGCATGTCTATATGCATTTCTTCAACCACACATTTTAAACAGCCACAAACATGTTATCTTATGCACAGACTTTCAAAAACCATTTGAGAATTCATAAATCATAATATCTTTGAAATACAAAAAAATGTAATTTTTAATTTGCTTCTACGATTAAAAACTCAACCTATGATATGTAACTCAACCTCTAATTAGTTGCAGCAACTGACAATAATTATTTATTTTAACCTTAATATAGAACGACAATTTTTTAGTTGCCAATACCAAAAATTGGTAGTAACATCCAATTCATAATATTTTATTCGGTTGTGTTAACCAATCAATGAATTAGTCATGGCAAAAGCATACGCTCGGTTGATGCAATCAATTTAAGAATTGTGAGAAGCATATCTTTATTACAATTATGCCCTTATGGCAATAAACATGGATTGTTTTTTGGATTAACAAAAAATTGATTGCGTGAACTGAAATATAGTTTATGCAAATGATATTTTATTGTACTAACCATTTTCCAACCAATCTTTTTTCTGGGTGTAGCATAAAATATGGCTTACAGTTTCATGGATCAATCTAACAGCCCAACGTATGTTAATTATCAAGAAAAGTTCTTTGCAACAAAAAACTTGTCAGATGGTGCTGTAAAATATTCTTAAAATATGCTGCAATAAATATTAATATATTTCTCTGCAAAAAGTAGGCAAATCTCCCAAGAAAACAATAACTTTAAAGTATTAAACACATTCACCACAGCAAGCTACCGACTACCGACAAAATGTCAAGGATAGTATACGCATATTTATATGAGAATGATTATTTTGATGGATACAAGGTAACAGACTGTCGGTTGTTGTCCGTCCTACATTTGTTGACAATATAGCAAAATATATAAATCAAATTAGTGTTTAGAAATATTTTGCATTGCAAAATGAAAAAAGAAAAAGAAACAAAGTTAACTAAAATATATTATAATCATTTATTCGACCTTTTTATTTAATATATATATGTAAGTTTTATTCCTAAAGCCTGGTACGGAGTTCATACGGAATCTCAGGTTCTCATACAAACTGTATGTAAAAATAATTACGAAAATTTAGGTTGGTAAATTTCATAAAGGAATTTCCATTTGCTAGTACGGACTTTCAAAAGAAAAGTACACGGAATTTTGAAATTTCTTGCCTATACTAGGGATGTTATAAATATAAGTGGAGACTTTTTTCAGTCAACTGAAACAAAAATTAATGTTCAAAAAATTGTTTGGTGTCGGAATTTTTGTCATTTCTAATTTTCATCAAATTGTAATTAATTTCTAATGTTTTTGTGCATTGTTATTTCAAAAATAAACGAATTTGTGTTTATGCAAACATAATTCTACACAAAAGGCTACACTCAAGGCACATTCACAAGGTAGTAGCGGAAATGCAGCTGAGCTATTTTTTTTCAAATTAAAGTTCATCCGAAACTTCAAAAATTTTTTACGAAAGAGAAATTAAAAGAAAATTTTAAAAAATTTCAGTATGAAAAATATTTTATTAAAATAAATTCTGTGAAAACAAATTTAAAAATATGAAAAAAACTGTTTAAAAATTGTGAGAAGTGCTAAACGTTGCAAATTTTGTTAGTGAATCAATTTTATTATTATTGTGTTAAACAAATTCTATTTTTGAAGTTTTGGATGAACTAAAACCCATGTTGTTTTTTTCATTGTTGTATTTTTTCATTGTTTTTGTAATCCTGATATTACCTGGAAATGAATGTGCCTTGGCTACACTATTATTTTTCCGTGTAGAGATAAATGTAAATTTACAAACCTGAAATTTCGTAATTTTTTTTACATACAGTTTGTATGAGAACCTGAAATTTCGTATGAACTCCGTACCAGGCTTAAAGCTGACATAAAACTTATATCTGTATGCATGTTAATTAAAAAAGTAATTATATTTTTATAAAAAAAAAGTCACAAAATCTTAAACAAGCCATAATATTAATTTAAAATCGCTAAATTTGTAAGGAATGCAAAAAAAATTTTTAAATCGTGAAAACGAAAAAACTACGCAAAAACTTACTAACAGCGGGATGAAAACAAAGTCTAATAATGTTAAAACAATCGGCAAACTTGTCAGGTCAGGAAGCTAAAAACATGCCAAAGACGCTTTTAACGCTATCTCTGCCAAAATTCGCGAGAAGTTGCAAAGTTGTATTAAAGAAATTACTTAATCTGTAAATATTAAAATTCTCAAAAGTATAAGGCAATAAATTTCTTCGTTTTTACATTTTAATGTGTTTTGAGTACATTTTAAATAAATAATTAAATTTTTATAAGTGTGAAATATTTGAAATTGGCAACACTGAAATAAATATTTATGCACGGATATCAGGTTCTTATGGTGCTGCTGCGGGTTTCCAAATAAGGAAGCAGCTGACTACCAGGCAACATTTATAGCCAGCGGCACTTGTAGTCGTGCAGCCATATAGCCTGCTGTGGTAATGTTTTAATACTTAAGTGCTTATTAAGCACCGTGCGACGAGAAAATATATTTAAAGAAAAAAAAATTAAATGTTAAGTGATATCTTGCCGAGCAGAATTCACTTAATATCAAACACTTCTTAAAGTAATATCAACAATTGTAGAAATTCATGATTTTTTATTTTGTATATTAAAGATATGCTGCATAAAAGCCACCTTCTCATTGCTGAGAACACCCCTTAAAATATGCTATAAATTTTAGTAAAGAAAAAAACTTATTTAATAACTCGATGCCACCGTATTTCGTTATTTCACTATGATATCAAGCCTTACATAATAAATAAAAATTATTACAACATATCTGCGAAATGGCCACAAAACACACACACACACACACACACACACACACACACATACTAAGTGCACACATTTATGTACGACTCCGGGCGCTCACTCAGAGCCAACACCTAAAAAGAAAAAGCCTTATTTATACGCTTATACGTGATAACTAACTACCTTAAGCCAAGCGTCCTGATTCTACACACCATTTTTGTGTTTATGTGCGTGCATTTTTATGCTGGCAAAGAAAATGATGTGATCACAACTACCATTAAGGATTTCTTTCTTTGCCGTCTGCTACTCGTTTCCCACTTATTTTTAATGTTTCTCTTTTTTTTTGTTAATTCATTTGCTGGCACTTTCCCATCTATCATTTGGAAGATTGTTTTTTGAAAAATCACATTGCTGAGTCTTTTTAGATCACTATTCGTGAGCAATAAATGATTAATCACTTACACGATCAGAAAAGGACTCGAAAATGATTCGCGCTAATGGCTAAAACTAGTTCAATTTAAAATACAATAACAAATTGTATAGCAATCGAAAATTAACCATCCAGACGTGTAAAATGTGACTATTATTTTCTTTAGTTATTATCATATTTTATACATCTGGAAGATTGAAAAATTATTAATCGAAAACAAATCACGCAGGTGTTTTAAAAGTGATTATAATTATGTATTTTGTGATTATATTTTACGCAGATAGATGATTAAACACTACTTGATATGTTATTTTTAAGTATAAGGGGACAATCTTTACGTATAATGTCAAAAACTTAATTTTTTTTCATTTATAAAAGTTAAATCGAATATGAAATGATGAAACAGAATACGTCTGCAACTTCGGGGAAATCGCTGTCAAATTAACAAAGCCCATAATAAAATCAACGTCAGTAACTTCAACTGCTCCTGATTTTTGTTTTATCTTCTTTCAGCTTATTTTTCTTTACAAAATGTATGAAATTGATTGAAAGTGTGGTAGAATAAGAAAAAACGTTGTCAAAATAAAATAAATTCTATCTCTGGACTGCTTTCTGTGAATTCCTTTTTATGTCGATTTGTATGGAAAATGTGTTTGTGCCGTAATTCTGTTTGACCATTAAACGTAGGACTTAGAAAGCCGACTAAAAAATACTCGAAGAAGAGACAAATTCGATTAGAAATGCGACTGATAAATGACTCATGTTACAGTCATAAATGACAATAAAAAGACTCCCAAGTAGACTGATAAATTTCTCAAATATGACTCGTAAGCGATTAGAAACATGGCTGAAAGACAATTCGAAAAAGAGTAAAAAATGAATCGAATACGACTAATAAATGATCAGAAAACGATTCTAAAAAGACTTTAAATACTATTAGAAAAGGGTCGAAAATGACTCTAAACTAATATAGAAAAAGACTCATAAATGATTTATTAAGAGGAGTCGCGGGTAGTCACGTTTTTCTACCGACAAAAGTATCATTTATGATCAGAAAATGAGCGCATATTCTAGCTTTTTAATCGCGCAGAGGAGTCAAAAAAGACTCGAATTTGATTGAAAATTTCAAAAAATGCTGGCTGGGTTGCTTCCCATCTAGCATTTGGGTGATCATTTTTGGCAGAAATATCTTATATGATTCTCTACAGATCGCTTTTGATGATTAAAAAGTGATTTATCACTTGGGCGATTGAGAGAGGATTCACTTGTGATTCATGTATATGATCAAATAATGATTTCTTGAAAATAGAGAAACATCATGCAAACCGCAAAAAGGTGATTTAAATGATTTAATATGAAAATTGCTCAAAAATAATCAGCAAATCGTATCATAACTGATTCTCTGGTATGATTCATCTGTAGGGTACCATTTTCTCAAAACGGGAGTATCATATATGATCGAAAAATGAGCTCATATACGGTTATTTTTCCCGTCAAGCTGATTCGGAAACGATTGGATTATGATACAAAATGCTACCTGGGTTTATAATTGTAGGGCATGTGTGTGTGTATCTGTGCGTGTGTATGTGTGGTTTGGCTTTTGTTACTTTATTATTTTTTAGTGTTTGCTAGATTTTAGTGCAGTGTCTGCATTATTTACCAAACAAGTCACCATCTCAAAGGAGTTTTGTGTAAATACTACGCAAAAGAGTAACATTAAATAATATGAAATGTAGTAAACATTAAGTAAATAAAGTTTATCTTTTTAAATGTTTTTTTTTTATATGAACTCAAGTATACGAGGGTAATTATTGTATAGCTTTAATTAAATCTTTAAGTATACATTACCTTATAGAAGACCAGGAATATAACGAATGTGGATTATAAAGAAAATAATTATTTATTTAATTACACTAGTTTACACTGAAAATGTACACTTGACGAGAGGTGATTTTCCTTATGTATTTTCCTCCGCTGAATTCGAAAATCAAGGTTAATTTTTTTTTATGGACCAGTTTTTGAGATATTGCGATTTTTTCAGTTTTTCGACATTCTTTCACGAGCTAGAACTGTCCGACTGGGTCGTTCGTGGTATTCAAATGAAAGGTATTGAGATGACAAATAAATTTGTATAATCGGATCTTTAATTGGTATAGCGGTTCAAAATATATCGATGAAAATAGGGCACATTTTCAAAAAAATCATATTTTACAGTGATTATATGCTGACAGAAAAGTACAAAACGTTAAAAACAAACGTCTGGAATCTGTTCATGTACGTAAAGATAATACTTTTACGTAAGAACTAAGACCAACCAGCAGAAAATCGGCCGAAAAATTACAAAGTTATAAGTAATGGATTGAATAAATTAAATCGAGAACCAGTTCTTCGATTCAATAAGAAATTACACAGAAGGCTAGAAAACAAATTGACCTTTTAATTACGTCTTCAAAGAATTTTTTAACAGTCTTATAGTTTCAGAGATATTCAGAAAGTTTTATGCAAAAAAATAAATTTTTTCAAGAAAATTTAGAAAATCGTTTGTTTCTTAAAAGACTCATTAAAATTTTCAACTGCAGAAAATTTTATATTTTATTACTAATTGTGATACATTAATATATTATAAATAAAACGAGCCAAATTTATTAAAAATCATTCCATTAATTCTGAATTTATTCACAATTAAGTGCTAGCATACGAGTATAGCGTATGAATTTTTGGTGTTCAGTTCACCGAAATTCAAAAGGAACATTATTGTTTTCGCTACAATGTCCCTTCGTCTGTCTGTCACAGGCTGTTTTCTCAAAAACCGTATGAGTTACGGACCCCAAATTTTCACAAAATATATAATTATTTTTTAGTAATATTCAAACAATTCTATGCATACAGACACTTGAAATGGTCTAAGTAAATTGGTGGCAAATTTCTCTCTGACCCTGTAACTCCTAGTATTTTTCACACAAATATTTTAATATTTACTTTTAATATTAGGTTTCTCTCTTGGACTTTAAAAAATATAGATATTATTCATTGTTCAGTATTAAAAAATATGTGCGTTTTGGGTAAAATTATAAAATAATCCTGAGGATTTGATACCTTTCGCAACACAAACTTGCACCTGTATGCGCGCTTTCATGTACATTTCGTGTTGTTTGCTGCTTCGCCTTGTATTTATGCCAACGTTTACGTATTTAATCTTATTTCTGTAGTGTAGTTTTGTTACATATTTTTTATTTATCTATACAATGGCCACGTTGTACATAGCTGTCGCAGTATCTTCTCAAACCACACTGGCATCGTTAGGACTCTAAAGGACGCAGCAGCCTGTAAAGACAAACTAAAAAAAAGAGTATTTATTCATACAAAATACACATGAACAATTCAGCATAAAACATTACTACTATTCCCTGTGAAAATTGTTTAAATGCAAATTTATTATAAAGATTCAATTACGCTTATTAATGGGTATTAATTTTATTTACTGCTTGGATTTTTTTATTTTATTTTATTTAATTTTTTTCGCATTATATTTTGTATAATTTTTGTCATCCATAAATATTTTTTCTCATTTTTTGCGTGCGTGGCAAATATGTATGCGTGTGTGTGTGTGTGTGTGTGTGTGTATGTGTGCGTGTCGCATTTAGTTGTTGGGTAAATTTTAATTATCTTTCTATAAATGGAAGTTTTATATATAATCTCTTTTTTCAATATTTTTATAGAAATTTATTTAAACGTCAGCTTTATGGCTGCACTAAGAGAGTAGGTAGGTAGGGGGCAGTGGCTTTTTGGTATGAGAGGTGTTTTATATTATTTTAATGGTTTAATATCATACATATATACACAACGAGAAAATATAAGCAGTGGATATTAATTATAATGTATTATAAGTCACACTGTTATACTATAATAGCATAATTAATTATGTAATAAAATTAAGAAATAAAAACTGCAAAGTGCTTATATTTTTTTTTAAATAAAGAGATTAATTTTACTGCTGAAAACTTAAATACTTCGCCTATAAAAAAAAGAGTCTAAAGAGGCAGTATTTTATGATATTATGGGCTTATTTATGAAATCATATGAAAAGAAATAATTAATTCTGAACACAATTTTGTAAGAATTTTTCACTCAAAGCTGTAGTACTTGAAAATTATTTTTGTACTACTTTTATTTTTGTTAAAAAAATTATATAAAATTAGTAATAATATTTCTCACAATCGGTAGTATGAATATTTAAGAAATTCATTACTCGACATATTGTCATAAGTCTATTTTAATTTGAAATTTATTTGCTGGTGGTTCAGCGATGTCCATATGCATTCCATTTTGAAAGTCTCTATATAATATATAATATAAGATGTGTGGTTGAAGTCTACTGACGATTTGTTACAGCAGCAATGGAATGCATATTGACATCGCTGAACCACCAGCAAATAAATTTCAAATTAAGGTAGTATGAATAACAAAAAGTATCTGCTATTTATTTAAAAATTTGAAGAATTTTGAATTTTAAAACAAATTTTTAAGTGAAGAGCAAATACGTTTTACCCGACTGCGCAACGCAAAGAAGGGTATTGTGGTTATCAGTCTATGTATATATGTATATATGCATGTATGCATGTATGTATGTATGTATGTATGCATGCATGTATGTATGTATATGTGTTCCTTTGCGGCACTATATAGAAACCGAACGCGTGGACCGATTTTGATTATTTTTACGTCAATCGATTTGTCTTAATCCCGGGAGTATCACTAAGGATATGTCAGTTGTCAAAATTGAGTATGGCGGCCAACAGACGCCATTTATAAATACGTAAAAACTAAAAAGTCGGCGAACTATATCAAAGTGGGTATCATTCGACAGATATTTTAAAATCATCTTTACGCTTCTCTTATGATTTCTCTTTTTGAATGACTATTAAGGATATTTATCGGTTCAAAGTTGGCTGACGTAGTTAGCACGTTGACTACAAAACCGAAGGTCCTAGGCTCGTGCCTGCTATCTAACAGTCATTAACAAAAATAACAACACCACGCATTTTTCTGATGTGCATTAGTGCCCCTTTGTATCAGTTGTTGTGGGAAAGTTTAAGTGCAGAGGGCATAGTCACTTCAGCAAATACTAACCCTAATGTAACATCAGAGGACCATTTTTAGCAACTATATAATCGAACGGAAATAATATTACGTTTTAAGAGAAATTTTTAATTTTTTTTAATATTGTGTGCATACTTTTAGGGATGTTGCTTACAAAATACATTCCTAGTGTTATCTATTAAAATTTATCCTTAAATAGCGATAACAAATTTTAAATATTCGTCCTTAAACTCCATTCTGAATCAATCTTACAAAATAATGTCCTATTCAAAAAGACTATTCCATATATTCTCCTCCCCTCCACATTTTTTAAAGCTCTAGAATAATGCTTCGCAGGCCTTGAGTATGATGGGTCTTAAAACTTTTTATAAAGCAAGTTGCCTTTCTTCAGCTTCCAAGTAATTAAGCATATATAACGCGACTTATTTAATACGAGTACATATCCTTAATATATATATGTATATCATTAAAATTTATGCGTCTTGTAATAAATTTTTATTAATGCAACTATAATCGTGTAAAATTTTATATCCTTTTTTTTTGGCCTTTTGTGGTTAAATAATATTTTTTTAAGGAAATGTGGCATTTTCTGTGCCACCACGCACTCTGTCAATACCCACGTATTCCAACTTAAATGGAGAGTAGTTATGAATATCAGCGATTAAGTATGCAGTTTCAATATATCCTTGTCAGAAGTTTCCCAACGACAGCCATAAATTATACGAAATGCCTAAAAAGTGTTGCGCAAGCAACAAAAATGTTGTTAATAAAATTGAATCATTTATAAAACTAGCGATTTTATCTAAACACATTTGTCATTGATACACTCCTCTATAACGCATAAAAGAGTACTAAAAAGTTTTAAATAATGTTAAACCCCTTAAAATAGACTACATTTTTATTGGTAATCTGCAAAGGTGGTCATAAAAATTTGTTTATATGCTATTTTTGACAGGAAATGAAATATTGAAACATTATCTATTTCATACATATAGTTTTACATATATTTTTTATTTCATTCTGCTAATTGGAATCTTATATATTGTTTGGTAATTTTATTATTTATTTTATTTTTATATCTTTTTTTGGTTGTTCGTTATAACTTTAAGTTCTTTTTTACATATATATATATGGGGTCTATTTCTACAAATCAATAAAATATGCTGGTTATCATATTACTGGCGGGCATACTAAACCATAATAAATGTTTAATGAGCCATAAATGTGATGTGATTAAAACTACATGTAGAGTGACAGGCTACAATTTTATTGACTTCGTTCGAGATCGATGTGGCATAAAGAAAACGAAAAGAATGCGTGTCGTTTTATACATAAAAAAAAGGTTAAACAAATTTGTTAAGGATTATTAGTGAAAGTGTGCTAGATGTAAATAGTGTTGCATATTTTCAGGGATATATTAAAAGTTTAATTAATTCCTTTGCTGCAAATGTTTTGCTATAAAATAAAACGTTTCTAAATTATTCAATTTACTACAACTATTTCAATTTATGGAAAGTTCTTTCAAATATTTATATTGTGGATTACACTGTGTAACAAAATTTTTTTTTTCAGAATTACCCCCATATGCAAAAAAAAATATCGTGTGCTTCAAGCGTACGTTAAAACCGGTTTTTGTGTGGAAATTTTGCTTTAACGTACGTTTCAAGCACAAGTTATTTTTTATTTTTGTTTTTGCATTGGGAGGTAAAGTTCTAACAACTGATTGTGGTAGAACACATTTTCAAAGTTTACGTCTACGTCTTACACAAGGAAGTTCCAGAGTTTCTATTTAAATTTTTGATGTGAGATGTGTTAAAGTACTTTCAAGTAAAATCCGTATGATTCTCTTTTTCCTCTTTTGAAAACGAAGCAACATAGTACCCTTAAATACGAATAATAATATATTCCTGAGTACCCCAGTAGCTTAGTGGTAGTACATTAAGCCATCAGTGCGGTGTTCGATTGCCTTTAATGACTATGGCCTATGCTACTACTAGAGCTTCTTCTTCAAGCCTCAAAAAAAAAACAAAATTGCTCCCCATCTATGTTATTTACTTTTATTTTTTCCACAATTCCAAATAAATTATTAGCAAAGTGTAATTATTATGGCTCGCCGCCTAAAAGAGAGCAATTGTTGCTGTTATTGTTATTATTATAAACGTCATTTATTTGATTTGAAAAATCATAAATCTAGCTTCAACACCTCGGCACACAAAAATAAACTGAGGAAAAAAATATGTGTATAAAAATAGCATAACGATTAAGAAAAAAATTTAAAATGTGTTTTAATGCATCTCCACTCAAAACATTGCTGCTAATTATTTCAACCCTCCCATCCTTCCAAAGTTGAATGGAATAAAATTAAAAAGCAAAAATCGAATGGGCAAAATTTATAGCTAACCATTAACACCATTTGATCATGTTATTGCTGGTATTTTTTATTTTTATTATTTTTTTTTTGTTTTCTTTTAAATAAATAATAGTATGTTTTGTTAATTTTTGTTTTGTACAAATGGTGATTTTTTTCATAATTGGCTTTTATTAAAAAGATATAAAAACATGTACACAATTTTTATTGGGTTTGAAAATAGCTCAAATTAATAATTCTTGAGTTAGCATCCTTCTTAGAGGGCGTTGCTTGACAGTTATGAGTAGTGCTTGCTTGCATGAATTCGTTTCCCAATGCATCGAGCCTTTTTTCGATTGTATCGTAAGCGACACGTTATCGAAAATGTATCTTTTTATTGAAACTAAAATTATATGGGCCTACACATAGTTTAGAATTATCAAAATTGCAAAATTGTTGATAACTTTTAAGATACAGGCTGTATAATTTTATCGTAAGCGACAATTTACGTACAAAAACAAATTTTAATATTTTATAAAATCGAAAATAAGGCTCGGTATGATTAAGAGCTTACGTGAATTTTAACTGCAAGTTCTTCATACATAAACTGCCGTTAAAGTCCCTGTTAGTTTTTAATTGTATATTGTGAAAAAGGCCCTAGGTGATATAAATGAGGATTAATCTCTTGTAGACATGCGAGTACAATATTTTCTAAAAATTCCTTTACTTAAAGCCTTGTACGGAGTTCATACGGAATTTCAGATTCTCATACAAACTGTATGTAAAAAAAAATACGGAAATTCAGGTTGGTAAATTTCATAAAGAAATTTCCATTTGCTAGTACGGACTTTTTAAATTTGTTGCCTATCTTAGGGATTTATAAATATAAGTGGAGACTTTTTTCAGTCAACTGATACAAAAATTAATGTTCAAACAATTGTTTGGTGACGGAATTTTTGACATTTCTAATTTTCATCAAATTATAATTTATTTCTAGTGTCTACGGAGTTCTTACGGAATTTCAGGTTTGTAAATTTACATTTATCTCTGCACGGAAAAATAATAGTGTAGCCTTTTGTGTAGAATTATGTTTGCATAAAAACAAATTCGTTTATTTTTGAATTTAAGCCTGGTACGGAGTTCATATGGAATTTCAGGTTCTCATACAAACTCTATGTAAAAACAAATTACGAAAATTCGGGTTGGTAAATTTCATAAAGGAATTTCCATTTGCTAGTACGAACTTTCAAAAGAAAAGTACACGGAATTTTTAAATTTGTTGCCTATCTTAGGGATTTATAAATATAAGTGGAGACTTTTTTCAGTCAACTGAAACAAAAATTAATGTTCAAACAATTGTTTGGTGACGGAATTTTTGACATTTCTAATTTTCATCAAATAGTAATTAATTTTTAGTGTTTTTGTGCATTCTAAGTTCAAAAATAAACGGATTTGGGCTTATGCAAATATAGTTCTTCACAAAAGGCTACATGATTATTTGTCCGTGTAGAAATAAATGTAAGTTTACAAACCTGAAATTCCGTAAGAACTCCGTACTGGGCTTTACAATGCACAAAAACACTAAAAATTAATTACAATTTGATGATTTGATATTTATAAATCCCTAAGATAGGCAACAAATTTAAAAATTTCCTGTACTTTTCTTTTGAAAGTCCATACTAGCAAATGGAAATTTCTTTATGAAATTTACCAACCTGAGTTTCCGTAATTTTTTTTTACATACAGTTTGTATGAGAACCTGAAATTCCGTATGAACTCCGTTTGTTTTTAATTAATTCATAATATTTTTTATAAACGTATATACGTATATACATCATATTGTCATTTCACCGCTGTAGTATTTTTCCATATTTAAAACAGTAGGACAAACAATTCACCCTAAAACTATGGAAACTTATTTAGGCAAAAAATCAGGCATTAAAAACATTACCCTCTTTTTTTAGTAAAATTGCCTTGAAATCAATTTAAGCTGAAAAACTTGTACATTTTTATGGCCTCTTGTTTCGTTGTTTCATTTTGTGTTTTTTTTTACTTTATTGTAAGAATAAAAAAATGTATTTTATTGACTACATAAAAGTTTTTACCAAAAAAAAAAGAACTTTTTTTCATAGAAGCAGCAAAAGTTTTGAATTGTGTTTTTAATATTTAAACAACATATTAATTTGGTGTTTGTTGTTTGAAGTACTGATATTTTTCTTTGCCTGTTCTTTTTTTCATCATGAAATTTGTTTTTCTTTTTATTGCTTTTAAAACAAAATTGTTGCGCTTGATTAGTTTAATTGGCTTTAATTGTTGCTATGACGCTGAAAGCAGTATTTATATAAAAAAAATTATATTCTTATTGAAAAATTTTTATCATATACATAATTGTTTATTGTTTGAAAGTAATTTAAAATGAATTTAAGGAATAATATTTTGAAAATCCGTCATCATGCTGAAAGATGTAGCAAAAAGGATGAAAATATTATTGCATACTTTGGGGCTTAGAAAAGCAAAGTACCTAACCCCTAAACAATAGTATTAAAAATTATGAAAGTTATGAAAGGTTTATAGTTTGTGAATGCTTTTGCTTGTGTAGATGCTAATTTTCAGCAAAAGATAATAAAACTTATTTATTTTAAAGCTACTGGATATCATAAACTTATACAAAAAATTCAAAAAAAAAAAAAAATATTCTTAATAACTAGAAATAACAAATTACATTTGGCCAATGCAAAAGGTGGTTTTCAGATCAGGTTATCAGGTACATAGTCTGGTTTTCAGATCAGCTTATCAGGTACCAGATCAGGCTATCAGGACTGGTTTTCAGATCAGGTTATCAGGTATTATGTCATATAACAATATGACTATAATGTACTTAAATATTTGTTTGGAAGCAAATACTATTATGTTGAAATAATTAAAAATCGTTGCACATATTAGTAGTCAAAGCAAAATATTCTTTAAAGAATTTAAATCCAGTATTTTGTATGCTAAAACTGGTTTAAAATTTTTAAAGTATACTTTGTTTTGACTATGAATACGAGCCGTTGACTCTAAGAAATCTTTTCTTAGACATATTGTCACAATTCTATTTTAAGCGAAATTTATTTGCTGGTGTTTAAGTATGTCTATATGCATTTCATTGGTGTTTTACCATATCATCAGACTTCAAGATTTGTGACTTGTGTAACTTAAAATTATGGTTAAAGTCTACTGATGATTTGGTAAAGCACCAATGAAATCCGTATGGACATGCTTAATGACTGATAGTAAATTTCACTTAAAAACATTATCACAAGATGATATAGTAAAACTCCTTGTAAATTGGATAGTTGTTTTTTATTATTTCTCGCCTGTTTTTCTTTTCTATATAAGCTTTTTACAATTATTTGTACGCTAAGGAACAATAAGAGTATTTAAAAGGCAAATTTAAATGTTTAATGTTTATATATGCAACCATATCGAAGCATTTTTGTATACAGCGTTTGGTCTTAGTGAAATTCTATGCAGCAAATATTATTGTCCAGATGCTGCATTTCGTTGCACTTCATTAAAAAAAAGAAACATAAAATTAAATTTGTCGATGCCTTTTCCATTTAAAAGTTTCAAACATTTAAAAAAAATTTCATGCTTTTAAAAACCAAAGCAAGAAGTCTTACGACTGTCCGAAATATGTGTCATTATGTGAAATATTTGAAATAAGCTTCATGTAACAAATGTGATCAAAATTGGCTGTGAGCAACAATAAAAAAAATTCGGGACGTTCATTTTCTGTAGCCATCTTTTCGAGCATTTCTAGTCGTATGTAGCGAATAACATGAAATATTTTTACCTCCAAGACGTCTATTTTTAATAATTTATCAGCAAAAAACCACTAACTTTACTTTGCTTCATAGGAAATAATTCACAGGTGTCGAATCGCAAAACCTTGAAAGCAAATTGGCAGGTCCTTTTCTCGAAATAAAGTGAGGTTAGGCTAGCGGGTTGCTGGAATAAAGCAAATTGAAGAAGTCAGCATACTGGGGTCCAGTACAATCTCTTCCAATTGAATAGAAAAAAATAGAATAGTTGTAAAAGATAAATTTCAAGTAGATTAAATTATCAAGAGATTAAAGGATATAGAGGAGAGGATGGGTCAAATACATTTATACATTCCAGAACAGTCAACGGCCGTACTAGCTGCTGTGCCTAACCTTACCTCCGATAATTTGGATAGGCTGCTAAAGTCAAATCGTTGATCTCCATGTAGTAACGATTTCATTTTTGAAGAAATAAGGCTGGCATCAGCGGACAAAACGCATCAAAAAGAAATTTTTTTTCGACCTAATGGAATCTGTTTAACCAACAATGAGTCTCGTCACATATTGCTTTAAATGAGGGAGTTATTCACTGTTTTGATTTTCAAATTAAATGTTATAAAATTTTTAGCGCTGTTCAAGCGTCTATTTTTCCTAATCATAATTTGCCAGAGCATACTAAACATAAATGGCAAAAAGTTGGAGCAGTATTAGAGATCCTAAGTTCTATCGGGCTTACATTACAAAAAAGTTTCGCGGGAGTCCTAATTATTTATTCGTTTTACGTACACTCAAACTTTTACTTAAATCAATTAAGCTGATAATAAACATAAAGTAAGTTTTTCTTTTGCTCTTAAGGGCTCTTATTAGTTGCAATATTTCTCTGTTAAAATTGTAGCTATATTTCATCCTTCTCTCTTTAGTCTTTAAGCTTCTTAATCGGCTTTTATGTTTTGGCTACAAACAAAAATATACCCAAAATAGCTCAACTGCTAAAGGTAAAATTAAGATATGACCTAAATATCCTTTTCACCAATAACTTTTCATTTATAATTGCTTACAATAATTTCCTCGCACCACCCTAAAAGTAGGCTACACTTATTTTCCAACTCTTTGCATACAAACAAAAGTTTACACTATTTATTGTGTGCACATGTTTTGAATCTATAGTTATCACATTTTATATTATAATTGAACTTATATACCATTTCATTCCCTTAATCCCTTAAAAGCATCACCTGCATTTTAGTTAGTCCCTTTCCTTTCTCACTTCAAAAAATATCAGAAATTATGTAATTTAATTGAATATTTATTACGAGGGCGAACGCGGCACGCATTTATGTACTCTGCGAAAAACAAAAATGAAACTTGCAATAATAATGAAATTTATTTTGTAAATTTGTATCACATACAACAATAGCATGTTTAGTTAATTAGAAACTTTGTTTTAAATACTAATATTTTGCAGAACTGCTGCTGCTGGTGCTGCTGCACCTAACGCTACTGCTGCTGCTTTAAATGTTATTATTTTTGGCAGCAAGTGCAGCGTTTATATGCAAATATAAATGTTTTAAATACGTGAGACTACTTTAATTTTTCTTTTTTGGGCTCATGTGTGAATGTACGTGAGTATAGAAGTAAATAGTTTATGACATTTTCGTATTTGGATTCATGTGCACGCGCATTGTACACGAGGGTAGAATTGAGGCTGACTATTAAATTTTGTAGCAACAAATATTAATAGAAATTTAATATTAATACTAAAGGGTCCGCCATCTAACTTTTTTTCAACTAGTGCTTATTTCGTGAATGGTAACACTTAGCTCATGTCTGATTTGACAGATAATTAGTTTTATCCTTCCGCTGAACGAATATGGTTGTGTATACGCTTGAACAACGCTGGAAAATATTGCTTACAGAAGATGCCGATTTTGCAAAAAAAAAAATCATCTTTTCAGATGAAGCTCATTTTGATCTTGGCGGGTATGTAAACAAGCAAAATTGTCGCCTTTGGGGGCACAGAAAACCCGCACGTATACATTGAAAAACCGACGCACCCAAAACGAGTCACTGTTTGGTGCGGATTTTGGTCCAGAGGCATATTTGGGCCATTTTTCGAAAATGAGCAAGGAGTGCCCATTACAGTCAATGGCGATCGTTATCGGGCCATGTTGAACTAATTTTTGTTCACAAAAATTGAAGAGGGAGGATATTGGCAACTTTTAGTTTCAACAGGCCGGCGCTACGTGCCACACAGCCAAAGCTGCACTCGATATTTTGCATAGCATTTTCAAACAAAAAAAGTTATCTGGCGGACCCTGTATTTAATTTAAAATTACAACTGAGAAGGGAATCACAATGGACCCAATTGGGTCTCCGAGTGGAGTTGTATTTTTCACACCAACCTTCCTAACCTAGCCAACAACTATGACAATTTTTCTACATCATAATAAATAAGCCATAAAATGTATACTGTGCTGTCATTATGACATTTATGATGAGAATACTATAAAAAATTTTATAAGATTGGCGCTTTCAAAATATTCACATATACTTTTAAAATCGAAATTCTGTTTAAGAGGTGAAGAGTATTTAATGAGCAAAGTTGCAGCATGCCAAACCAAATTTTATCATATTTTACGTTCGGCACTACATCCAGTAAAATTTACCCTTTGGTGCGTTGTGCTTGTAGCGGCAAGTGCGTTTTCTTCCACCCGGTAAGTTCGAGTGAAAAACTTGGCCAGGGAAGCAAACAATTATTACACTTATATTTTTGTGATACAAGTGCCAATATGCAAAAATTAAATTATTAATAAAGTGCAATGACTACACAAAATTAAATTCATGGTATTTCAACCTGAAATAACTTTTATTCAACATGATTCTTTGTGTTATTTCAGTAAACAAATCCACGTTGTTTCAAATTCAAATATCTTTTATTAAACTTGATTAATAATTTTGCTTTAACAGTAGTAGAATGTTAAATCAACATGAAGTAAAGATATTTCGAAAGAAAAAATTGTCTTTGAGTATTACTGTAAATCATGTTGAATTATCATGAAATACATACGAGTCAAAATTATTGCCGATTAATTCTAAGTTAACCTTGTTTACGTAGATTTAAGTTTGAAATTGTTCTTTGCCTCTTGGGGTATATTTCATTTAAAATCAATTGTTTTACCAATAACAAATCTTTAATAAAATAAAACTATCAAATGAAATATAAAACAATATAACAATATATAATAAGTTTTATAAATTATAATTATGTATTTAGGTAACAAAATTAATCAGTCATCATGTATTGAAGAGGAAAGAGTCACACCTTCCTATAAAAACTTTAACAATATGTCTTGTGGTTACTGATGATCTTAAGCGTTCAGTTTTTTTTTTTAGTTAGACGAGAATAAGAAAATGACCCTCGTTTTAATTGCTTTTAGCACATTATGTGTATATTTAAACATGCAAAGAAATATACACATACATGTGTTTTGTACGTGTATATGTGTATGTGTGTGTCATTTAAGTAATTACATTTTAAATAAATTGTTTTTTTTTGTCTGTGCATAGTTTCAGGCATATTACTAAACGCTGTGTGTAGTTTACTGCATTTCGCAGTAATAGAAATGCCGAAAAAGCATAATAAAGTTAATTTCATTGCAATTATAGTTGAATTAATTGCAATTACAAGCCGAGTAGTATGGAATTGAATACAGAATAGGTGTCTATAAAATGTTGCTTAAAAGATATTAACAGGTTTATTTGTTTATATTTATTTTCAAACCAAGTAAATAATTGGCGATCAAGGGAATAAATACTTTGATATTAAGATTAAGTCAGTATATAGATTAAAACTTGGCATTATAAGATTGAGAAATATTATTGAAAAATTAATAATTAAATTAAAAACAAAAAAAAAAATGATAATGAAACTCGCTTAAACGAAGATTGATTATACGAAACTTGAAAGTTTAAAGTTGTGTATATATGTATATTGTCTAAAGTATTTTTTAAGTAAGCACCCTTATTTGATATACTTTCTGAATTTAATCTATAATCGAAAAAAGTTATTAATGTTGTGTTTTAGTCGTGACAGTACAACATTTTGCGCCGTAAACCATAATTGAGGCAGTTATTTTTGTTACTGCATTACAATAGCTTGCTTTAAAGATATTTAGTAATTCTCAATTACATCGTCGGAGTTTTGGTAAGATTGAAGCGTGGACTTAAGTAGCACGTTGACTACGAAACCAAAGGTCCTGGGTTAAAGCACGGTATCCGCCACGAATTTTTCTGATGTGTATCAGCGGAATTTTGTATCAGTTGTTGTATGAAAGTTCAAGTGATGAAGGCATAGTCACTGGTCACTGAACTATAACGAATTCATTAGATACTAATCTTAATGTAACATCGTTGTGTAGCAAAGTAAAATAACCAATAAAATGGCTACTAAATACAAGTTCAAAAAAACTTAATACGCCTCATTGACACCAGAGGCGCTGCAATACTGCATTAGTAAAAAAAAACGTTACGTGCAAACAGCAGAGTTATAAAAGAATGAAAAAATGTGATTTACAAACCATTTCGAAACAAGAAATATATAATTTAGACCACTTTCATAATTAAGAGCACATTTATCATGTTCACTAAAAATGGTCAAACTCTTCTTTTACATTTCCATAAATTTTGTTTTTGTAACTACTAATTGCTTTAAAATTTTATAGAATTGAAATTCAAAAATTTAACTTACCCCAGATAACGATGCTTTGAAAGCAATGAAAACAACTTTCATTGTTTGCCAAAAAGATATTTTACTACAGCTCAGAAAAAATCACATTTTTATATCAATAATTTAATTATTATTTTTATAGACATAATTAAAAAAGAATTATTTGATTAGTATTTAAAATTTAACCAACCATTTAAATATAAACCTAAATTAATAAAATTATTTTTAATAAAGTTTTATAATTAAAAAAAAACACTGTGTAATAAATAAGGTGGAATTTGAAATTCCTAAAAGTAGGCAACAAAATATTTGCTATGAAACTAATTAGTGCATATGTTAATTTTTTTTTTTTATATAAATATATGAATATATTAATCTTTTTTTTCTTTTTCAACCATTATATTGCTAATCATTGTTAATATATTTTTCCTTTGCTTTAGTTTTGTTTTGCAAATTAATCCTATACCGCCATATTATATGTTTGTATTTTTTTAATAAATTTAAATTCCTAGTTTTTTTGTTTAATGTTTAAAAATTGTTTTGTGTTCATTTGTTTATGTTCAGTGGTTAATTTTAATGAAATTTAATTTGATACAATAAACAGACATCAAGTAATAATAAAAACATTTTCTGAAAAATTTAAATCCAGCTACATTATTATTGCTATTATGACAGGCTCTACTTTATGTGTAGTGATATTTTAGGTGATAAGAAATGATGGTAACATGCTAATAAAAAAGAAAAATTATCATATCATTTCATGTGAATTGGAACGCTTTATGAAATATTGTTAAACACACACTTGTAAATATATTTAATATTCTTCAACACAAAAATCAAACAAGATATTATTTCTTATCTCATCGCTAAGCGTGGACAAAATTAAAATGTATTTGGCTTTTGTAATATAATATTATTCAATATAAAATTTGTCTATGCTAATAGTTGGAAACAATTTAGCACAAATAAACCAAAAAAAACAGGTGAAGAAATCGTAAAAACTTCAAACAAAATTTTAAATAAAATAATATAAAAAATATTAACTTTTACATTTTTCTTTTTCAAATCATCGAATTTGTAATAGAATAGAAAATTAAGACTTATTCCTGAATATTTTAGTTACTGCTAGAAGATTTTTTTATAGCCGACGTAAGCATTTGACAAGCGGCTTGTGTAGTCTACATGACTGCTGGCCAGCACACTCATGAGTTTTGTTCTTTGGTTTTTTTTTTTTTTCAATGAAAAATATCTTGAAAAATTTTGTTTAGCAAATTTAATAAATTTTTAAGTTATGGCTCATGATTTCTGTATTATTTTCTATTGTAAAGAAAAAGCTTTTAATGGCCGACCAATTTCTTTCTTATTTGTCATTTTGTAACGTTCATAGTTCTGCTGCCATTATTTCATTACAGATAATAATCGGCTTTAGTTTGCAGCTTTGTTTCATTTAATTTTTTTCCATACATTAAACCATTGTACTCTTTGTTTTTCTCTTTAGCTCATAGATAATATATAAATTTTTAAAAATACATATTCATTGTATTAGTTGATCGTTGGCTAAAATGCAAAACCACGTAACTAACAAAACAATGCAAAATTGCATTTTTAATTAATTATTATATATTATATCAAAACATATGGCCCGACCTATTTTCAAACCGTTATCAGCAGAATTAAAAATAAAAATGAAGAAGGTTTACTTTAGTCATTTTATAAATTTTCTTTTAGTTTTTTCAGTCCTTGAAAATTTACATAAATGTAGTTGCGCAATTTTGCATTTCACCTAACGATATATATCCATAAACATACATACGTTTTTATGTATTTTTATTCCATATTGTCATAGCTGCTAATTCATTAAAAAATAAAACCTAAATGAAATGAAAACTGAGCACTTAAATTTTAGTGATACAACAAATACAACGACGTTTATAGACAGTCTCCTGACACCATAATAACAATAATGTATCAGGTTAAAAACATTATTGTTAACAAAAGAATTTCTACTCATATATACACATGTATAAATATATAAATTATAACAAATATAAAGCCCGGTACGGAGTTCTTACGGAATTTCAGGTTTGTAAATTTACATTTATTTCTAGACGGAAAAATAATAGTGTAGCCTTTTGTGTAGAATTATGTTTGCGTAAACACAAATTCGTTTATTTTTGAATTTGCAATGCACAAAAACGCTAGAAATTAATTACAATTTGATGAAAATTAGAAATGTCAAAAATTCCGTCACCAAACAATTGTTTGAACATTAATTTTTGTTTCAATTGACTGAAAAAAGTCTCCACTTATATTTATAAATCCCTAAGATAGGCAATAAATTTAAAAAATTTTGTGTATTTTTCTTTTGAAAGTCCGTACTAGCAAATGGAAATTTCTTTATGAAATTTACCAACCTGAATTTCAGTAATTTTTTTTACATACAGTTTGTATGAGAACCTGAAATTCCGTATGAACTCCGTACCAGGCTTAAAATGTAAAACAAGAAAAAAAAACATTTCAAATGATGTATTATGGCAATAATCACATTTTCAAAACTATATAAATTATAAACTGTTTTTGTTAAAAGCGATAAATGGCAAACGAAATGTAAAACACAATTTTTCAATTATCATAAATTTTCCGAACACATAAACAAAAAATAATAGCAAGCTAGATAAAAAAGCATTAAATTTGTAGAAGTAACTAAAAGTAGGCAACAGAAAGCATATCTCAGAAATTAGTACATGAAATTTAAGTCCAGTTGGACATTTCGAAAAACAATATCCAAGCACGGTTTGAGCTCGTTACGGAGTTCTTACAGAATTTCACACTTGTAAATTTTACATTTATTTCTATACAGAAAAATAATCGTGTAATAATTTTTTTTTAATTTATAACAAACAAAACACTACAAATTAATAATAATTTGCTTAAAATAAGAAACGTTAAGAATTCCTTAAGCAAACAATTGTCGGAACACTAATTTTTGTTTCAGTTAACTGAAAAAGTCTCCACTTATATTTATAGCATCCCTAAGGTAGGCAATAAATTTCAAAAATTCCGTGTACTTTTCTTTTGAAAGTCCGTACTAGCAAATGGAAATTTCTGTATGAAATTTACCAACCTCAATTTCCGTAATTTTTTTTTTACAAACATTTTTCATGAGAAATTGAAATTGCGTAAAAACTCCTTACCAGCCATTTAAACACGATTAAGCTGTAGGTGCGGGTGTCACCCTATTATTATAAAAAGCTTTCTGCTCTATTTGATAATTTCCCTAATGTTATTATTCTAATTAATTGCTTTTTATGTATCTTGAGTAGAGAACGATATAATTAAGTTTCAATAAATTAAACTCTTCTTTATTGTTTAACATATTAATTTATTTCTCCACCAAATTATACAGAATATTTCGTTCAATGCATAATTAATTTTCTGTGTTTTATTAAACATTTTAATATAATTTATTTTAACGTTATGGCAATTATTTGCAATATTTTTTTTTTTTGCTTAGTGCTAAAATTCATTTGCATTTAATGAATGAAACAGATTTTGTTTTTAATGGTTAATTAGTGGTTTTATATTTTAAATTCAATCGAAAGGTTAAATTAATTAATTAAAAGAAACAAAAGCAAGCATGCTTACACACACAAATAATATACATACTATTGAAATAATTTCATCATTTTGAGGCCTAGAGTTATAAAGGATATTTAATTTGGTCTTAATTCAGTATTAAATTACAATAATTCACTAAGTGAAACTTTAATAGTATTAAGTTACCTAAAAGTAGGCAGTATGTTTTTTTTTGTTGATTTTAATTGAGAGTTTTTTTTTGGAAAATCTCTGGTAATGAACATACATATAATTAATTGTATTTCTTTGAGGATTAAAGTGTGTACATATGTATGTATCAAAGATAATATGAACAATAAGCTTAAAGTAATATTTTATTAAATTTAATGCAAGCTGTAATAAATAAGAGAGTGGTTTCTCTGTATCAGTAGAGTTGACGAATTTTCATACTTTTGGTTATCAAAATAGGTAAGAGTATATATATGTATATAGGTTGGTCCTTCCATTTGTAATTTCCACAATATTCATATGGGAACCCCATAAATTATAGCCTTTTGGGGGTCCTTATGAATAGCGTAGTCGGATAAGCGGACACTGTCAGTCCATCTGTCTGTAGGTGAAATCGACTTTCTGAAGCCCCCAGAGAAGCTTGACACTTCGATCCTGGTCTGATGTATCACAATTTTCGCTAAATATATTAGTATTAAAAATCAGCAAAATAAAAATGGTATATCCAGAGCTGGAAAATTGAAACTTTTAAAACTATTTTTTTTATTGTTTATTAGTGAAACATATTTTATGTTTTAGAAAGATCTTTACTCAAGGTTGTCTTATATGCGTCCAAATGTTGTATAAAAATCTAGTTTAAGGCCATGACTCATTATTCTACACGATCTACGAAAAAATACAATCCTGATGTAATGAATTGTTATTGTCTTTTGAAACTTTTCATAAGCTCCATCATAGCAGGGTTGTATTTTCTAAAAAAATCGCACGACTGCGTATGATAGTGTATTACGGCCTTTAACCATACAAAATCATACGATTTTGTTGCTGGTATGTTAAATATGGACATTTATTAGTTTTACGAAGAATTGTAATATCTTGCTTTTAATCCCCTCAGCAAAACTAAATAATGTAAAGTAGTATCTTAGCGGTCTTGTGTTTCAATTCGTTGGTCGTACGTTCCCAGCATGTAACTTCTTCTTTTTTAGTAAATGAAAACAACATTAAATAAAACGCTAAAGAATACTCATAACTACCGAAAAATAAAGGACTAAGTTTATTGGGTGTGTAGGTACAATACTAAAATTATTTTAGCAGTATCAACTACTTTCTAATGCATTAACTTTTTCAACCCTCCCATAGTTTGTGTTGTTTTTAAAAATCACAGTTACGCATTCACTGATTTTACAAGCATTAGTTTTTTATTGCTCAAAAAATCTATTTTATAATGATAAATAAAATGGCAGGTATACAGAAGCTCTATATTACATTCTCTCTCTCCCACAGCAGCACAATCGAAACTTAAGCATCAAATAGAAGTGCATGTAAAACGGCGCATTAGGAATAAATTGTGAGGCCAATTTTGCATGGAAACAATATATTTTTTAAAACGAATTTTATTTTTTTTTCATATAACTTTGAAACGTTTAGAAACGAACCTTTTTACAAAATGTGCATATAATACATATACGGCAGAGTTCGGCTATAACGAACGCTGAGTGCAACAAATTATAACACAGATAACAATTTATAATTCATATTTGATAAATCCAAATAGTATGTGATCATTTTTGAAGCAAAGGTAATTACTCTGACAAATAGTAGCCAAACCGAACAACACGTGTCACAACTTTATGAGGAAAATTCTTGTATATGGTCCACTGTGTAAGCTGTAAGTTAATGCAAACTACAGCCTTATATATATATATATATATATATAGTTTAAAGTGCAAACTAAGACTTCTGCATCCAAAAATATACAATATTAAATATATTGTGCAAATAGTTATGCTGAACGGTAGATAAATAATCTTCTTAATAGAAAGATACATTGAAAAGGTGCAAAATGTCTTAGATTGCATTTTTAACACATATAAAAATAGAACTAAAGGTCGAATTACAAGAAAACTATAAACTATAATGTTTGTATTAATGAATATTATTGTTTTACTGTGTAATATTTCAAATATTAAAGGTTGTTGTGCTTGCTCTCGACCCAACATTTTTTAATTATAATAAAAAGTATTTACTTAAAACTAAACTTAAAGCCTAGTACAGAGTTTTTGCGGAATTTTACGTTTGTAAATCTACATATATTTTTACACGGAAAAATAAACGTGTAGTCTTTTGTGTAGAATAATATTTGCATACACACAAATTCATTTATTTTTGAATTTACAATACACAAACACACTAAAAATTAATTACAATTTGATGAGAATTAGAAATGTCATTAGAAAAGTATCCACTAATATTTATAAATCCCTAAGATAGGCAATAAATTTCAAAAATTCTGGGGGCAAATTACGGCATTCCATATAAACTCTGTTGAAATATTTTTAAATTACGAGTCGTATCGAATGCCCTGATTTGCCCCCTGAGTAGTTTTATTTTGAAAGTCCCTACTAGCAAATGGAAATATCTTTATGAAATTTACCAACCTGAGTTTCCGTAAGTTTTTTTTACAAACAGTTTGTATGAGAACCGTATGAACTCCGTACCAAGCTTTATACGGCAATCTGAATTTCCGTAAGAATTCCGCACCAGGCTTAGAAATATCTATAGATATGCAGTTCGTTCCTGCTTAAAAATTAATTCGTATAAAATCGTATATTTTGCATCTTTTTTGATCGTTGCTTATTTCGTAAAGATTTTTATTTGAGGATTTGAAACTTATTATGTTTATATATCGTGCCATAACCGCCAAAAAAGCATAAGCGACATAATTTTCGAACTTAATTTTTTGACCAAAATCGATTATTTGCGATCGTAAATAGTCCATTTTCGTCAAAGAAACGAAGTCCAAAAAATGTGTCGCTTAAGCTATTTTAGCGGTTATGGCACCATATGTAATTCTCAATAACATTTTAGTAAGAGTCTTACTATAATTATATGTAGTTTTACATATAAAATTTAATTAAACTAGAATGAACTTTTAATCAGTAATAATTGCTTAATAAAGCTTAAGTTCAGTATTTTTCCATTCTTATTGAATGAAATATTTGTATTAATTAGTGTGATTTTCTAAAGAAGAGAAGACAAATTAAACTAGACTTTAGCTGGGTGAAAATGTCGAAATTTTTATGCGCAGCCATGCATTTCATGGGGTAGAGATTGTTATTAACTTTTGGGTTAAACTTTAATGATAAGTACCTTGAGCGGGAATCAAATGCATATATAATGCAAACAAAAATTCCTTATACATTAAAAACTAAATGTCAATTATTTATTTCTGTATTTATAATTTATTTTTAAGTTTTATACACAATTTAATTTTTATTTAATTTTGCTTTGCTTTGTTTCTTGTTTTTCTTTCAATAAAATGACCAGCAAAATTTGTAAAATATTTTCAATTAATCTTAAAGTTACATACTTGGTATTTTCTACTATTATCTTACACTATCGTATGGCAGTTTATAACAATTTAACCTTTGGCATAAAAATATAACTTATTTATAACCCTACATTAAACACACACAACTGAGGAAAAAAAACAACAATGACTCTGTTCACGTTGTAAAGTAAAAAGAAAGTGAGAGAGTGAGAGAAAGAGCAAGAGCTTCTGTAGCAGAGTATGAAAGAACAAGCTGAATAGAAGAGAAACCAGTATAATTTATTTATTTTTTTTTTTTGTTGTTTCAGTTGCCATTTTTTTTTTAGTTAAAAATTCAAAGTAATTTTTCCTAAAGCTCTACTACATACCAAATGTGGTTTTATGCTAAATATAAATCTTGGTATGTTTGTTTAATGGTCACTACACAGACGAGTAGCAAACACATCAGCGATACATACATATTGAAAAAAC